>OX421842.1:39064243-39664243 GCA_949127995.1 Suillia variegata
TGCCAACTGATGAGTCGCAAAAAGAGGCGTGGGGTCATCGAAAAGAAACGTCGCGATCGCATCAATTCGTCGCTATCGGAACTCAAACGTCTTGTGCCGTCCGCATATGAAAAGCAGGGCTCAGCAAAATTAGAAAAAGCTGAGATTCTGCAGCTTACTGTGGAGCATTTAAAAAATTTACACTCGAAAGGTGAGTCCTTCTGGAAATACAAAAGTTAACGGAATAAATATGCGTTGGGCTGGTTTCAACTTTACCATTTTTATACAAATCTCACGCCCACTTCATAAATGACACAAGTAAAAAAATTGCATTATTCAGAAAACGCAAAAAACCGTTTTGAGCTAAGTGAAGAAGCGTTTAAAGAATATGGTTCAGGTTAAATTAAAGAGTTGGTTTTTAAATTTCAGTAGAGTAATTAACTTTTTACAGTTGTACCGTTTTGGTGAAATGTTCCTTGACATGGTAATTTTTTGAGTTGAGCCACTTTCAAAAAAATAGTTATTAAAAACTACTTTGATCAAAAATGTACATAGAAGGAATTAACGTAGGAAAATTTTGAATATATCATATTGATCCTTATATACTTGTCTTTATTTAATGGACATACAAATTAATTTAGTGATTTTTTTAAAAACTGCTAGATATAATCGTTATTTTCGGCCGTTTATTTTTGTCAGCTGAAATAAAAAACGGCTTTTACGTAATTTAAAATAATTTTATTGTTATTTCGTGTTGGATGAGTGACTACATAAGTATAATCAAAGAATCAAATGATATGAAGTCACTTTTGTTACAATGAAAAGTGGAGCAATCGATGCTGCTTTAAATTACGATAAGTCCGTTTATTTCCGCTTGAAGAAAGTAAACTGCCAAGAATAACGATTATTTTAGCCGAAAAAATAAACGGTTACGGTCCCTGCTTTATACTGAATTCTAAAAATTTTGAATACGAAAATATTTTATCAAATCGGCTAATCCTTTTTGAAAAGTCTCAAGCTACCTTTGCTGAAGCGACACGATTTCGTTTGCTATTTTTTAAGACTTTACGTTTTACTTCAAATGTAAAATGTATTATTAACAGAATTGCATACATATATGTACATGTCAAACTGACAAGTGGGTTGACTCTTAAATAAACTTGTTTAAGAAATATTAATTTACATAGCTTGATAATTAATATAACTAAGCCAGCAAGTGGGCCACGCGAATTCAGACAGAAGTCTGTTAGGAAGGTGTAATATAAAAACCAACCTGAGGGCTAACTATCTAGTGTTACGAGCACTGCCACCATTAAAGATCTTTTGTACTAAAAGCCCGTTTACGATAGCGAAGGAAGAATAGACCTTATCGATGTTTGATGACTGAAGCGGGTTTTGAAAATCTTTGCTGAAAGTATTTAAAACAAAGTCTAATAAACAATAACCTGCTTTTAACGATTCTCACGCTACTCATAATCAAAAGGTTGTGAGAATCACCAAATACATCGATCTACTAACCACCCACCCTTGCATTGTATTTGGGTTTGTATGCGAGCGCGTTTGTTTCGCTTTATAGTATCAGAAAGTGAATGGGAAAGAACCGCTAAGCAAATCGAAAGAGTGGTGTAAACTCACCCTTTATATCGTTCGGCGGGGAGGATTAAACTAGCTGGAAATGCACTGGGCTACGAGCGTGGGAAATACAATTTATTTAATTATATTCAACAATTTATTGTCATAAATACTTATATGTATGAATGTATGTATGTATTAACAGCATATTTAATTTCTCATTTGTTTGGTTTTGCAGGTATGGACTCGCTTAGCTACGATCCGCAACGCTTTGCAATGGACTATCACATCATCGGATTTCGGGAGTGTGCAGCCGAAGTTGCTCGTTACTTGGTCACCATTGAGGGTATGGACATTCAAGATCCACTGCGGCTACGTCTAATGTCGCATCTTCAATATTTCGTACAGCAGCGTGAACTGTCAGTCAAGAGTTGTGCAAGTCCGAGCAGTTGGACGGCGGCTACTGCCACCAGCGGCTATCAGCCAAACTGCGCCGTTGCACCATACCAAACATATCCAACTACGGCTAGCAATACTTCTTCATATGTGCCGAATTTACCCACACCCATTCATCCATATCCCGCATTAAGTTCCTCTCCTAGCGCCAACACCAACATACACCAACAGCAGCAGCAACAACAAGCCACCAGCATACATGTGATTAGCAGTTCCAGTTCTGCTTCTGCCAGTGGGACAACCTCCAACGAAACTATACCGCTCATGAGCCATGGAGCTTCACAGCAACAGCAACAACAACAACAGCCACAAGCACCTCACGCCCAACAAACGCCAACAACGCATGAACCTCATTCTCACCCTCACCCCAATCCACATCAGCATCACTATACTCAGGAGCATACCCACCATGATCATCAGGGTGGCGCTACTTACATTGAACTAACTAGCAGCCAAGCGCAACACAGTAACCACCGCAACACGACGCCAACTGCGACCGCAGCAAGCGGTTCCAATTATGGGAGCGGCGTCGGAACACAGTACCCAAGCAGCGCACCGCAAGAGTACAATCCCAATTATGTGTCAGCTAATGGTTCCAAACCGTATAGACCCTGGGGTGCCGAAATGGCCTATTAGCAGGTTAAAGATGATCAGCATCCAGTCGCCGTACTATAGCATTTACAGCCTGAATACCAAAAAACCAAACTTAGTCACTAACATTTAGAAGTAGTACTTAAGTTGATGTGTGATAAAACATTGCGTTTAAAACCAACCAACAGAAAAAGCCACTTTTCTCAACATTTAAGCTTTAACCGCAAGAACCTGATGCTAATCCATAAAACAAAACCCGTCTAAAACGAATACGCCAAGGAGGCACTCTCCCATTTCGAACTCTTGTCAAGACCAAAAATGAAATTACACTAAAATGTCGTCGTTTCAAAAAGCCCTCGTCACGAGACGTTAGGCGAATTGACCAAATACGAGTGTATATGGAGGTCAAAGTTCACACGTAGTTTTGTAATTAATTTTAAATCTGTTTCACGATACGAGTATATCAGTATGTATTATGTAATAATGTATAAAAATATGTTTAATAAACAAAATTCAATTTTCATAAAGCCAAACGCTATTACTATTAAATGCTTAAAGCTTTCAAATCGTTTTGTTTACGTGAAGAGCTTAATTTAAACAAGTAAGAAATTTAAGTCGGACCAACCGACATTTATAAATGCACCACATCGTTAAATATCACAATCAAATTAGGGTGGTTCATGATTAAAAAAATTTGCATATAAGATTTAAAGATATAATAGTTTATTTAAAAAATTTGAGAATTTTATTTGAGCTTTCGTTTTAACCATCATGTAATAAATATAAGGTGAGGAAAGAAAAAAATGTCCGCTCTCCACCTAAATATTGTAAGTAAATGTTAATTTTTAGGCAACAACAATGCAAAATAGGTGGTGGGACAGCTATCTCGGAAGGCACGACCCTTCCATCAAATCATTTTTGTCAAAAATAATTCGATTAAACTTTTTAGATCACAAACTTATTGTTTTTAAATTAAAAAATTACATATATAAAATATGATTACATCATGAACCACCATATTATATTACTATACTTATAACCTATTAAAGTTATAAGTGATTTATTATATCATATACAAAAAACTAACAAACATGAACCAATCTAATATTTTCAGTTGTTCTCAAGCACAACCGACAAATTTGTACAAAGTTTAAGTCCAATATCTCTAATGGTTCTCAAGATATCGTGTTAACATATCAGTATTATTTTTTTTATAGTGGACGTGGTCATGGTCGAATTAATAAAAAACCTGGCACATATGTATGTGAATAAAAGGAATGTTAAATGTTCAACTGAAATTCAAAAAAGAAAAAAGAAGAGATACGTTTTTGACCAGTCAAATAATGCAGAATTTATTGAATTGCCAATGACATGCAGTCGCATCAGGATTTGACCTATTCGATTGGATTTCTGGTACACAGATCCTAGAGTTCGTCAATATGACTTCCGTAGAGCTCGGTCTATAAGAGACTTAACGACGTCCACTGAAAAGTGTTTGTTGCACGGTTATTGTTCTGGTTACTTCCAAGACATTGGACCGAGTGTGCCACAAAGCACTCGCAGCTAAACTTTTTTCATATCGCGTCTGTAATACCTTTGCTCGATGTATTTCGACTTTATGCGTGGACACTCTATGCATATTCTGATAGATGGCGCCGCTTTTGAAAAAAATCTCTGTTTTACTCTGGAGCGCCGCAGGGTTCGGTCCATTTCCGTTTCTTATTGTTATCAATAAATTCTTTTCACCGACAAATAATCCAGTTCAATCATTTTCAGATGACAGCTGATGACATTTGCTATTCATATTTCCTCCAAAAATCATCAAACCTCCAGAGACATTGAATCTAAGTGGCGTAATACGAATGGCTCACGCCTTGGAGAACTGAACAACATTTCTGAGTAGATTTGCGCTTAACGGTTCAACTTTAGAGCAAAAGCAAAACCTTATGTTGTCTGCTTAGCCGCTTTATTTCATAGTTATTTTAAGTTTTATTAAACAAAATATATTTGTATAATAGTAGCAAATTTCAATTTAACTAATAATAAACTCATGTTTTTTACTTCAATTAATTTACTAGAAGGACATCAATTGGTTTTAATAAGATATAAACCTTTTTTTCACAGCGCTAATACCAATATCTCAAAAACTATTTAACCTAAAAATAAACATTTTTGTAGAGATAATTAAGTTTTTAATTATCTTTTCTGTATATTGATTTAGATTTTATATAGATTTTCAGTTAATACGACGCATGAAGCGAAAGTTAATGATGCGGTCAAGACGCTTTTCCGTTTAAATGTTTGAAACTGATTACGAGTATTTGCGAATTCGTTTAAAGCTTATGGAATTTTTCCCTTGCGAGGTCTTGTCTAACGAAATATCTATCGAAGTTATTGAATTAAAAGTGATTTCATTACATTTTGTTGTTTATTTACTTATTTCCTTTTTCATTTGAATGTTTGTGTTTTTTACACGTACTCCAAAACAAAACGAAAATTATTCATCGGTTGAGTTCAAATTGAATAAATTTCGATTTTCTGTCTGCCCTGGTCAAAACAAAGGCTTATCGCGCATAATTTGTTTTCCCAAAAATCGAACAATTTTTAAATATGAATCCGGTTCTTTTTGTGTTTTCCGGATTTTGTTTCGAGGTGATCATTGAGCTGGAAAACTCGCGCGCATAAATTACTTGACCATTACCGCCGCTGACGATTGTAAATAACCAATTGGTCAGTTTATCCGTTTCCTAAGTGTGCATTATGTACATGTATTAGTAAATTATTTGGTGTCTGGCATTAAGTATGCAAATGTTTAAAATAAATTTACATAATGTTCACGGCACACAAGCTCAGTAATCCAGGCGAAACTATGCACTACTTCACTAGACATAAGGTGCTGAGGAGCGACCCTTTCGTTTACTAAGGGTGTTTTAAGTGTTGTCAAGAAAACTTGATTTTTACTTATTTCAATGTTTATTGACAAACAAAAATATTTTCGTGCAATTAAAAACATTTTAACAATGTTAAAAGAATTTGCTGCCGGATGCTGTAAATTTTGGTGATCATATTCTGCTGGATTTTGTTAAACAACTTAACAACTTTTCCATAATCTTTTTACTCAAATTTTAATTAAACTAATTAGAGAATAATCTTCGGCTGTGTCAAACTTGAATTCCTTCCACCATTTTAGAAACACTAAAATATGTGCGTATCTTCTATCTATTCTATATATCTATATATGTACATATATAAAAATGAATTCTTCTTTCTTTCTTTCTTTCTTTCTTTCTTTCTTTCTTTCTTTCTATCTTTCTATCTTTGTACCAAATGGGCGTCGAAATCATTCATCCGATTGTGATGACATTTTGGGGAGTTGCTGTGCTCACGCCAACTTGGGCAAAGAAAAATTTTCCACGCCCACCTATTACGCCCACAATATGAAAAATTAAGTAAAAATATTCGATCATTTCACTAATATTGCACCTAAAAATCTGAAATTTTATATCTAAGGTTGTATAGGCACTGTCTATAACTTAAACAAAAATGGGCGTGGTTGCATCAATTCAACGCTCACTTTCAAAAAAAGGTTGATCAATTTTCGCCTACCACCATTGCTCAGGAACTTCATGCGCTACAAGGAAAACATGTAGCGGGATGCACCGGGAAGAATTATAGGATATACAAAATCTGCCACGCCCACTTATTACGACCACAATTTGTTTAAATAACTGCGAATATTCCTCCTTAAAATTTGAGATTTTGTTTCTGAGTTTGTATGGTAACTGCCGATAATTTCACCGGCGTAACTCAGAATCGCTCCACCGGGAAGTTCCGCTAACAAACGGGAGTACCGGGAAGTTATGCTAACATTTTTTTTAAGTGGCATTGCAACACATGCCGGGCATTCGCTAGTTGTAGCTTAAATGTCTCTCTTATAAGCGGGCGTTCTTCTTATCGGATCACGCCCATTTTTCGTTTGTAGTTTTGTGTTACTATTTTCCTTTTATAAGGGGGATTAGTATGGGCGGAGGAAATAGATTTGGTGCAATCACGTCCATTTTTTATACAACACTCAGTGGAGTTTATTGGTTTTAGTCCAATACTTGTAATGTAGAGAAATACTAAAGACATGTATACATATTTTTGATCAGAATCAAAAACTGAGTCATATCCATCCTTCTGTCTGTCTTAACTTCTTGTTAACATGTTAGCCATAAGATGGCGTGGTAGGTATTGCAACATACTCGTATATATTAATGGCGATTGCTAAATGACAACTTCTGATAAAAATTTAAAATTTCGGACAAAAGAAAAACATAAAAACATTATTAAAACATAAATAAAAATAACAACGTCCTTTTACAATAATAAAAAAACTTTACAGTGCCAAATGTACGCCTAAGTAGAGGCTTAATCTTTAAGCTCATGTATACTCATATTTACATTTTATTTGTCGCTTAAAAAATAAAAAATAAGATGTTGTAGATTAACTTACATATAGTATATGTAAGTCAAAAATATCCACATATTGAACTCCCATGGCTAAACTTAAAAAAATCAAATTTCGAGTTAACAACACGTTAACAAAACGTGGAACACAAACAAAATTTTAGCAGCAATGAAAAGTCTGCTCTGATTTTTTGTTGCAAATTGCTGGCAAAAGCGATAAACAAAATATTATTTTGTACGTTTTCTGTTTTTAAAACTTTACAATGATCAATTTTGAAAATTTACTTCGAGTAAAGTGGCATAAGTCAAAAATGTCCCTTTGAGTTAATTTTTTTAAGCTTTTAATGATTAACTTTGACTACTAAAATTTTTGAAATGTGCCACTTTTGAAGTGGGTGGGTGCATTTAAACTTTTAAAATCAATTATAATGCATTGTTCCACAATTGAACAATTAATGCATTGCCATAATAACAAACAAGTTTAATATAAAAATATTTTCTCTAAAAAGCTTCCAATAATATCAATTGTACTGGCGCCTTCTTGTGCTTCAGCCACGTGAGATACCTTTGTGCTTTGACTTCCCACGCTAACCCACCACAACATCCAACACCCTTATTTGAATGTCGCAATTCAAGTTCAGAATCAACCCTCTACGTAAATGGAAATTGCAATCGGACGAGTACTGCACGAAGAGAATTTTCCCAACATTTCAGTAAGGATTTGACTTTTTGAAGCACACATCTAAAATCAAATTATGAAAGAACACCATCAACGAATGATATCAACAGGCTAGCCCAAACTCGGCAGCGACGATTTTCCTGTCCTGTCCTGTGCCGAGCACATTAGTGGATAAACAATTCTCACGACTGCAGGCCGGGGCCGGGACTGGTATTAACGCGCAATGTGTGAACCGAACCGAACCGAACCGAACCAAACCGGGGTGGAAAGTCTATTGTACGAATAAGTGCAGACCACAATATTTTTATTACGGTTAAGTGGAACATTTTCGCGAAATAAATTGTTCTTTTTTTATTTATTGTTGTTAATAATTTCACAAAGTATCGACAGCAATTGTTTTCTAAAAATAACTCAAAGTGGTGATTTTACATAAACAACATTTGGATATGACAGATAATGCAAATGCAATTATATTGACATATTTTTAATATATGCACAGGTGGCCGAAGCTATAATTCCATTAAACGCTCCATTAATTATTGAATTCAGATTCAAATTATCGACAAAAGTTGCTCAAATATAACTGGTAGCAGTATTTTAAAAACGTGTGATATGAAAGCAGTTAAATTCAAATCAGATTGGAAAAATATCCAAATACATACATACATGTGTACATATCAGCTGTCAAATAGTGTATTCAAATTTAAAATACTATGATCTCTATTATTTTCTTCAAAATTTATGAAGATATAGCACCTCCGTCGTTGCCACTGCCAAATTGGTCAAATTGGGCTACTAACTGCTTCCCTATCAACCGTATTCTTTAGATTTGGCCCCGTGCGACTTCTTTATGTTTTCAAACATGAAAAAGTTACTCGCTAGTCAAAAATTTTTGTCAAATGAGGAGGTCATCGCCGCCACGGAGGCCTGCTTTGCAGACCTGGAGAAAACGCATTTTTCAGACGGATTAAAAAATTTGAAACAGCGAAGGTCCGTTCAAGTGCAACGAGCTAAAAGGAGACCATGTTGAGAAATAGAGACTTTTCCAAAATTTTCGTTTTTCTTTTGTAGGCTTAGTACTTATCGGACCGTATTAACCGTGGGCAATTATGCCAATAAAAATAAATATTAACGGGCGAAAATAAAAAGAAAGATTTTGCGCGATCGCTCCAAACCTCTGGAACTATTTGAATCTGTGTAAGTGACTAAAATTAATGAAATGATTCCAAACTGGTAAGAGAACTATCTTCGGCCATGCCGAAGCTCATATACACTTCGCAATTTCAGTGAAACCAAAAAAGTGGGCGTTGTTCTTATCGGATCACGCCCCTTTTTAGTTAGTAGTGTTGTGTTCCTATCGAAGTATTAAATACCGAATTTGAACTGGTTATTTACCCTGTAGCTATTTTTAATCATATATTTCCGCATGTAAAGGGGTGTTTTGTATGGAAGGTGGGCGTGGTTCATATCTGATCACTCCCATTTTTTGTGAGCAGTTTTGTGTTACTTCTAAAGGCTAAATATCGTATGTGAATTATTTTTTTTTGTATGGAAAGGGGTGGTTTGTATGGGAGGGGGTAATAGTTTTGGTCCGATCTTGCCCATCTTCGAACTTAACCTCCGCTTGAATATGAGTTCACATACCAGATTTCGGCTCGATAGCTCTTAAACTACGGCTGTAATCGCTGGAACAGAGGGACATCGTTAAATCGACTCAGAATCCGACGTTGATCATATATATATACTTTGTCATACCTACCACACTCCCTTCGGGTCGTTGCAAATGGAAGAACTCACTCAATATACCCTTCGGTAAGTGGACTTGCACTTGGCGAAGGGTATGAAAACTATAGTGACATTACATTAGAAATCTTGGGAAAAGCGGTGGATAAATTTTAATATTACGGGTGGACAGCGAAATCTTTCGGAACGCCGTTCTTTGCAGAAATTCCAGATTTCGGACATCGTACGTTGCGTTAACGGTACGCACGTGTGCTTAACAAATCCAAATGATAACCAATCACTTTTGATAACAGAAGCGGGTATTTCTGCATAATGGCAATGATAGTAAGGGCCTTGAATTTTAAAGTGAAGATTAATCGACCTAAACTTTTTCAGATGTTTGATTATCAAATGGTCATCAGAGCTGTGGATGCTCGTCGCCCTGGTTCAAAACACGAATCCTTGATTCGGAGCGGTAGCAAAGCTAGTGATTATTTTGCAAAAATAAATGAATGCGGCAAATGTGGGTACTGTATACTGGTTGCCCCTTATATGCCCACAAATTGGAACGCGCAACATACATTCAACATTAAGCATTCTTCTGCACGGAATGTCATAGAGAGAATCATTGGCGTTCTTAAGTCACTTAAGATGCTTAGTCCAATTGCTGCAATACCAACCATATAGAGTAGTGCGAAGAATAAATGTTTGTTTTACACTGCACAACATTTGTAGACACTACAAAATTATAAATACAATGTGAATCAATTCCGATTTGTTGTGGATGTGAAATGTAGAACCTGTCTGATTACACTAAATAACCAATGTGGGTTCCGAAAAAAATATTTTCATTCGCTTTCAAATATTGAATAAAGAAGTTTTTTTAAATTGATTTTTTTATTAAAAGTCACCTTACATTTTGTATACTAGACCGTGTACTTCTCGAAAACTACCTCCTCGGTAGAAAAATCGTTGTTATTATTATTAATAAAGGCTATAGATGCACTGCGACCTGCAAGATCTATTGTGCAGCCTCGTTGCCCTACAAACACAATTCTAGACTATTTATAAATCTCGTAATTGTTGTGGGCTTAATTTTTACTATGTCACTTGGAACTAGAATCAAATTGCCAAAGTAGTCAAGTCTGCGTCTTGCCACCGCTGGACTAGTGCAAAGAACATGTTCAGCCGTTTCCTGCTTCTCTTGGCAGAGTCGACATGAATCATTTGCTACCACTCCTATTTTGTTCAGATGGTAATTAAGTTTACAGTGTCCTGTTAAGAATTCACTATAGAGTTTTATATCTTTTCTGCTAAGGTTGAGAATAGCTTCTACCTTGACACGTGCTGGGTCAATGAGTCTTCTTGACTGCCGCATGCTTGTTTGGGCTCTCCAATGCTCAAGTAGACTTTGTTTTTCCCATACTTGGAAGCTATTTTTTCCATCGCAACTGCTTTACGGAAATTTGGACCTACAATTCACGCTCCAGCACTGCCATCTTCCAATTTGGAACCATCAGTAAACCATGCCTGTGAGCCCTGTTGAGGGATAATTTCGTTGTTTCTCCACGCTGAGCGGTCACTGATAACCACTTCAAAGTGCCTGAAAAACGAAAGTTTTCTGTTCATCCTATCGGAGACCACAAAACACGGAAAATTCCATTCTCTTCACTGTAATGTGCAGAGGAGTAAGTCCAGTGATTATTCCCAAGGTTGTTGTGGGGCACGTTCTCATTGCTCCCGTAAAACTCAAACAGGCTATTCGATGAATCTTGTTAAGAGTCATCTGAGCCTTAGTCAGATCTACCTTTGGCCACCATACTAAAGATGCATAGGTAACCATCGGTAATATTACTGTTTTGTAAGACCACGCCATCATTTTTGGTCATAGTCCCCATTTTTTATCATACAGCCTTTGGCAAGCAAAGCTTGCTTTTACGGCTTTATTTGTTATGTATTGTAAGTGGTTTTTCCAAGTTAGAGTTTTGTCTAGGATTACTCCTAGATATTTAATTTCCCCGGAAAGTTTGAGGTCCGTGGCCCCTAACCTTAAGGGTCCTAGATTTAGTTTCCTTCTTCTGGTGAAGGGTACTACGTTAGTTTTAGTAGGGTTAATCGAAAGTCCTTTCTCCTGACACCAATTCTGCGTAATGTCAAGAGTTGCATACGGTCGGTTATGGTGGAGTCAAACTTGCCTCTAACCATGATTACCAAATCATCAGCAAAGCCCTGAACTTCAAACCCTTGGTCATCCAGAGTTTGTATAAGCTCGTCAAAGACCATTAGCCAGAGGAATGGCGATAACACGCCTCCTTTAGTTGACTTGACAGTAAACCTCTCTGCCCCTAATTCACAAATTATTGCTGTTTTCTAGCATATTGAGAACGCAAGATATAACCAGTCTATGTATTCCTTTCCTGGCCATCCCTTCCTCAATAGATCTGAAAGTAGCATTGTCAAAGGCCCCTGTAATGTTAAAACATGTACAGACAGCAATTTCCTTACCCTCCAAAGCCTTTTCGATTTTACTCGTTAGGCTATGAATTGCAGTCTCAGTCGATTTGCCTTATTGGTAAGCATATTGTTCAATATGGAGAGGTATATCTTCCAGATAGACTTCTCTGATATATTGGTCCAGAATTTTTTCCATAGCTTTAAGCATGAATGACGTTAGGCTAATGGGCCGAAAAGCTTTTGGCGTGTGAAACGCCTTTTTCCTGCTTTCGGTATGAAAGCTACCCTAGCCTTCGTCCAACGTTTAGGAACCATGCCTAATTCTAAGCTTATCCCTAAAATGTTGGTTAAGGTCGGTGCTAATATATCAACTCCTTGCCGAAGTAGGCACGGTTGTATGTTATCGACATCCGGAGATTTAAATGGGCTGAAGGTGGAGATAGCCCATTTAGTTTTGTTGACGGTAAAGATCTTACGAGCCAGTGAGAGTTCCCTACGTGTGGGCATCAAGGACCGAGTGAACTCGATGGTTCCACTGTAAAAAAAAATCGTTGTGAGATAAAGAGGTTGTGAGATAAAGAGGTTTTATTTTAGCATGCCCAGGCTGGTTTTTCCCAATGCCCTGTATAACATACTTCAGACATGCCTACAAATGCCAATGCCAATACTATGACTTATACTTTTGCTAACGATACTGCAATTCTGTGTTCCTACTCTGATAAAAATATTGCTTCAAAACTTCTTCAAGAGCACCTGAACACCCTGCAGGGTTTGCTTGAAAAATGGATAATAAAAGTCAACGAGTCTTAATATGTTCATATTACATTAACTTTGTGTTATGTAAGAGCGATTGTCTTCTAGTGCAAATTAATTATAAAAAATATTACGATATTGTTACAAAGCCTTGGATACACCCGATTAAGGAAAAAACATAAACATAATTTCAACATAATTTCACTGAATTCTCATTTTTACTAAATTTACAGATATTTATTTCTATCATCTATGAAGCAATGTTGTTAGTTTTAATTAATAAGATTCAATATGCCTTTAATAAATTGTTGTTTTTATTTACTTGATAATTTTGTAGCAATCATGGCAACTAAACAAACATTTTGTTTTTAAAGAGAGAAACAGTTTAATTTTTGACAACAAACTACGTTATTGTTTTTTGTTTACTTAAATTTTTTAAAGCAACCATGGCAACTGCTCAAAAATTAAATTTTCACAGAGAGAAACAATATCGAGGCGGAGAGAGACAATCTTCTACTTTCCTCACCTTTATTATTAATACACCATGCATTTTTCAATATACAAGAATTTTCATATATTAAAAATTAAAAAATAGTATTAGCAAATAATTAAGAGTGTATTCGATGTTCAAAAATAAGACCTCAAAGCAAATCAACGCATTTATCGTTGTCTTCCAAGCGAACTTAAACTTGGACAGATGATATTTGGCTTGAACAAATTTGAGAGCTGTTACCTAAAGTTAAATTTAATTGGTTTTTTAAATTTGTCACTGCAACTTCGTTACTATTTACATTTAAAATTTATTTATTTTAGGTGTGAAATCAATCCAATCGACACTGACTAAACAAACTCCGATAGCAAATTTTTAGGTGCAATTTATCGAATAATTTCAAATAAATATGAAAAATTTATAGGCGTGGTAATTTGTTTATATCCTTTACTAAAACCTGATCACTTAACATATCAGTTAGTTTTTTGAAATTATTTTTTATTAAAAGTATATTTATTTTCCACGTATTCTATAAAAACATTTAACCGAAATAAAGATTAAAGCAGCAAATAAAAATCGTTTAATGCCATGGTACTTGGTTGGGATTGCTTATAGTTCCCTTCTTGTAGTATTTTGCTGTGGCAGCTGCTGACGTTGTAAATGTTGGCGAATTTAGAGCTGGTTCATGGGAAGGCGAACTGCCCTCAGCCTTTAATACAGCTGCACATTTCCAATTCTTTGTATAATTCACTAAACGAAATTAAATTAAAATTTTTGGTAACATCAGATATTATTAACAGTACAAAATGATTTCAAGTTTGACTTACTTCGCCAGATACGGACACAACCGTCGTCACCAGTCGATATCAATGTACTAGCCAACATATTCCAACAGACGCGCCACACCGGACAGTTGTGATCGCTGAACTTAAATGATTGAATATCCAATTTTGATGTTCCCGATGCATCGCTATGAGAAAAAAATTGGTCATTTAAAAATTTTATTTTCAATATATCTTTTTTATCACCAAGTTCAATTTATATATAACACTAACTTTAAGTACCCGGCGTTGCCCAGGTTTGCTTTTGAATAGAAATATGTGTTAAATAATTAGTTAGCGAAACTTCCCGTTACTCCCCGTTGTAGCGATTCTGAGTTACGGTGGTGAGCGTTAAATGTAATCACATTAACCCTACAAACTCAGATACTAAATTTCAGATTTAAATTTTTTTCTATAAAAAATTTACCCAATAAATTGCATTGTGCAACACGAAAAATTAGTATCAATGATTCCAACGCGAAACCAAAGTAAATCCTTAGACAAATAAAATGATTTTAGAAAGATATGTATCTCGATGTATTCAGTAACCTATAATAAAATTGAACGATAATTATTTCTAGAACATTATCCTGTAACCATAAAAAAACCTATAAAACGTCGAAAAATAGTATTAATATATTCTATATAAATAATGCCCATCAAATTTTACTCTAGGTCACTTTTAAAGAGATTAGTCTAAAATGCAAGTTTCACACCACAAATGACAAAACATAAATATTTCACTAAAAACTTTACTCGATTATTGAAATATTTCTCGCATGCACACTTTAATTAGTCACTGAAAAATGCGAGCTTTTGGGTTTTGTTCATCTGAGGGGTTCATTGGGGCTAAAAGCGATTTGTGACAGTGCTAATCTCTCAAAATTTATTTTTAAAAAATCCACAAATTTTAGTACGTTTATATATATACTTATATATAAAATGCAAGCTTTGAAAAATTAATTGACATTTACATTTTTATTTGTACTTACGAAATGCCACGTATATTGACAATGTAAAGATCTTTGCTTGCCACGGCGAGCATATGGAAGCTACGACCGGCATTGGGTGCAAATGCCAAATCGGTAACAGGATCGGTTATATCGTTGATGGTATCCACTTTAATGCACTTACGTGCGTTTTCGCTGTATGCAAATATAAACACTTTTCCAGTGGGCGTAGCTGTTTCATCGCTGCCAGCCTAAACAAAAAAAAAATTAAATTAAAATACAATCAATAATATCCCATTTTACAAATCTTTTTACTATTACAAAATTTAGTTTCGTGACAATTATTGTTAAAATATTTAAACACGTAATTTTTTTTAATTCTTTCTTGTGTATATAAGTTTATAATACAACTAGCTCCTCTTCCAAAAAATATTCTGCATTTAACACGATCAAGAACATGACACTACCGATTCCGGTTTAATTAGCACAATAATTAACATCAAAAAATACTTTCAAATACAAGAAATCATAAAAATTATTATTTTGTTTATACCCTACAAAACGCGTAAGCGCAGATCATAGAGTATTTTAGGTTTGGTCTTACATTTTTAACGCTCATGAAGAGTAAAAATATATAAAAATATTAAAATTTGTGTCATAATTGAGCGATTTTTTTGTTAGCACGAAATTTTATTAAGAGGTTTTCTCTACAATTCGATATTAAAAATCATCCCATAAACAAAACACGCCCATTTTTTTATAAATTACTTGAAAATGGAAATTTTTAATAATGAGAAACTTTAATTTTTTATTCGTTATTAATCTGATATACAGAATGCTCAATGAAATAAAAGTCCTGATAAGAATTCTTATTAACTAAAAATACTGTCCACTACTTACCGCCAGGAGCTGCGAAGTGAGCAAATAGGTAGAGGTGTTCCACGAAAGACAACTGAGAGGTAACTTGTTGGCAATTTCGTGCTGCACGGGCCACTGCGAAAGGTTCATGATATCTGGCGCCTCGTAGATGCGAATAATGCCGTCAGCAGATGCTGTCGCCAGTAGCAGCCCGAGATATTTGGGAGCAAATTCAACATCTGTAACGCTTGTACGTGAATCAACGAGAGTGGTACGACGCTGCCAGCGGCGTGCTGGCGTCATTGTGGCAGCCACCTTTTCGCCAACGACCTCCTCCCAGACGGATGCAGTCCGGTCGAAGGAACACGTAGCCAACACCTGACCGAACTCGGGATGAGCCCATGAAACACGCCAAATAGATCCGGAATGTGCTTTCCAACTACTGGACACTGTCCATTTGCCTAATTCATCTTCATCCCAAACCTGCACGAAGTGACAGCCGTTGACAGCATGATACAAAAATTGTAGTACAATAGTTTAGAGTGACATACCTTCACACTTTGATCACTAGAACACGTAGCCATCCGGCGTCCATAGTAGTCGAACACGACGTCATGGATGACATCTTTGTGATCAGCAATTATCGGTTCCACTTCAAACATAATATATTTTTGTTTTCCTTACCGCAATATTTTAAAAGCAACACACGGAGTTGTTCATATTTAGATGCCAACTATATTTCTAAATGTGTTTTGAATACAAGTCGTAGTTGCCAGAAATGTTAAATTTATATCAGATTTCAGCAGGTAGCATTTTCATATAAATTAAAATAAAAGAACAAAACAATTATAGTTCTAAGTTTTCTTACTGTAGTATTAAATAACTTTAAACAAAAATGTAATTGAACGAAAAGTCTCAATAAAAATATTTTATTTTATTTTGTTTGGCTTCTTTGCTGTTTTTTTTAAGAGATAAACCTATTTGAATTGTTGCAACAGTCTGAAACAAAAAACTATGCGATTTGTAAATAAAACATTTGTTTTTTATATATGCACTTTAGTATGTTGTAATTTTTTTTATTTATATTGTGCCAAAATGTTCAAATATGGCAAAAAATTCATTTTCACGAAATCATGCGATAACCAGATATATTTATAAATTTTTTTATACACATTACCATGTTAAAAAGTTTTCTTTTATTCAATATACACAACAGAACATAAGTGGGAAAAGTAAAGAGGGTGGAACTAATTGAATATTCTCTGAAATTCGAATTTAATATATATTAAAATAAAATCACTTATCATTTTGTTAGTTTCAAAGCTATAAAGAGGCCCTTAAAGTTCTCTTGAACACATTTCATATGCATATGACACCTCAATTCGATTATTCATTCTCATGTCTTAGCTCATATAAAGAGCTAGCTTTAGTATATCGACTCCACCGGAGCTAGGATATTTTCGTTTTTTTGACCAATTTCTGACATTTCCGCAGATTCAACTGCAGTGATAATTTTGACATTATAATACGATTTTTCTAAATAAGAAAATGAAAATTTGTGACCCTTGTTAACCAAGCTATGGTAGAATATATCAAATCACATAGACTGATATCTTCGAATTTTGCATCTTAAAATACTTCTTATAATTTAGGTTATTTTTTAAACTTAGCAGACTTTTGTTTTTTCAATGATTTATTTTTTAAATGAGATTGTATATGAAATGGAGAGATTTTTTTTAAATTGTATCTGGTAACCGTAGCCATATGTCCGATTTAAATGCCAACCATGCTAAGAATTTCGTTGCTCCAAAAACAAATTTGGAAACAATTTATTTGTAAGGCGACAGTGTTGCTAACTCTAATATCGATAACATTGCTAAGCTTAGGCAAAAATTAATTATCTTAAAAATTTAAATTTTTTTTGTCCGACTCCATAATAAGAGAAAAATCAGGAAAAAATGTTTTTGTTGAACCAAAAGAGTCGAGACAAGCTCTGTCAAGGAATTTGTAGCTACTTTGATGGTCTTATGCTTAACATTTATCTGTTTGCGTGTTGTGTAAATTTTAAGCCTTGCATCTAGTTTAAGATGAAACACAATAATAACATTTCGTAAAGTTGTCTGTATTTTTAATTGCCTTTATTATCAAAATTAAAAGAAAAACATTATTGTAGATTTTTAATCCAATTCGAATTTATGCACATTAATACTGATATGGAAACTCTTCAGCCAGTCAAATTAAATTATTATCGACAATTCGAAGTGGAATTAAAAAAAACAAAAATTCCACTTCACAGCTGATTTAAAAAATGAATTTACCTTCAGAATAAAAGACAAAAAAAATTCAATAATCATTTATAAATGAATAAAAATTTAAAAATTAACGTGTTTTTTTGACATCATCTGTTTAAAACGCACCTCCAATTTTTATTAGAGGACCCCTTAACCACCTTTTTCATTCATTCGATATGACGCAAACGTTTAGATGTTGATTCAATCCACAAGCTCATTGATCTGTCTTTCTTATTTGTTTTTTAATCTGGTCTGCCAGAAATCTTATTTAAGATTTTCTTATAAGAAATTGTGATAGATATTCTTATAAGGATTCGTGATTTGGTTACAGAGCTTAACTGGATAATTTCTTCACTGGTATGAGATTTTTTTGCAGTTATAGCTTTTTTTATAAAATAATTGTATTTTTTTCTGGAGAATTTATGATATAAGTCTTTTGAACTGTTTTTAAATATTTACATAGAAATATTTTTATAATGTAAGATTTGTTGTGTGATGTATCTGTATCTGGCAACCGTGAACATGAACACAGTACAAAACTAATTCGCCGCATTTTCACATGCGACTACTAATTCGCTTGAGTTAAGAAAAACAATTTGAGAAGAAATCGCAGCAACAAATTCATTTAGTGAAAATAATAAATAATTGTTTTTTGAAAAATAAGTTGCTGAAAGCTGGCACCAGCGACATAGCAGTTAACTTAATATCTAGAAATTGCGACGGCAATTGCAACTTCCCTCTTCCTTGAAACCAGAACGTAATTGAACAGCCGGAAGAAAACAGTTACATTGTTGCGTGGAATTGGAAATTAGAAATTGATAGAAAGCTGTGAAGCAGAGGCAAAAGCCAAGAGAACGCAATGGAGACTAGTAAGTTGTGGTTTGTTCTGCCTTTACCTTCACTCAAATCTTATTAAAAGGGTGTATGAAGGGGTTTGCGGCGAAAAAAGTAGCAAGTTTATTCACCCCAAAGCCGACCTACCCCTATACCTTTTTTTATTTGTTTATCGCTCAAGAAATTGTAAAGTAGATTTTTGTATTAAATTAATTTTTAAGTGTTTTTTTTAAGTCAGGAATCGATCATATTTGTTTTTTTTTCTTGTGGTCCTTCCCGAACCACCCTCCCACTCATGACAACATAACTCAATTTAAACTTAATTATTGTTCTCACATAAGCAAAAGAAAAAAAAACCAATGTTGCGCTCTGAGAGCGGCGCTGACCTTGGATTCCTATTGGGCGTTATGCCTCGCGCCATTTCTGTACGTGTGCGGCATTTTTGGCGTATGCTTTGTTTATGTGTGTGTTAACCAAGTGATGTAGTTCCGTATATCATATGATATACGGAACTACAGCACTGATTCTTTTGTTCGCTCGTTTGGCCTGAATTCAATTTAAGCAAATCGAGTAAATTCAGAATATAAGACAGTGCTTGCAATCATTAATTTATGTACCTATGCATCAAGTACTGGAACATAGTTTTTATTTTAGAATTTTATAACTTTTTATAACCGTTTTGTTTATACAATATTACTTATGTGTTATATCATTGTAGTTATGTATCAATAACGATTCGGGATACAGACATAAGTACATTTAAGTAACCATGCACAATTATGTGGATATATTGAGCAGTATGAATAAAACTACTGAATACAAAAAAGCATTGTAGTTTGTATAAAAAGGCAAATCAATTCTAAAGCTTTGAGTGATCACTATTCAAATAAATGTAAACTAGACTAGAGACCATATGTAAATATGTACTCTAAGTGTTATACATACAGACCATAGTGTTTGTGTAGATGTTTGTAACATAAAAAAACTCCGGATAGGTTTAGACGAATACACATACATGTGTATTTATGTACAAAATGCAGTATTTCTATAATTCTGGAAAAAATCAAATTCAGGAAAAAATAGGTCCACTGCTATATCTTTGTGATTAGTTAGTATCCTTAAAAACATAAGAATGTATAGAAAGATTTCACAAATGAATTGTCATATTTTGTGTTGGAAAACATCTGCCACGCCCACCTATTACACCCACAATTTATGAAATTAATTGAAAATGCTCGATTCTTTTTTGCTAATACCTGAGTTTGTCACTGTCGAATGTTACTGTTAAATGATGCAACCTAAAAGTACTGCAGCTTTGTCAGATTTCACATTTTTTTTCTCGAATTTTTTTTTACATTTTAAAATATAAACTAGTTAGAGAATTATCTATGTTATGACTATGACAAAGCAACAACATACTTTGTTACGCCATGCTTCTTGTCCAAATATTATTCTTTTGAGTTTATGTGAAGTGAGTACTCCTCCAAAAAATACTCCTAGATGTTTATCAAAATAAATAAATATATATAATTTTTCATGTCCAGGAAGCATCCGTGCAAGTGGGTGGTGGAATTAAAAAGTTTTCTAATGATTTTTTTCTTTTAAACGAACATGGAGGCACCCAGAAACCATTTAGCGCAAAATGTGCAGTTATTAGCAGTCGCATTTAAATTTGTTCAGACGTATTGCTTTTGTTTGCAATTTTAGCTTTTTTTTTAATGCCAGAAATCGGAAGATTCTCTTATCAGACGATCGACAGATACACATATATGGAGATTCATGTATGTATATATGTATGTATACATGTATGTATATATGTATGTATATATGTATGTATATATGTATGTATGTATGTAAGTATTTTTTATTTAATCTTTAATGGTGGCTGTATTTTAAATCGTAAGACTTCTCAATTTTTACGAGTAAAATGTTTTTTATATTTTAAAACACATTTTATAAACTAATATCTTTTTGGGCTCATGAATATTTATTACAAACTAGCGAATGCCCGGCATGCGTTGCAATGCCACTTAATAATAATCTATTAGCGGAACATCCCGGTACTCTCGTTAGTTAGCGGAACTTCCCGCTACTTACCGTTGTTGCGATTCTAAGTTACGGCGGTGAAATTATCAGAAGTAACCATACAAATTCAGAATCAAAATTTCAATTTTTTAGCAGCAATAGTAGCAATGTCATCGTTTTTTTTTCTTAATTAAACAAATTGTGGGCG
Source organism: Suillia variegata (assembly GCA_949127995.1). NCBI lineage: Eukaryota > Metazoa > Arthropoda > Insecta > Diptera > Heleomyzidae > Suillia > Suillia variegata. The sequence goes on from OX421842.1 coordinate 39,085,376, forward strand.
TAATAAGTGGGCGTGGCATATTTTGTATATCGAGTTATTTTTCCCGATGCATCCCGTAACATGTTTTCTATATAGCGTATTAAGTTCCTGAGCAATGGTGGTAGGCATAAAATTGATCCACATTTTTTTAAAAGTATGTGATAAATTCATCCAACAACGCCCATTTTTGGTAAAGTTGTCGACAATGCCTACAATAACTCAGATATCGAATTTCAGATTTTTAGAAGCTATATTAGCGGAAATATCGAATATTTTAACTTAGTTTCACAAATAGTGGGCGTAGCAGATTTTTTCTTTTACAAAAACCATACTTAGCGTGATCACAGCAACTCTCCAAAATTTCAACAATCGCAATCGTATGAATGGTTTAGACGGGCATATGGTACAAAGATAGAAAAATGAATTCATTTTTATATATATAGATGTTTTTATATTTTTTAAATATATATATATATATATATATATATATATATATATATATATATATATATATATATATATATATATTTAGCAGCGACTACTCGTCTTCGCCGCGTGTTTACTTTAAATAGTTTAATATTTTTATTTTCCATGCCCTTTAAATAATCCTTATTTTGGTTATTGAATATTAGCAGTTTTCTCTCTATGTTCCAGTACATCAAGTTTACGCTATCAAATCCACTTAGTTCGTCCAGTGGATTCCGTCCATTCAGATCATCAAGTTTATCGATCTATCTAATCCATGCACTTCTTTCATCAATTCCTTTCTGTCTATATAGTGCATCCGGGTTGAAATTTTGTTTACCATATTTTGTATATCAAATCGAGTTTAATCCCGGCTGTTATTTTGTAAGATAGCTTCCATCAATATCTCAATCTAACTATTCAATCATACCATCGTTCCATGAGCCATTGCCGAATTAAAGACATTTGAAGATTAGTAGACGTAACATATCCAATCTTTATCACTTTTGTTAATCATACCAGACAATGACCTACTAAATATCTTTTTGAAGTCATACCAAATTTAAATGGTAAAATAACCAGAGATATGACGTTTTTTTATTTGTTTTTTTTATTAATCAAAATAATAATTTAGTAATATTAAATTTGGCTTTTTGTGGACGTTTGGGTATTTACACATTGGTATATACATGACTATAAACCTTTCGAAAACTATACGAACATAGTAATCAGTTCTGGTCAACAATAAATAAACTCAGAACATAGATTTTGTATTTCATTAATGTGGTATAAATGTACTCGTATATAAGAAAATCAAATGCTCGTTTTCATCTATCTCGCTGCATTGCCTAGTTTTGACAAAAAAAAAAAACAAGGTCAAAAAGCATCAAGAATTATTAACCTTGGCATTGTCTACAGCGTGTTGTTGGACTGTTTTTTGTTATCGCTACCAACCGCTAATGCACGCTTTTGTTGCTCTCAGTTGTAGAGATGTAGCTGAAATTTTTAAAAATAATGTGAAAGTTACAGAGGCGTTAGGAATGCAGGGAAATAGATAAAAACGAAAAGAAGGTTTAGCAATTTTCAATAAAGGTAAAATCCATATTTTATGTTTTTATATTATATATTTTTGGAAATTAAAATATTAGTTTTTATTGACTTTTGAAACTGATAGTTTAAAAGAAAAATATTTGTGTTTTACATACATTTATATTCATATTGTTTTATTGTATCAAACAAAATGCAACATTTTATAATATAATACTAATTTCGTATGTAACCAGTAAGTCAGTTAATTTATTATTATTATTTAGTTGATCATTTAGCAAACAAAAAAGTTTATAGTGCCGCATCACCTACAGAATCTATTGAAGTATACAATTTTTCTCTATCTGAATAGTTGCCTTCATAACGATGTCAAATATTTTCTGTTTTGTTTTTCTAACTTTTTCGACTTTTGCCCAAAGTTTTTCCCATAAAATTTAGAATTGAAATGATTACTATATATTTACATATATGTGATCTAGGTATTTAAATATTGTTTGTGCGTCAATCTTCAATTTTAATTTAGAAAAACTGATTACAAATAAGTGTAGCTGATTACGAAAAAATTGTTTATACCTGAAATGATTTGACATTGTCAATGTTGAAAAGCTTATATTAACAAAGTCAAATGACTTTTGCGAAATGCAGTTTAAAATACAGTTGCCTCTGCTTTGTGCGCACTGACGCCAGTTAGCTAGACCTGACCTAACCAGCGCCAGTTTTAAATAATTCCTTATTTAGGGAATTTTCCTCGAAAGGCTTCTAAAGCCTGATCATTGCTGGCCGTCACTACCCGGACGTCAGCGCCATAAAGTAGCACGAGCATGCTGAGAGCGTTAGCTTTGTTCGCCAAAAATAGGATCTGTTTTTTTAATTGCCTTCCTACCTACACATGTCGATAAGAGATTTTCTTTGTTAGATTAACATGAAATAAATTTTAAATTTGGCAGTTATTAAAAGGTTTTGGAACTTAGAAGCAAAGAAACCTTTTTATTAAGAAAAAAAATTTCGCATAAGAAATCAAACAAAGGTGCAAATATGAAGAAAAATAATGAATAATCACTAAGTTTTTGTCACAATTGAAATTTTATGAAATAAGAAGATTGAAGTTATAATAATGATTTATGATTTTTTTATTTTAACTTCATAATGCCTTCGGTGTTCCAGTGCAATTCAATTTGCAGTAGCGTATATATGTTTTTCTTAATATACTGTTTAAATTAAGGCAACACAACACGAACACAAAACTTTTTAAATAGTGAATAATTTCCAATCCTATGCATAGGTTAATATACAAATTATTCGTTTGAAAGGTTTTGCTTTCTTAATAAAAAAATGTTGTATGTAGCTTTGCTTTAAAAAACTGTGTGAAATCGCTGAAAAAGTTTCTCTGATCTGATAGAATCGGTTACAAACGCCTCAAAAAATAACATACATTAATCGTAAAAGTTATAATTTATTATATCTACATTTTGATAATTTTTTTTTATTTTCTAGTAGTAAAATTACGACTAAAATTTAAAGGTTAAATTAAAAACCTTTTTTGTTGTGAAACAAGCGTTTTTTAAATTCACTCTAGAAAACATCAAGTAAAATAATAATTGAAATTTTAAATTACGTTTTTGTTATCAAAAGTAGCCTAAAGATTTATAGTTATTGTTGTTTGTATGTATTTAAAAATTTAACCTAAACATTTTTTAATGCATTTTTTTGTTTTATATTGTGCCTCTTTTTTAGTATTTCTTGGCACTTTTAAACTGTTTTTATCATGCATATTTTGTTTATCCTTAGAAATAAAAAATTACTATAGAAAAATTAAAAGCAAATAAATTGGCAACTTTTTTTTAAACATACGATAATTTTTTAATGAGCAGGCAAAAACGTCGAATTGAGGAAAGCACGCGTAGCTGCAGCAATCGCGAAAGCACATATCAAATTAAATTCAAGTCGAAAAAAATGATAACAACGGTTGACAGTCAAGTCGCTCGCTTCAGTTGAATCTCAGCAGTCGGTGATTAAAGAAGTGATTAGTTGTGGCCGTTCTCGTGTTTCCGTCTCCATCGTACATGGGACATAATTCAAAAAAAACTTACATTTTCTAAAATTTAAATCAATTGTAAATCGCCCTTTCGAGTTGACACACTACAACTATTCTAATTCGTTTTGCATTGAAAATGTTCGCGCGTATATTTTGTTTTGTTTAGATTTACATTTGACAGTCAGTGGGTAATTAATGTACGCACTTTTAATGAAAAAATCGCCTGTTTGTTGTGTGTGCTGCGAATGTGCTGGGATCGTAGATATTGAAATCGCATTTGAAACGGTTCTCGAATATACTGCAAGCCGAAAAATACTTGGAAATACAGCGATAAATTAAACTCATAAAAATTACACATATTTGAAGAGCCAGTATCAGTTTAATAAAATGTTTATCTAAGTTTGTTACCGTTATAAAACTGCAATAAAGTCAAAAAAATTTACAAAAACACTTGGACACTTCACATGCCCCGGAAAATTTTAAATTTTTGTAACAATTAGACACTTTTCTAAAAAGAAGAAGACAAAATTAACGCTTAAACCGATAAATTAAATTCGTTCGTGATTTACATAGAAGCATTTTGAAAATTGCACAAGTTTGCCAGATTGCACATCTCTGATCTGAATGTCCTGCTATTACGTCTTTGTTGTCGCTGTGTGTTTTTCAAACATCACCATAAGTCCCTCTTGTCTCAGAACAAATGAGAATTCAAAGAACTCCGAAAATTAAATTAATTTTTTTCTGAATCCACAACTCATCACAATTATAAAATCACCACAAAAACCAAAATTAAAATGAGAAACTATAAAAAATATATATGTATATATGGAGCATTTGTTATACAAATATTTAAAAAAAATTACAATTTCTTGAATACTTATATTCAGTGATAAAATGCTAACTAGTATGAAATATGTATGCCTTTACGTTTTACGTAAATTTAATACTGCTCAAAAAATGTTTCATTGTTGAGCTATTAAAAATTGTATTGACATTTTAATTTGCTCTCACTTTTAATAAAATGAGAACTGAAAAAAATATTTTAATATGTAGCGGAAAAAAGTGTTGATCCGACAAAACTTTCATTCATTAACACAAAAAAGTAGTTCCCTTTGCTGTCATTTAAAGGTCAATGTAAACAAAAAATTCGTTTTTCAATAAAACAAAATAAATATTTATTTATTTGTTTATTTATTTATTTATTTATAAAACATTCTTTTCAAACTAATTTAAAAATATTTTGCTTGAAAAGTTTTTTTTTATAAAAAAAGTATTCGATGCGAGTATAAATCAAAATAAAATATTATTTTATTTTTAACAAAAACTGCTTTTGCGAAAAGTGAAATTGTCTTAAAAATTCAAAAACTCGAAAATGTTTAAAAAAACTAAAAAATAGAAATCGAAAAAAGTGGTGACGTAAAACCGTAATTAAAATAAATAAATAAAGCTACAAAAAAACTTGGCATATTTAATGCCGAAGACATTGACCTGACTGTCATACATACTGAGCGCTGTAAACATTATACTCATACCTTTTTTCACCTCTTTCGTGTAATTAATGACTTTTGCATTTTGACATTTTGTGAATAACTTTGCATGTTAATGAAAACTAAGCTTAATTTTGTATGCCCTACACCACGTGTACGCACGTCGCTGTGTCCGTTTGGAGATCCTTTTGTTTTTGTATAGTTTCTGTTTTATATGTTCGCTAACCGCGCATTTTCCAATGGGCGGTGGTTAAATAATAATAACTGAAAAAAAAAACTTGGTTGTTCGGTTTTTTTTTGACTAAAAACCGTGTTCATACTTTTATCGATCCCAATTGTTTAAGGGTATTAAACAATATAAAAACAAGTAAAGTATTATAAAATTTAAATAATGCAACATTTTCTATTAAGCAAAAATTATAGAAAAGTCGTCTTAAAAAATGTGCCACTAAAAATTTGACTTTGACAGCTAAGAAGCAAGAACGGCCACACGTAGGGCGAAAGTGCGTATGCTTACATATGAGTATATTACTTAATCCTGTTAAACTACTACTTCAAAAGTTATAGACCGATAAAACTATGAACCGTTTTTCAGTCAATTTGGCAACTAAAAGTTTGGATTATCTGAAATTTTTAAACTATCGATGTAATTTTTTTTTTTTTGCCAATATTATTTTCTACCCTTTACCTACCTGTAAATGTGCGGGTGAAAGAAAACACTTAGATTAAAGTATTAATACATAACATCAAGTTTGGAATTCGGTTTGTAACACAATGGTTGATTTAATATATACATAAACCAGCATCGAAATATATGCCGATTCAATGATTTCAGTTCGTCCATGCGATTACTGTCGCTTTTAAGAGACATTGAAATTTTTGTGAATGTGGTTTCTAGAAGATTGAACACAACTAAAGTACATTTTTTTTGGGCTTTGTGAAGTTGAGAGAAGATCGTTCTGAAAGTGATTTTTATTTTTCCTATTTTATGCAATTTTAAATGTTTTTTTTGGTCTCTGAAAATTATTTAAAAATTTCTTTATAATAATTTTAAAACATGTTTTTTTTTCTATTAGTTTATATTAAAAAAATGAGTTTCGTTGTCACCAATCGCGCTTTTATCTGCATAAATGCACATGATTTTTAATTTCGGTTTAGCAATTAAATTATATATTTCTGTCGAAAATAATTTATACCGAACAATTAATTTGCTTTTAGCTTTTTCTAATCACACCATAAACCGCTGTAACAACACGTCGTGAGCTCTTAACTACGATTACGATTTGCTTTCGATCTTATTAAAGCGAGTTGCAAAACTCTATTGCGCAAACACTTCTACTCCATGCATTCAAAGTACGCGGGCATGCACACATGAACTTTGCAGATGATCATCTCCATTTTTGTGTTGTGTGCTCTCACATTTATACTTAGAACTTTGTTTGGCAGTTACCGATTTGCATTCAGTGAGGCAACCCATTTAATCTGTTTTCCAAACAAAAGTTTACCTAACAGCTTGTTTTATTATTATGTTTTTTGTTGCAGATAACACCAAAGCAAACGAGTCTCTTCAAACGAATAATTCTGGCAGCAGCAGCAGCGGCCGCATCAAGAAAGTTCAATTTTCCAGCGAAAACATTCAAGTTGAACCAGACAGCAATTGTGAAAATTTTCAGAACGGAAACGTTGACCATAATAGCGACGATACCAACTGCAGTAACATAAATAATAACATGAGCAATACTACTGCCTCTGAACGACCGAGCTTTTTGGTGAGTTGCAGAATGTGTAAAAATTCGTTTTACTTTCGTTCGAAATTTGGCTACGCAAAAACTGACTTTCTAAGTCAGAATTTATTCGAATTATGAAGTGTCGCTTTACTATAGATATTGAAACCGTTTCAAATTCGCTTTTATCTTAAAACGGAAACCTGAATTGTAACCGAAATGTGTTACTGCTTTTTTTTTAATTTTTCTTATGTCTCACCCCCAAAAAGTTAACATTTGATATTAGAAAAAAAAATAAACATTTATTATAACAAAAAACCAATGTTAAAATAATGCAATTGTGTATCGTCTAAAAGAAGTAAAATTTATTAAGACTATTTTAGTACCAACACTCGATCTCCCATGTTAAACTTAATTTGTGGTCTTCTTTTTGCATCGAAATAAGATTTATTTTTATTCCTGAATCCCTTCAGCTATCTCAAGCTTTAGCTAAACGTTAAAGGTCTGGAGTTATTTCTGGCACAAAATTTTCTGACAACAAAATTGTTTTAAGCACAAATGATACTTCCCTTGGAGCTCTTAGTTCTCGTTTAAATGTAAGATATGCTGCTGTATAATCCGTAATTACATAAACCGTATACTTAGTAGACATATGCAAATCCCAGTTATCATGTTCTCTAACAACATAAATAGAAAGTTGTGTTTTTAAATCTTTGTTCTTCCGTTTAACTGGATTTGATTCTGGATAAAAAACAGATTATACCCAAGCAAAATGTATTTACATAAGTAAAGATATGTTTGTTCTTCCAAACGTAACATGCTATTTTCCGTTTATTTTACAATTAATGACTCATTACAATAAGATAATTGTAAGCGAAACTTCCGGTTACTTCCCGATGTAGTGTTTCTGAGTTACGAAGGTGGGTGTTTAATTTAACCACGCCAATTTTAAGTGAAGTTGTCAACAGTGCCCATACAAACTCAGATACCGAATTTCGGATTTTAGAAGCAAAATAATTGAAACACAAACTTTTACTTTTTTGTTGCACACTGATATAGAGTTATAGCGATTTTATTTTTATGGACATTGCATTAATCCAACACATCAACTTCTGTTAACCTACAAGTAACCATTGCATATATATGCGAAAGTATTATTTAATTTTTTAATTCATTCATTGTAGGCATACATGTTGGCATTGACAATCATATATACACTATGAAAAGATCCGATACCAAAATATAAATCAGTTTAATTTGTCTCGAGTTTACAACAGATGCGCAGACACGTAGACATGTAAAATTTTTTAACCACATATATATTTTTTTTAATTCAGGTTGGAGATGAGAATGACACCACTAATGGACATGAAGCCAACGAAGCTGGCGACGAGTTTCCTCAAAAACTGCAAAATGACGCTCGTCAAAATGGCGATTTATCGGAACGTCGCAAGCGACTCAGGTAATTTAAAATTAAAGTAGAAAATATTTTATCAATTAAACTCAACTTTCGACGGTGTGAAATTAAAGTTTGTATATAATTAATTTGCGAACTTATTTTAAGCAAGTAGTTTTATCTCAAAATTTTCGATTCCTCACAAAATGAATTTAAAAATTGTTTCTTCATATCATGGTTGAATAATAAGGTAGAATAGTAAAATGAGAGCGCACCTTGATCAAACGTATTTCGATTTCTGCCTTATTTGTTCTGAATTATTTTTGTTTATATTTAACAATAAACTATGTGGTTTTATTTTTTATAGAAACCATTTCAACTGCCAAAAAATTTAATTTTCAAAAAGAGAAACAATAGCGAGGTGATGAGGGGCATTTTTACCTGTATACCTGTTTTTTTTTTTTCTTTTGTAGAATTTTTTTCTTTTTGTGGGCATTAGATATGGCGATTGTTCGGCTTTAGCAAGAGTCAGGCTTCGTACCCTCCACTCCGCCTTTCCAATCTCGCTGGAAGTCTTATCTGACTACACACTAGTGAACATTTTAAAATTCCTAAACAATTCAGGATGTTTTCAGCATTGATCTCTCCCCCCCTTCTGGAGATGGTGGTATCAAAACGGCATTAATTATGCTACTTGTGCTGGTGGAGTTCCACAAGTTTTTCACTTATACTACTAGATATGGCCGTGACGATGTTCATGCACTGTGTAATCGGTCCATTGGTTCAGAAGTTTAGTTTAATTGTATGTATATGCATATTAATAACAAACGAACAATTAAATATAAAAGTATAGATTATCATACTTACGATGCCTAAAATGCGATAACACATTTGATAGGGACAATTTTTCTAGAATATAACAACCCTTTATTTCAACGTTTTATGGCATTAAGTAAACAAAGCAGTCGAAATAGTCCCAGAAAAATGGTAGGCAGAGTGTTAAGATGTTTCAGGAAAATGTTCCTGCATAAATATAATACGGATGCATAAATAAAATACGAGCCAAAAAATTCGAGCTAACTTTGCAAAACTCTAAAACCTAAATAAAAATTTGTCATCGACATCTTTCCCGCTTGCGCGGTGTAAACCATATTTTGCGGAAAACTTCAATGTTTGCATTTTCACTCTCTTCAATTAAGTTTCTCGTGAGATCCTCTAGTTTTAAAAAACTTTTGATTTCAAGTTGCATTCAAATTTCACTAATGCAGTTAAAAAACATGCGCATGTATTTTGCACTAACAACTGTAAAAGTTGAAAACACGTACATGTATTTTTATGCGAAGTATAGACACAAATCTATACAATTTGTGTTTGTTAAAAACGTTAAACTGCATACTATTGGAACAATATTAAGCCAAGTTTCAGTAAATATCAAGATATAATATTTAGAACTGATAAACAAAAATATCTCCTACATATTTTAAAGTCATCACCGCGACGTTTTAAGTATAAGTACACATAAATTAGATTTAGTTTGTTAAGAGTTAGTTTGGGATGTAGTTTTCTGTTTCATTAGTAACGAGGGTAAGGATAACAGACTCACTCGATTTGAATTCGCTGGTAAATGCATGACTTTGTCTGTAACATTATCTGGTACAAAAAAAGACGCACAAAAATTATCGAATATAAAAAAACACTTTCTCATAAATTTCTTAAGTGTAAAATAAATAATAAAAAATGGTCAAAAAATATTTTTTTATACACTTCGCCAAAAGCAAGTGCTCTTCCCGAATTGAGTATGTATATTGAGTTTGTTCTTCCATTTGTAACGCCCAGAAGGAGGCGTGGTAAGTATGACAAAGTATATATATAAATGAGCAACGTCGCCAACTTTTAATAATAATAACATATTATAGCACTTTTGTGCTAAAAGAAGCAAATTTTTTGGTGTCACTGAAATGGCGGAGGGTATATGAGCTTTTGCATAGCCGAAGATAATTCTCTTACTAGTTTTTTATTTTATTTGTTTGTTTGTTTTTGTAAAATGTTTTCAGTAGTTTTGTTTTGTTTTGTTTTTTTTTTATCAATTGAGTTCTATCCAAGTAAACAATATAAGAGTCACCGCGGATTAAAAGTAAAGAAATAAAAAATACGAGTTTGTGCGCGATTGATACTATAAACAAAATAATCGGATGATGAGCACAGAAAGAGATAGACAAAAAGAAACGAACAGGTGAGGTGGTGACTGGAACATATAATGACGCGGTAAGTGAGTAAAAAACTCACGACAGCATAACGCAAGAGACAAATATGACAAATATTTACAACATTTTGGTGAGTCGTCCGCTTCGTCTGAAGTTGCCAGGTTTTTATCAACTATTTTTGCTTTTATTAATGAATCTTAAATTTTGAATGAACATATTTCTGATTGTTAGTAATAATTACTTAAAGCCTTCTAACCATCTGGCAACGACAATAACAGTTTACACGTTTAAGACTCGAATTGAAAGCCGATATTAATAGTTTTTTCCGCTTTAAGTAATAATCGGATGTTTTCGGTTTAGTTGGACTATTGACTTCGCGCCGCGCAGTTGACAACTGTCGGAATTGTCGGGCAAAGTTGCCCTTTTGACTAAGGGACATTAATAATTTTGTGTTAGCAATTAGGAATTAAAAAAACAACATTTATATATATATATATATACGAGTATATTTTATCAAGGCTAGAGGGCTATTATCGAGTTTACTTTTGTGAGTTTGTGTGTTCCTTAAGGCTGAAAAGTGACGCATCGATTGTGCTTGAATGCTTTTAGCGTTGCTTGTGTTAGTGGCCACAATGCTAAAAAGACGTGCTAGCAAACGCTTTGAACTTGTTGAATCTGGAGATTCTGAGCAACAAGCTAGTTTCAATTTGAACGCGCCTGAATTGGCAACAGGAGCAGGAAGCTCAACGAATCAAGAACAACAACAACAACAACAATCACAAAACATTGATATGTTTGACAACAATCCATGTCAGACCGCTGCCAAAACAGAGCAAACATCTGTGTCTAATGCAACGAAGCAGCCTCAAAAATTGCTGACAGTGCCACCATCCGTGCATGGCTTGCATAGCTCTGGAACTCTTAAGTAAATTGCATTGCTTTCTTAGTTACTAGGTCGTCCGTCTTAGATATTATACTCAATTGATTATTGCATAGTTGCTCAATTTCCATATACCATAAACAAATACGAATTAAATCGTCATACTTACAAACTCACATACCACACACACGCACGTATGTATGTATGTACGTACAATAGGGTGTATTTTATTTGCCAACAAAATACTTTTTTTATTATATTTTTCTACAAAATGTTTTTTAATATATATTTTTAATTAAATACATAAAAATATTTATAAATATGATCAGCTCCGACTTTAAATCGATTTAACGATGTTATTCTATCTGTCCGTCCACATCACATTTTTTTTATATCTCTAATGTGGCGGCGAATATTTGAGCTTGAGCTTAGCCGAAGGTTCCAGGCAGCGCAGGGTTTTAATAAACAACAATTTTTTAAAAACTTGAGATAGTTTTTATTTATAAAAGTGAAAGTGTCTCAGCTAGGCACGCACTAAAACTTATCACAAAATTCATAGTTTTGATGATTATACTTGATGAGTGGTAGATTATTTCCTAATTGTTGTCTCTTGAAAAAGAGATCCACTTAGGTTAAGATCCCTTTGTATATACATAAGTTATGTGAGTTCTAGAACATTTACAATTTTATATTTGTGTTTAACTTCAAATTATAATAATATAATTTAAAACATTCATCCTTTCATTCAGCTATTATTTGTAATATAGAAAACCTCAAATAAATGAATAAATCAAGGTTTGAATGTAATGAAATTATGAAATCTGAATTACGTTTGTAAAAAATCGAACGTTTAAACACAGAAACACTTGATTTAACGATGTCTGTACTTCTGTCCGACCCAGCTAAGATTGGAAAAAAAAACACTCCCCTCCCATACAAACTCCAGTCATGAACTTCTTAAAAAAAGTGGCCGTTGATCCGATAAAAACAACGAAAATACAACTATATAGAATATGTGCTACAAGAAGCACATTCGGCGGAGGGTATTTGAGCTTCAACATAGTCGAAGATAATTCTCTTAATAATACAAAAAATAACTTAAATCCATTAAATTGATCTCCGTAATAAGTCACTCGAACTGTTTTACTCACGAATTGTACATCATTTGCTAAATAAGTAAAGCACACCCTAAAGCACTTACGAGTATGTACTTTAAGCAAGTTTCACACTTTGATTTAAACATGGCTGCGATTTATTTGAATATCTCATTTTTATTTAAGTTTTTGTTGTACGTGTAAAGTCCAATGATATTTTGACAATAGGTAAAGTAGATATAATGATAAAACATTACATAAACCTTTATAATACATATGTATGTATGTATGTATGTATGTATGTATGTATGTATGTATGTATGTATGTATGTATGTATGTATGTATGTATGTATGTATGTATGTATGTATGTATGTATGTAAGTATATAACAAAAATATGTCTTAAGATTTAATAATAAATTCTGGAAATATTTAGTAAATTTTAAGTCTTTATATAGAATAAAGACTGACTTTGTTTCTCTTGGTAGCCTGATTCTTTACAAGTATATCCAATGACTTGGGCATGATTTCTCTACAGAGTTTTTCGAGGTAAAGACGGTAAAATGATTTTTAGTGACCTCTATTAATAAGTTTCATGCTAGCATGTTTGAAAAGAAAACACAACACAACATCGCATTGCTTTATTTTCAAAACCGGTTAGGAAGATAGATTAAATAACATTCTGTGAGATCTGAAAAAAGATGATCAAGCAATGATGATTTAGAGAATACACTTCATTCATTTTTCGTTTCTTCTTCTTGTTTTTGCAGACCAAGTATGTCGCGTGGCACTGGCCTTGGCCAAGATCGTGGCCAGGATCGTGATTTTCACATCGCCACCACCGAGGAGTTTGTGAAAAAATTTGGCGGCACTCGTGTGATCAACCGTATCTTAATAGCAAACAATGGCATTGCAGCCGTGAAGTGCATGCGCTCCATTCGTCGATGGTCATACGAAATGTTCAAAAACGAACGCGCCGTTCGATTCGTTGTGATGGTTACACCCGAGGATCTAAAAGCGAATGCCGAGTATATTAAAATGGCCGACCATTACGTCCCAGTTCCCGGTGGTTCAAACAACAACAATTACGCCAACGTAGAGCTTATTGTCGATATTGCACTTCGGACTCAAGTTCAGGTAGGTAGTATACAAATACTCGTATATACATATGTGTGTTTTTATAAGTACATGTATGTATGTATGTGTGAATGTTAGAGCGCCTCAACCACCATGCAAAAAAATATTGACATCGCCGTTCCCACCGTAAAATGGATTTTAATTAAATTAACCTATCGACAAAACATGATGATGAACAGAACGACTCAGTTTTAAATTGTGGTCAAGAATAAATACTCGTATGCCTTACCTATTTTAATTTGCATTCAAAATTTCAACCCAAACAAAATATGACCCATTGAGTAGTGCACAATAAAAAACCCGAATTCAAGTAATAAAATCGAATTTAATTTTTTTTTAAATCATGATTAATTGACTTTCCAGGCTCACACATTTTTTTACAATTATATTGGTATGAATGTGCGGTTAATTTGATAATTTTACACAAAATTGTAATGCACAACTTCCCGTTACTCCCCGTTGTGATATAGTCGCCTTGTATACCCAAACCAAATTTCGCAACTGGAGCAATTAACCTCCCCGATAATCTTATTATATGACACTAAAATTATATGAAACTAAAACCGTGAACCGAATTATATCAGTTGTGCATTCCGTTCCTGAGATATGGCGGTAAACGGTAAATTGATTCAACCACGACTACTTTTTGTTAGGTGGTAGATTTGGTCATTAAAGACCTCCATACCAAATCGTCGTAGATTATCATCAATTAAAAAAATTGTTTTTGTACTACATAAAGCTTTTTGTCATTAAAATGACGATCTTCAATTTATACGAGTATAAATTTCTGTTATTTGATATTATAGTAATTTCTTTTCATAATATGAGATAGGTCTCTACATATTTTTTAAAACATTTTACTTTATATCTTTGCAGGCTGTTTGGGCTGGTTGGGGTCACGCCTCAGAAAACCCAAAACTGCCCGAACTATTGCATAAGGAAAGTCTTGTTTTCTTGGGTCCACCTGAACGTGCGATGTGGGCGCTTGGCGACAAGGTGGCGTCATCAATTGTTGCACAAACTGCTGAAATTCCGACATTGCCCTGGTCAGGTTCCGACCTCAAAGCTCAGTATAGCGGGAAAAAAATTAAAATATCAAGTGAGCTATTTGCTCGTGGTTGTGTTAATAATGCCGAGCAAGGCTTGGCAGCCGTGAGTAAAATTGGTAAGTCCTGAAAGTATTTTTACCGCATTGTTGATATTTACTGATTTTTTGGGTCTTATTTTATTAATGCGCAGGTTTCCCAGTTATGATTAAAGCATCTGAAGGTGGTGGTGGTAAGGGTATTCGTCGTGTTGATAATGCCGATGAATTTCCAGCGCTATTTCGTCAAGTACAAGCCGAAGTGCCGGGTTCTCCGATTTTTGTCATGAAGCTGGCACGAGGTGCCCGTCATCTTGAAGTCCAGCTTTTGGCTGATCAATACGGTAATGCCATTAGTTTGTTCGGGCGTGATTGTTCGATTCAACGTCGCCACCAAAAAATTATCGAGGAAGCACCAGCAATTGTCGCCCAACCCGAAGTTTTTGAAGACATGGAGAAGGCTGCTGTGCGTCTAGCGAAAATGGTTGGCTATGTGAGTGCTGGCACTGTAGAGTATCTGTACGACTCCGATGGACAGTATTTCTTCCTGGAGTTGAATCCACGCTTACAAGTTGAGCATCCGTGTACCGAAATGGTGGCAGATGTAAATTTGCCGGCTTGTCAACTACAAATTGGCATGGGCATCCCACTTTATCGATTGAAGGACATAAGATTGCTGTACGGCGAATCGCCATGGGGCACTTCGATCATAGATTTTGAAAATCCTGTTAACAAGCCGAGACCCTCTGGACATGTTATTGCAGCACGCATAACCTCTGAAAATCCAGATGAGGGATTTAAGCCTAGCTCTGGTACTGTGCAGGAACTGAATTTCCGGTCGAGCAAAAATGTCTGGGGTTACTTCAGTGTTGCTGCTTCGGGAGGTTTACACGAGTTTGCCGATTCGCAGTTTGGCCATTGTTTCTCCTGGGGTGAAAATCGTCAGCAAGCGCGTGAAAATCTTGTGATAGCGCTAAAGGAGCTTTCGATTCGTGGTGATTTTCGTACCACAGTTGAGTACCTGATTACGCTATTGGAAACCAACAGGTTTTTGGAAAACACGATTGATACTGCTTGGCTGGATGCTTTAATAGCCGAACGCATGCAGTCGGAGAAACCCGATATACTATTGGGAGTGGTTTGCGGCGCCCTACATATTGCAGATCGTCAAATAAGTGAGGCTTTCTCGAGTTTCCAGACCTCGCTCGAAAAGGGTCAAATACAGGCGGCTAATACATTGACCAACGTAATTGATGTCGAGCTAATCAACGGAGGTATAAGATACAAGGTTCAAGCTGCCAAAAGTGGAGCTAACTCCTACTTTCTTCTGATGAACAACTCTTACAAACAGGTGGAAATTCACCGTTTGTCAGACGGTGGTTTACTGTTGTCTTTCGAAGGTGCTTCCTATACCACGTACATGAAAGAAGAGATAGATCGTTATCGCATAGTGATTGGTAATCAAACGTGTGTTTTCGAAAAAGAAAATGATCCGTCTCTGTTGCGTAGTCCATCGGCCGGCAAACTCATCAATTTATTAGTCGAAGATGGAGCTCATGTTTCAAAGGGTCAAGCATTTGCCGAAATAGAGGTCATGAAGATGGTAATGACCTTAACTTCACAAGAGGCAGGCACCGTGTCCTTTCTACGTCGTCCAGGCGCTGTGCTCGATCCAGGTTCACTACTCGGCCATCTAGAACTAGATGATCCGTCTCTGGTCACAAAGGCTCAGCCCTATAAGTTGCCTTTCCCAGATCCTGAAAACAAAGAAGTCGCTGAAAAACTTAATCGCATTCACAACACATACAAATCTATATTAGAAAATACCCTTGCTGGTTACTGCCTACCTGAGCCATTTAATGCGAAAAGGTTACAAGACGTTATCAAAGACTTTATGGACAGTTTACGGGATCCCAAATTACCTTTGCTAGAACTGCAAGAGGTTATTTCCTCAATATCCGGTCGCATTCCGATCTCGGTCGAGAAAAAGATACGCAAACTCATGACTCTTTACGAACGCAACATTACAAGTGTCCTTGCCCAATTTCCATCGCAACAAATCGCCAGTGTTATCGACAGTCATGCTGCGACATTACAAAAGCGTGCGGACCGTGATGTTTTCTTCCTAACTACGCAGAGCATCGTACAGTTGGTACAGCGTTATCGTAACGGAATTCGCGGACGTATGAAGGCTGCCGTTCACGAACTTTTGCGCCAGTACTATGACGTCGAATCGCAATTTCAGCACGGACACTATGACAAGTGCGTCGGCCTTATTCGAGAAAGAAACAAGGACGATATGCAAACTGTGGTCAGCACAATTTTCTCACATTCACAGGTGGCCAAAAAGAATCTACTAGTTACGCTGCTCATTGATCACCTTTGGACCAACGAGCCTGGTCTCACCGACGAGCTGGCAAACACTTTGAGTGAGCTAACGTCACTTAACCGCGCCGAGCATTCACGTGTAGCGCTACGTTCACGCCAAGTGCTCATCGCTGCCCATCAACCGGCGTACGAACTTCGCCACAATCAAATGGAATCGATTTTCCTTTCTGCCGTTGATATGTACGGCCACGATTTTCATCCGGAAAACTTGCAGCGCTTGATTCTCTCTGAGACTTCCATTTTTGATATTTTGCACGATTTCTTCTACCATTCGAATAGCGCAGTGTGCAATGCGGCTTTAGAGGTCTACGTAAGACGTGCATATACTTCGTATGAACTGACATGTCTGCAGCATATGGAACTTTCGGGCGGTCTGCCCTTGGTTCACTTTCAGTTTTTACTGCCCACAGCGCATCCAAATCGGTAAGTTACTCTAAAGAACACTTATTGCAAGACTGAAATGTAGAAAACTGTAAATTATCGATATGCCAATATTTTAGACTTAATACGTCGCAAGATAACATAGAATCATGTCCAGAAACGCTTGGTGCATCATTTGTCCGCACTGGTTGCATGTCGGCTTTTGACTCTTTCGAAGACTTCGAACTGCACGCTGATGAAATTCTGGACGTAATGGAAGATTACGTCTCTCCGGCTGTAGTAAGCGCTAAGGTAATTGAAACGCACATGCCTTGAAAATGACGACAGTAATTAGCAATTTTTCCTATTGTGCTCGCAGGATCTTGAAGCAATGGAGTCTGTTGATGGTCGACTTAGCACCTCTATTAATGTATCACTATCGGACCCAGTGTCGCGTGCCAATGCCGTGGAAGAAGCTAAATCAACGGAGCCCATACATATTGTAAGCATTGCCGTTCGCGAAACTGGAAATATGGACGACGTTCAAATGGCTCAGGTCTTTGGCACCTACTGCAAGTTACATCGTGAAGAATTGTTCCGGCGACGTATGCGTAGAATCACATTTGCAGCGTTAAAAAAGTTTGTATTTTTGAGCAATTTCGTCCAAGAATTTAAACGTTACTAATAATTGATATTGAACTATTGCAGACGACAATTTCCAAAATTCTTTACTTATCGCTCACGTGACAACTTCGAAGAAGACAGAATCTATCGACACTTGGAGCCAGCTTGTGCATTCCAGTTGGAACTGAACCGCATGAAAACTTACGATTTGGAAGCGTTGCCAACAGCCAATCAAAAGATGCATCTGTACCTGGGTAGGGCAAAGGTTTCAAAAGGACAAGAAGTAACTGATTTTCGGTTTTTTATTCGCTCGATCATCCGCCATTCTGACCTTATTACAAAGGTAATTATATTGATCTTTGCCCTGCTGCTATGTTTGTTTATTTATTTAATGAGTATATAATTTAGGAAGCTTCTTTTGAGTATTTGCAAAACGAGGGCGAACGCGTATTGCTCGAAGCTATGGATGAGTTGGAGGTTGCCTTTTCACATCCGCACGCAAAGCGTACCGATTGTAATCATATCTTTTTGAACTTTGTTCCTACCGTTATAATGGATCCTGGAAAAATCGAGGAGTCTGTGACGAAGATGATTATGCGCTATGGCCCTCGTCTTTGGAAATTGCGTGTGTTGCAAGCCGAATTAAAAATGGTGATTAGGCAATCACCTCAAGCACCCACACAGGCTGTCCGTTTGTGTATTGCCAATGACTCGGGTTACTTTTTGGACATTTCCATGTATACTGAATTTACTGAACCTGAGACGGGAATTGTAAGTGTTGTGATTTTTTAAAATCAGAATATAAAAACAGTGAGTAATCGATCACTCCTTCGATAACTATTCTAGATCAAATTTAAAGCTTACGGCGAAAAGCAGGGCTCACTTCATGGCCTTCCAATTTCGTCACCCTACATGACGAAAGATTTTTTGCAGCAAAAACGTTTCCAGGCGCAATCGAACGGTACCACATATGTGTATGATATTCCCGATATGTTCCGTCAGATGACCGAACGTCATTGGAAGGAATTTTCAAAAGCTAGACCGACCGTTGACATAAGAATTCCAGAGAAAATTTTATTAGAATGCATGGAACTTGTGCTTGACGGTGACAATCTTATCGAAACACAGCGTTTGCCTGGCGAGAACATCGTACGTTGCTGAATGTACATTTAGTAAAATTTTATTTTAATAATATTTAATAATTTACCAGTGCGGAATGGTGGCTTGGCGCATGGTGCTAGCAACTCCAGAATACCCAGACGGACGCGAGATGGTCGTTATTGCAAACGATTTGACATTCTTGATCGGCTCCTTTGGAATACAGGAGGACATACTATTTTATAAAGCATCACAGGTGGCTCGTGCTCGAAAAGTACCACGGGTAAGTTTGAAACTTAAAAATAACTTAAATAAGTAATTTCTATTGTCTCGAGGCAGATTTACATCTCTGTCAATAGTGGCGCCCGCATTGGTCTTGCTGAGGAAGTTAAGGCAATGTTTAAGGTAGCCTGGGAGGATCCCGAGGAACCAGATAAAGGTTTTAAATATATCTACCTAACAACCGAGGACTACAGCAAAGTGGCTAATCTTAATTCAGTGCGTGCCATCCTCATAGAGGACGAGGGTGAACCACGCTACAAAATTACCGATATCATAGGCAAAGACGATGGCTTAGGTGTTGAAAATTTACGTTATGCTGGCCTAATTGCCGGCGAATCGTCCACAGCTTACGACGAAATTGTTACAATTTCAATGGTTACTTGCCGCACCATTGGTATCGGCTCGTATTTAGTGCGTCTGGGACAACGTGTGATACAGATCGAAAATTCTCACATAATTCTGACAGGTTATGCCGCATTGAATAAGGTAATTTTAAGACGATGATATACATAGTTAGTAGTTTTTTGCTGTTGTTTGAACTTGACACAAAATTTTATTGGTTGTAGCTACTTGGACGCAAAGTATACGCCTCAAACAATCAATTAGGCGGTATTCAGATCATGTACAATAATGGAGTTACGCACAAGACTGAAGGTAAGTTTCTGTATAAAATGATTGTAGTGCGATTTTTTATGAATTTAAAAAAAAAATGTTGATATTCCTTTTGACATTAAAAAAATATTGTTTTCTTTTTACAAAAATTATAAAAATGTATATTTTGATTTTACAGCGATCGATCTGGATGGCGTCTACACAATTCTCGATTGGCTCTCGTATATACCTGCGTACATTGGATGTGAACTACCAATAGTCAATCCCAGTGATCGCATCGACCGACCGGTTGGATTTATGCCAACCAAGTCGCCATATGATCCCCGATGGATGCTCGCCGGACGAGTCAATCCTGGTACTAATTTATTTTCCATCTCTTTAGCAACTTGACTCATCAGTTAAAACTTATTTTGACCTTTTGCACTTTTCTCTTGCAGTCAATGTCAACGAATGGGAGGGGGGCTTTTTCGATAAGGGTTCCTGGAGCGAAATCATGGCGCCGTGGGCGAAAACCGTCGTAACAGGACGTGCTCGTCTGGGCGGTGTTCCTGTTGGCGTCATTGCCGTAGAAACAAGAACAGTTGAGGTAGAAATGCCCGCTGATCCAGCCAATTTAGACTCTGAAGCAAAAGTAAGCGCACCATTCTTATTGTGCCAAAAATAAATGAAAACTACTCATCTAATATTTGTTAAATTTGTATTATTTATTCTAGACTCTGCAGCAAGCTGGTCAAGTCTGGTATCCAGATTCGTCGTACAAAACAGCGCAAGCGATCAGAGACTTTAGTCGCGAAGAGCTTCCACTAATAATTTTTGCTAATTGGCGCGGTTTCTCGGGAGGCATGAAGGACATGTACGAACAGATTGTCAAGTTCGGTGCCTACATTGTGGACGGTCTACGCGAATACAAAAAGCCTATCCTAACCTACTTGCCGCCTAATGCGGAATTGCGTGGTGGTGCATGGGCAGTACTGGACTCTCTTATTAATCCCAGGTATATGGAGACATACGCTGACCCTGAAGCTCGTGCAGGAGTGCTTGAACCTGAAGGTATTGTCGAAATTAAGTACAAGGAGAAGGATCTGTTAAAGACTATACACCGTCTAGATGCAACAACAATAGCTGTAAGTCGTGTTAACATTATGCACTTATAATACGTACATATTTCAATAGTTAGATTGCCTGGTGAACTTGCACCATTTTTAGAAGCCTTGCTTTTACTTTTGAAATGTTCTTGAAAACCCAATTACGAGAAATATTCTACCGGAAAAAACATATTTTACCTTAAAATGTAAAAATTTATTTTACTCAAAATAATGAAAAGCATTTAAAAAAAACAAAAGAATAACTTGTTCCAGTCAAGAAAAGTAACCAAATTTTGCGAAAAAGAATATTTACACACCTTTAAATTTACCTAAAATTCGACGCTATATACATATGTATATATATTAATTAGAGTAGCGAATGCCCGGCATGCGTTGCAATTCCACTTAAAAAATAATGTTTGTTTTTAAAATTTATTTATTCAAGTACATTCATTTTTATATATATAGATAATAAGTTAGCAGAACTTTCCGGTGTTTCCCGTTGCAGCAATTCAGAGTTACGGTGGTGGGCGTTAAATTGTTCCAACTACGCCCACTTTTGGTGAAATTATCGACAGTAATTGTATGGTTACTCAGAAACAAAATTTAAATTCAATTTAGGAGCAATATTCGCAATGTAATCGTATATTTTTATGTTATTAAACAAATTGTTGGCGTAATAAGTGGGCGTGGCAGATTTTATATACCCTGTTGTTCTTCCCGGTGCATCCCTATATATATTTTCTATATAACGTGAGCACAGAAACTCCCCCCATCGCAATCGGATGAATGGTTTAAAAAAAGAAAGAAAGATATTTTCATTTTTATAAATATAGATTCATTAGAAAATGTTCACTAACGATATCAATTGCGAAATTATTTTATAATCACATTTATCGAATCGCTAAGAAAACACTCCCAGCCAAATAGTGTGTGGGGTATAGATATTAATTTTTTAGAGCGTGTATTATGGATTATAACTAACAATTTCATTCGGCTATATACTTTCTGCTTTTTTTATACAGCTCAAAAAACAATTAAACGATTTAGACGTTGCTGGCGACAAAATCCAAGCTGCTCAAATTGAGGAGAAATTAAAGGAGCGCATTGATGCGATTGTACATGTCTACCACACCGTAGCAGTGCACTTTGCTGACCTCCATGACACGCCTGAGCGCATGCTAGAAAAAGAATGCATCAACGAAATAGTTCCTTGGCGCGAGTCACGTCGTTGGATGTATTGGCGTCTGCGCAGATTGTTATTTGAGGACGCCTACATAAAGAAAATTTTGCGCGCGCAAGACAGTCTTTCGGTGGGACAGGCTAAACAGATGCTGCGTCGTTGGTTGGTGGAAGATAAAGGCGCCACAGAGGTAGAAACTGACGTTTTTCTAAAACAATATTTATCAAATATTAATCTTAACGATTGTATTAAATTCCTATATTTTATGTTTCATTTACATGTTAATATCAATTTCAATTTTCTTTTTTTATTTAATCCAGTCTTACCTCTGGGACAAAAACGAAGAAATGGTACGCTGGTACGAAGATCAAAACAAAGCAGATTCTATTGTAGCAAAAAATATCAATGCTGTCAAGCAGGATGCAGTAATCTCAAAAATTACCAACATGTTGCAGGTTAATTTTAAAACTTCAAAAATTTATGTTTACACATACCAATTTAAATGAAAAATATATTTTTAGGAATGTCCTGAAGTAGCTTTAGACGCTGTCGTCGGTCTTTGCCAAGGTCTGTCACCGATCAATCGCGGCGTTGTAGTACGCACTTTGGCTCAACTCGAACTCAACGAAGAATCAACGTCAAATTTCCAAGGATGATATTTATGTACATCGAAATATTAGTCCATATCGCTCCTTCCCAAACTAACAATCCATCGCCCACTTACAATATTTTAAAAATGCTCCTCATAAATAAACCGAGAACATTCGACCGCCCGCCTTCAAATACAGCATCGCACCTTGTTTTAGCAGTAGCACAATTTCTATTTAAATATATCTTTATCTTTATGCTTTTTAATGTTGTTTTAGTTTAGATATTGAAATGGTTATGATATTATTATTATATTATTGTCATTAGTAGAAGAATTTCGTGTATACATATGTTGAGTTGAATTAAATATTAATTAAATTAAACTGATTGTACACCCTCCTCTCCCATCCTTTCTTCTTTTCGTATTCGTACTCTAAGTACGCCTATAACAGATTCGAAATGTCGTCCAGGGTTTAAAATAGAATATTTATCTGTATATCTTTATCTTAATATATGATACAGCCACTTACACAATAATAAGTTATTAATGGATTAATAGTCGTTACATTCGTGTATATTGAGAAATATAATACTTTCCATTAGAAATTTAGCAAATTAAGCTATTTTGATTTGAGATTTTGTGAATAATAAAAAAAAATATGTAAATAATATTTATTTGATTTATTTGATTATTCTGTACTATAGTTGACATTCAAAAAAGGAGAATATTTTTGAAATTTTTTGGAATTGCAGCAATATTCACTCTCCCGGCCGCCTTAATTCCTAGGTACGGCCATGGTGAGGCACATCATAGCCGCTCCATTGCGAAGAAAGTTATGTACTATAATACGTCGTAGATTCGAACTTAAAAAGCACGTCTTGTGTACAATTTGTATCAAAAATAAAAATGGTAAATTTTTACATATTTAGTGCTTGTCATTTAATCAGAAAAAATTTCTCTAAACTTTCTGAATTGTTTAATTAAAAAAGAAAATCTTAAAAGTAAAAAACAAATAAAAACTAGTAAGAGAATTATCTTTGGTTATGCCGAAGCTCTCATACTCTTCGTCATTTCAGTGACACCAAATATATGCTTTTTTTTAGCACATTAGTGCTATATATCTCTTTTATAAGTGGGCGCTAGTCTTATTTGGTTAGTAGTTGTGTATTCCTTCCGAAGTGTTAAATACCGAATTTGAACTGGTTTTCATAATTAGTTTTCCGCATGAAAAGGTGTGGTTTGTACAGGAGGTGTGCGTGTTTCTTTTTGTGAGCAGTTTTGTGTTAAATATTAAATTTGAACTGGATTTCTCTACTGGAACTAATTTAATAAATTTTTTTTTTCGTATGGAAAGGGGTGGTTTGTATGGGAGAGGGTAGAAGTTTAGGCCTATCTTCGAGCTTTGCCTCCGCTTGGAGAATTCAGCTCGTTAGCTCTTAAACTACGCCTGTAGTCACTGGGACAGGCAGACTGGTTGACTCAGAATCCGATGTTGATCATTTATATATAAACTTACTCATACCTACCACGCCCCCTTCTGGGCGTCACAAACGGAAGAACAAACTGAAAATACCATTCGGTACGTGCACTTGTACTTGGCGAAGGGTATAATAATTCTTCAAACTAAACCAAAAATTAAATTCGAATTATGGAATAAAAACTTAAATTAAAAAAAAACATAAAAAAAGAAGTAAACAATTATAATTGGTCCTATCGGTTATTACAAATGCAATCAAATAAGGGTGGTTCAAGTTTAAAAAAAATTATTATACATGCACAATTTACACATACAGTTTGTTAAAATAAATAAAATTTTAAAGGCTTTATTTTAATATATTTTATAATAAATAACAAACATGAAACACCCTAAGCACTTACAGCAACAAGCGGCTGACAAATTTCGAACGATATTTACCACCAATTGTTTCTAGAACACAAGTCCAGTATGTAATTCAACGGCTGGCAGTTAGTAATCTCCGATGGATTAAAATCCAACTTTTTACGTACTCGTACATCACTTAAAATCAATAAAATAAAAGATTTTCTTATTAGTAATGAAGATTTACTAAATAAGATTTGGATCCCACACACGTCAGTGTTCGAGACAACGAGTACATAGACCAGCTTGTTACATTAAATAAATATGCCTGTATGTCACCAATTGCAATGGGCCCAACGCAAAAGAAAATTAACATACAACATTTCATTTACTTTTGTCATAAGGCGGAGGAAAAACTGGAACAGTTAAAACCATCATCATTACGCAAATATAAACCGAAACAACACAACATCGCACCAACATATCCCGTGATAATAACTAAACAACAAATTAAAACATTTTTGAGACTTCGGCTTGGACATACATACAAATGCTACTCACCAACACATTTTAATTAGTGAGCTCGTACCAACATGTCCTAGCTGTGAACAGGACTTCTCAGCGCTTGGAAACAGCGCGTAATACTTTTTTCAAAGACCAACATGCAGTAGACATTTAAAACTTGTTATATAAAATACCACAAACTATCCAATTTAGTCAATACTTAATTTTTTCGAGCTGATAGCTCTAAGCTGAAGCTCTTTAGTTTCTAACTTAGTTTTATAATAATTTATAATAAATTATTGTCCGCCAAGGTGATATTTTTTGGTATACCCCATTTTAAAGTGTCCAAGTTCCTCCAGTCGATACGAGTACTTGTTGATTTTCGATTGTAAATATACATTTACATGACATCGGGCTTCTTCTCTCTTCAATTGTCATTGTAGCCATTGTAGACTTAAATGATAATGCCAATTGTTTTATCAACGTTTTAGTCATTAAATTGACCTGAGATCCTGAGTCCAAAACCGGTCTACATTCCATATCTTTACCATTGTTTGCCACGAGTCTGACTACATCTGAACTAAAAAGAAACTATCCTTGTTGATATGTCCTTTTTGATGCTGCTAGAATAATAGACTGTTGTGCAGGATTACGAGCAGACTCCGTTCCGGTCGCTTGTGTGCTGCTGCTATCAAAATGTACAAGTTGTGTTTGTGGTTACAATTTCTTGGAGCGCAACCCCTTGCAAAGTGTCTAGACTTTAAACAATTTATACATTAATGCTTATTTATTTTTCAAATGTTGTATTTTTTTGTTGATTGGGAGCTTTAAACACTTCTGGCATGCAAAAAGTGGATGTAGGTTATCAATGCACAATTTTAATTTTTTTACTGTTTATATAAAGTTGTTACCGACGTGAAATTTAATTTTTTTTTTTATAATGGCATTTCTCTAGTGAGTGAAATCTTGTCTTCAGTGAGGGTAGCTTTCTTGGTTTTTCCAATGAATGCTCATACAGCATATTCGTGCTCCTGTCCAACTTTTTTAAGAATAAATGCAGTAGTATTGGATCCCAAGTTGTGTTTCTTCTCCAAAGTTTCCCAATGCTAACAACGTCTTTTGCGTTGTATCGTGAACACCATTTAACGCTGCTTTCGATGATGTATCATAGGAATTTTTTGACATTCCAAGAGTAACGCTGTTATCAATAGTTTGTTGTAGTGGTCCTGCAACATGGTCCGAGCTGTTGTGTAATTGACTTCCGCAAGAAAGAGATTTTGGATGAATTTTTCAGCTACGAAATCGGTTTCTTATGAATAACATCGTTTTTCGAGCGACACTGAAAAATCTAATAAACTTCAACATGATTATATTAAAAAAAAATATTTAAAAAAACACTAGAATGGTACTTAAAGCTAGTAAAATTAAAGAATGAAAGAACGAAAAACACCTTCCTTTATAATATTGTATTGGTGAACCAGTATATCACTTATAAACCAAACTTAAGAACCTGTATCCAAATTAGAGCCCCCGTTCTCATTAATTTTAATCATTTTCGTACGAGGTTAAAGTTCTTATAAAAATTTAATTCAATACAAGAACTCGAGGCCAGGATTCAATTGACAAACGGCGATATTTTTCTTTTAAGACATTAGCATATAAAAGCAAAAAAAAACTCCTACTTTTATAATTTTAATGGGTATAGAATTCTAAAGCAGATACGAGGTTACAATTTTTATAAAAAATCAATTTTCATACAATTATACGACGTTGCGAAAGGAAATATTCCTATTCTTTAATGGCTTCTAGGTTGAGAGAGTTACAAAACAAATATTTTACAATACAAGCTTGCAACACTTAATTTATTCTATTGTCCGTGCGTGACATGGCGTATGGTATAAAAGTAAAATCGAACCATTATGATCATGACTT
This sequence comes from Suillia variegata, assembly GCA_949127995.1. Classification (NCBI taxonomy): domain Eukaryota; kingdom Metazoa; phylum Arthropoda; class Insecta; order Diptera; family Heleomyzidae; genus Suillia; species Suillia variegata. Next base: position 39,112,384 of record OX421842.1, read on the forward strand.
TTCTGCGACCATCAGAAGTTACTTTAAAGCTATTTATAGCCCTGGTAATAGAAGAGTAAGACATTATTTTTTTTCCGATGGCCGAATTCATAGAACCGATTTATTCAAAAGAAAATAAGTATCGCAGTTAAATAGAAAAACTTGAATTTTTGTTTGTATTACATCAAGCGAAAAAAGAGAGTTATCACCAGATCATCAGTTTTTCTTAGTTTATGGTGTCTAATGTGTTTGCCATCCAATCTGGCTCTGAAGCAGCGATCTTCTCAATAATTGAATTGACCTGGTAGCAAAGCGACTGGATTTGACGATCCCACAGTGGCAGCACTTCGCGGCTCTCAAAGTGTACGATTCGCTCAACTTGATCGATGTGACCGTTCATGCGACCCTCGGTGATCATTTGCGATGCTATATTTTCTGCCTTTGCCGCGGGTATTTCTAAAAGAGCGCCTAACTCTTCGAAGCTAATATTGTTGTAAAGCTTGCTAGCCGAGAGCAGGTTATGTTCGAAGACGGCCCGATCGAGAATCGACGAACCATCAACGGTTGATGCTTTCTGGTGCGTCTGCAGCAGTGCTTCAAACTCTTGTAGCTCGGAGCGGCGAATGATGCGGTCCAAGTACATTTTCTCGAGAATCGCATAAGCAGGCAGCTGTTGGCAGCGCTCATCTTTAAAAAGTGTCGCGAGCATACGTGAGCGTTGTTGCCCGGCCGAGGCAAGCACCGTACAGATAAGCGCCTTCTTAAGCGCAGTCATACGTTCTTCTTCATCTACAATAGAACGATACGACAGCTCGTTGTAGCGCTGCGCCGCCTCGATGAACTTGCGGCGATAGTCGAGTACTCTGGCATAGCACACCTTATACAGCACCTTAAACAAACAAGAATACAAATGTATAGTAGGGCCTCTGCTAATTAAACAATATTAGGGATAACATTAAAGCGGAAAATTTTTTGTATATTGTCTGTTTTATTAACGGTGTAAAATTGTTGACAAAAATTTTCCTTGATTTCAGTTCTTAGAAGTAAAAACAAAGAATAATTTGTTATTGCTTAAAATTAATACTAAATAAACTTAATTCGGAAAATGGTGTCAGACATAAGATTAATTCTTCAGGTCTAAAATTACCGCCAGAAGTAATATCAAACCTAAATTAAACAAAATTTCAAAATTAAAGAAAATGGCTTTAATAACTAAAAGAATCACTTTTAAGACATGAAATCAACGCTAAAAATTAAGAGGCTGACGTTGGTAAAAAGATCAGACCTATTTTCGGCATGACAATATCTATAAATGATCAGTGCTAAATGTCCGTATGTCTGTCCTAGCGATTGCAGCCGTAGTTTAAGAGATATATAGCTTAAATGTTGTATATGAACTCTTAATCTCCACTCGGATGGGTTCTAAGATGAGTTAGATCGGACAAGAAAACTACTTCTTCCCCTCTTTAAAACCCCTCCTTCCAAGCGGAAAAATTATTTAAATATTGTTACAGTATAGATGACCAGCATTTGCATTTGGCATTTAATATTTTAGTATTAACATCCAACTACTCACAAACAATCGGCGTGATCGGATAAGAACCACGCCCACCTGAATACAAACTTCCACTTTTTTAAGTATCGAGTAACATATTGTTAAAAATAGTTAAAATTAACATTTGAGTAGCAAAAACAAATCTAATAACCAAAAATAGGCGTGATCTGATAATAACAACGTTCATTTATAATGGAGAAACGTAGTACTTATGTATGTGCTTATATGGCGGAGGGTATTTGAGCTTAGCCGATGATAATTCCCTTATTAGTTTAATTTGAAATACGCATTGAGTTATATTCGGATGTGTTTAAGGAAAAAAATTTAAAACTTTATTGGTATAAACTGTTTTATAATCTTTTGAACAACAAAAAATTCAGCAGACCGGACAGCGCTGTTTCGGAATACGTTTCTATTTTTCATCAGCGGTTTTCCAGAAAGCATGACTTGTCGCAATCTTATTTTTATTATCAGTATTTTTTGTTTTAATTTAACTAAATGATTTTTGCAAATTGTTACTAGTTTTCTTAAAGAAATTATAAAAAAAACTGCATTGGTAAAAATTAATTAAATCATTGTGATTTTAAATTTCAAGAGATCTACTTTATTCTACGATCCCAATCAACGAGTTCAATCTCAAGAATGACTAAATGTTAAATATTCAATCTTGCACTTATCGATTAAAAACAAATATTTCGAAAATTTAACAGCTCTGACATTTATCATATAAAAAGCTGTACCCACCTGAAGTTCCTCTGAATTGGTCTCGGCTTGAAGTAAAGAAGCTCGATTTATATAGAATTCGGCCTGAACGGGGTCGTTATCCTCCAAATAGAGGCGCGCGATTTTGAGGTAGGTCTCCAATTTGTAGTCGACGGTGTATTGCTTTTGGCCCGTTTCCAAAGGAATGCCAACAAGCACATTGGCCGCTTCGCGCCATATTTGGTTGCGTTCATAGATGTTTGCTAGATGTTGCCGAATGCCGGCTACCTGTTCCTCAAATGAGATCACTCTCGGCTGCACTTTTTCAAGGGTAAAATGCGACACTTGCTTCGATACCTCGTCGGGCAACTTACCCAAGTGGGTACCTACGTCGTTGAGGATCTGTCTCGAGATTACTAAGCTGACGTGCTCGTTAACAATAGCCTCCACAAAAAGTTTCAGAGTGTCGACTAGTTCGGTGCCGGTATTCGAGAGTACAATTTCCAGCAATTGACGATACCGGTCCGCCTGTTCTTTGTGTGTGCCGGAAAAGTTTGCCAGCGACATAAGCTGAGAGCGCAGGTTACTCGCCGATATAACCATTATGATGACGGCAATAAACAAAGAAAATCTTAAGTCTGTACAAGTTTAATTTGCTAATAAGACATAGGCTTTTTAATTTTAACGAAGATGGTGGAGGGAGTGGACGCCAATAAGCGAAGATGATGGAAGTAAAGTAATGTTTGGAAACTAACAAGTGGTTTATGTCTATGCTAAATGTTAAATAAATAAAAAAACAAAGAAAAGGTGGCAGGCTTTTTATCAGAGAATTACATTACACTGTCTTTACAACAAACACAATAAATGTTGTTGTACAACAGCAACAACTCATCCGTTACTCCCCACAATTTCCAACAACCACATTGTAGTGTTGTTGGCGACAATTTTTTTCGAAAAATTGAACTCTCCACAATTTCCAACAACCACATTGAATTGTTGTTGGACGCTGCTTGTGTGTATTTTGTTGTTTTAGGTGAATAATAAATCAGCTGTTGAAATTTTGCGACAGCCGAAAATGAGAATTTTTTTATTTAATCTTAAATTGCAATGATACAATACTTCTCTTTGCATCGAAGTGAATATATTCTCTAAGATAGTAATATAAGGAACATTTCGATATACATAAAGTATAAATTCATGCGGTAAAAAGCACACAATCATTGAAAAATGTTGAAGGTTCCGCTGAATAATTTTTTGGCCGACAGTGTTGCCGCCTCTTAACCAAACAAGAAAAGGCTAAATCCGTAGAAAAATTAAACTTAGCTGGTAAAAATTTATTTATAGTATTTTTCTAATATTATAACGAACAATTTGATTTGTGAAGCGAAAGTTATAAAAAAATATATTAAATATTGTATTACAGTAAAAGAAGTTAAAAATGGTAAAGTTATAATATAAAATGTTTTTATTCTTTATATAGAATTGTTTTATTGAAACTTAAATTATTTAAAAAGTGGTAAAAGAATTACCTTCATCTAAGCCGCCATTTCAGTGACACCAAAAAATTTGCTTTTATAACTAAAATGCTACATGTCTTTATTATAAGTTGGCGTTGTTTTTATCGAATCACGCTCATTTTTGGTTCGTAGTTTTGTATTTCTACCAAAATGTTAAATACTGAATATTAACTGGTTATTTGCACTGTAACTATTTTAGTTAATTAATTTTTCGCATAGAAATAGGTGGTTTGTATGGGGTAGTAGTAGTTTTAGTCGGCCAGCTAACTTTTATTAGTTTTTAATTGACAACACTGTCGGCCCGCAAACTTTTTCACAGCACCTTCAGTAGTAATTCAATGATTATGAACTTATTTCTACCTTGAGTTGTATTTTTTATGCACCAAAAGATTCTAGAAATGTATATATATTGAAATGTATTCTTTAAACAGTATATTAACTCGTAAAATCAAAGCAATTTGTCTCTTAAAAAAATTTACAAAGAATCTTCAAAATTGAACATCTGTTTAATTATCCCCCATACTATTTCCATCTTTCGTTAAAACAACAACAAAAATGACGAGGTGAACTCAGCCAATGAAATTGTTGTTACTTTGACAGCAGTGTGCTTTAAATCTATCTTCTTACAACTCCTATCCTCCTTGCTTTTTATCGAACAAATTTCATTGGAAAAAAAAAATTATGATGAGAAATAGAGAACATATGTAATTAATTAATATAATAATAATTAGACTGCAGAAAATAACATAGTTAATATTTTGTGCGCAGAAAACTGTACAGACATAAGTGATTTAAAAAAAATTGATTTATCTTCGAAGGTAGCTAAGTTTTGGTTTCAAATACATATACACAGCAACAGTGAAAAAAATGAATCCGTATGCGGGGGCTTCGATGACCAATGGCAATATTTGAGAGGCGCTTTAACCAGACACTGCGACTTGATGACACCCATCTGCTAATTTGTAGAATTGAGACGGCCCAAGAAGTCAACGGACACACGGTATGTTTCAAAAAAAATGGGATCGTCCGCAAAATGAATAGTAGTGTAAAAGAAAAAATCGATAATGCGTTTCGTCGCATTGAACAAAAGGAGTGGAAAGGGGTGAAGTAGACATGTCCAGGTCATTCTGTTTCAGCCCATAACTTCGGATAATTATAAAAAAATATTTTTTTATTATGTTTTTGAATAGTTCTATTTGTTGTGTCCAGGAATACCTTTTGCACGTACAGCGTGGCTCCAATAAGGACAATTGCTGGAAATTATTGCGTCGCTACAATGATTTTGCTGAACTGCACAAATGTCTTTCGATTGCCGGACTCGATCTGCCAATGCCCGGAAAGCGGCTTATTGGTAACATGCGTCCAGATTTCGTAGCTGAAAGGAGAAAAGCACTACAAGTTTATATAAACACTGTTTTAATGAATCCCATTTTGGCATCGTCGCTTCCGGCGAAACGCTTTGTCGATCCGGATAGCTATCAGCAATCGTTTCATGGTAAGTAAAACATTTTTTTTTCGTGTTTAATAATACAATACATATATATTAAATAATTGGTATATATAAAGAAAAGTACAATCAATGCGTCTGAAAATAACTTGTTAAGCCTGCATATGACAATTTGTTCAGTAAAAAACAATCGAGAATCCTCGGAGTTCTTTTTAATTCTCATCATTTATAAAATTACAGAAGGGTTACAAAATAAGATATTGATTAAATTTTTTTTAATGTTAAACATAAAGAAAATGCATTATTTTGAATTCATTTTGAGATTTGGAAATGGATTAAATTGTCCTAATTTTTTTTTGTGCAAATGAGGTTTTTATAAAGTTTTTAATTTATCATTTTTGAAAGTTTAATTTTTGTGCACATTTTCTTGATGAAAGGAACGTTCATTTTTTTTATAAATAAAATTTAAAATAGTTTCAGTTTATGAATAGTGCATTTAACATTGATTTTTTTTTTGAGTATCTAATGCTTAAGATTGTATTTCGTAGAACCTTGTATCTGCTTTTCGAGTTTTCTTAAAATTCGTATTTTGTACAAAAGTTCGGTTTTTAATTGAATTGGACAACAAATTTCATCTCTAAATTCTCTGCACATAAAATTAAATAATTTGTTGTCTTTATTTTTTACTAGCGAAACCCCGGCATGCGTTGCAATGCCACTTAAAAAAATGGTAGCAGAACTTCTCGGTATTTCCGTTAGTAACGGAACTTCCCGGTACTCCCGTTAGTTAGCGGAACTTCTCGGTATTCACCGTTGTAGCGATTCTGAGTTATGGCTGTAAAATTATCCGCATACGAACTCAGAAACAAAATCCCAAATTTTTAGGAGCAATATTAGCAATGTCATCGTATATTTTTACTTAATTAAATAAATTGATCCAACCACTCCCATTTTTGTTGAAGTTGTCGAAAGTGCCAATACAAATTCAGATACTAAATTTCAGATTTTTAGGAATAATATTAGCCACGTTATCGCATATTTTCTATTTTTTTCAAAGTGGGCGTTAAATTGATCCAACCTCGCCCATTTTTGAGGAAGTTATCGACAGTGTCTAAACAAACTCAGAAACCAAATTTCAGATTTTTTGGAGCAACATTAGCGAAATAATCGAATATTTTAACTTAGTTTTACAAATTGTGGGCGTAATAAGTGGGCGTGGCAAAATTTTCTTTGCCCTAAACCTAAGTTGGCGTGAGCACAACAACTTCCCAAAATTTTATCACAATCGGATAAATGGTTTAGACGCGCATAAGGTACAAAGAAAGATAGAAAGGTAGAAAGATACATTCATTTTTATATATATAGATTGTTCCTTTGCTAACTGCATAATAATATAATTAACATTTAATTTAAAAAACAAAACTTTTCAAAGGATTGTGTGGTTCAAAAGAGTTTATAATTTCAGGCTGATATTTGAAAAAAAAATTATTAACTCAATTAAAAGGGCAATGCATGATTTTTGTCTCATTTTGCCTTTATAGATCAAGCAGTCCAAAACGCGTTGCTTTGCTTACGAGGTGAGAGCACATGGACATTAGGCGCCTCATTAGGTGCAATTGGCTGGCGTTTAAGGAAACATTATTTTAAGGTTTCGACAAAACCTCCAGAAAAATCGGGAAACAAACTGCTAGTAAAAAGTGGCTCACAATCGCACCAGAGCAAACATTTTGCTGTGGGCAATAGTAATGGCGGTAGCAGCAGCGGCGGTGGTTCGCTAGACAGTGGTATGTTGGATCCTTCCGAACTAGTACTCGAGTGGATAGAATATGGCCCAGACAAATATATTGACGACAAGGAACTTGGTGGCATTCTTAAAAGTCTTACGGGTTTACAGCACCCGCATATTGAGTCGATTGCAGGCACAGCGCACAATGAAAACGGTTGCCTGGTCATACGCAAGTAAGTATTTTTGTTTATAGAAATATAGTGCATTCTAATACAATGTTCGTATTAACTTTGTAAATAAGCTTGTCCATCATTTCTTGTTAACACGAAAGCATAGAACCACAGAGTCAAAAAAATTGCGCTAAATGTATGCACAATGTTTGATGTTGTGTCTGTGACAAACTGATTCGATTTGGAACAATCGGTTTTTGAAGACGTTTAAAAATGTTGTTAACAAGATTGAGAAGTAATATTTATATTTAACACTCTTTTTGCATTTTCTGTAAACTTGAATCTTCGTAAACTAACTGTCACGAATTAATTTTGGTGGCTAAACTACAGTGTAAAGAAAATTAGCTAAAGTAGATACAATTTTTAATATATTTTAACAACAAAACAGGTAATTTACAGTATCTGTTATAAATAAGTTAACAAACTTTTTTTAAAACGATAATTATGAATAAATAAGTTAACAAATTTTATCATAAACAATGATTATGAAAAACAATCACATTTTCAGGTATGTAAGTTAACAATCCAACGTTAACTGCTTTTGTTTAAAAAACTTAAGGTGCAGTTTTATGTTGAAAATGAGTTGAAATTTATTAAGTAACTATGATGGGAGGTATAATTCAGGTCTGGGCATACGGGCCATTTAAAAAAAAAACTTACAAAAAAATGGATTTATTCGAATTATTATTGATCGAAAATAAAAGCATATTAAGCTTTTATTTTCGATCAATAATAATTCGAATAAATCCATTTTTTTTTAAATGGCCCGTAGGCCCAGGCCTGAATTATACCTCCCATCATAGTTAATTAATAAAATAACTATCCCGATATAATTAAATATCAGAGCTAGTCCAAAATACTAGCCCTCGGGAGGTGCCTGAAACAAAAGCTAAAAACTAAATATAAAAATTACAAACTTAAAACTATTCCTTTCTGATATTATGATCGGCATGTGTGGACGGAGATAAAATTCATCAACCAAACCACCATATTCTCAATATGGCAGAGAGAATAGTATCAACCGTCCATCACACAATGAAAGGACCAGCATCGACATCACGACCATCATACAATTAAGTGTGGCGAGGTCAAAAAAGAAAAACAAACACAATACAAATACAATTAAATCAAACAAACACAACAAACAAACAAAATTATATTTATAAACAATTATCAAAAACAAGAAAACAAATACTTAATTATTTAGTTTTGCTAATAAGGACTTTTTAACTTTTATAGTGGAATCAGTCTAATCTAAGATGGAAAAGAAAAAATTGAATTCATTGCACATTGATAGAAAAGGATCGTGCTGGGAAAGTTTGTTTTGCAAAAGGATAATTTTAGGGCAATATAGTTTCGAGATGGACGATTAACAACATTTAAACATATTTTACCAAGAAAGTATTCGGAATTTAAATCACCTTTTATAATTTTTAACAAAAACGTAACATTTAGCATTATTATTAAACTTTTTAATGTGGGTAAATCTAATAACTTTAAACGCTGTTCGTAAGATGGAAGATTAACGTTAGGGTTCCAAAGTAAGTTTCGTAAAGCAAACAACAAAAACTGTTTTTGAACAGATTCAATTTTGTCGGAATATAAAATGTACAGCGGATTCCAAGCTGTTGAAGCATATTCTAAAATAGGTCGAACCAGTGAAATATAAAGAGTTTTGTAATATAAGGATCATTAAATTTTTTAGACCACCTATTTATAAAACCAAGAAGACCTTTTGCCTTATTAATACTTAAATTTATATGTAAATGAAAACGAAGTTTTTTATCCATTGTGACTTCTTAATCTATAAATGATTCAACTTTTTCTAAAGTATAGCTCTCAATATGATAACTCGATGTTATGGCTTGATTTCTAGAAAAAGTCATAGACTTGCATTTTTTCAAATTAAGGGTCATTAAATGTCTATGACACCAATTTATTAAATAGTTTAAGTCACACTGTAGCAGGCTTATATTCTCTATTTTATTGAACGAAAAAGTTTAACATTGACAATTAAATTCAACGTTTTTAAATAGACAAAACAAAGAAAATTGTATTGTTACATTTCGACACGATTTCGTTTGTTTTTAATTAAACCTGCAGGTTTTGGCTCGCATTTTTTAAAATACTCGTCTGCGCGTGTAAAAATTATTTAGATGTAAAAAATCTTGGACGTTATTCTCTTTTGATAGATCTGAAGTTGTTTATGATATTTATTAAATACATATATTAAACTAGCGAATGCCCGGCATGCGTTGCAATGCCACTTAGCAGAACTTCCCGGTACTTCCGTTAGTAACGGAACTTCCCGGTACTCCCGTTAGTTAGCGGAACTTCCCGGTACTCACCGTTGTAGCAATTCTGAGTTACGGCTGTGAAATTATCGGCATACAAACTCAAACACAAAATCCTATATTTTAAGGAGCAATATTAGTAATGTCATCGTATATTTTCACTTAATTAAACAAATTGTGGTCGTAATAAGTGGGCGTGTCAAATTTTTTATATACTGTTATTTTTCCCGGTGCATCCCGTTACAGGTTTTCTATATAGCTCACCAAGTTCCTGAGCAATGGTTGTAGGCGCAAAATTGATCATCCTTTTTTTGAAAGTGGGCGTTAAATTGATCCAACCACTCCCATTTTTGGGGAAGTTGTCGACAGTGCCCATACAAACTCAAATACCAAATTTCATAAGATTTATAGGAGCAATAATCGAATATTTTTACTTAGTTTTACAAATTGTGGGCGTAATAGGTGGGCGTAGCAAATTTTTCTTTGTCCAAAACCTAAGTTGGCGAGAGCACAGCAACTTCCCAATTTTTCATCACAATCGGGTGAATGGTTTAGACGCCCATTTGGTACAAAGAAAGTTAGAAAGAAAGAAACATTCATTTTTATATGTATAGTCTATATATATAAAAATGAATTTCTCTATCTTTCTTTCTATCTTTTTTTCTTTGTACCAAATGGGCGTCTAAACCATTCATCCGATTTTGATGAAATTTTAGGGAGTTGCTGTGCTCACGCCAACTTAGGTTTAGGGCAAAGAAAATTTTGCCACGCCCACCTATTACGCCCACAATATGTAAAACTAAGTTAAAATATTCGATAAATTCGCTAATATTGCTCCAAAAATCTGAAATTTGGTATCTGAGTTTGTATAGGCACTGTTGATAACTTCCCCAAAAATGGGCGAGGTTGGATCAATTTAGCGCCCACTTTGAAAAAATAGAAAATATTGCTCCTAAAAATTTGGGATTTTGTTTCTGAGTTTGTATGCCGATAATTTCACAGCCATAACTCAGAATCGTTACAACGGTGAATACCGAGAAGTTCCGCTATCTAACGAGAGTACCGGGAAGTACCGAGAAGTACCGGGAAGTTCTGCTACCATTTTTTTTAAGTGGCATTTCAACGCGAATGCCCGGCATTTCGCTAGTTAAAAATTGTTAAAATAGGTTTAGTGGCCAAACTTTTTCGTATTGAGTGCAAAGTAAAAAAAGTAATGGTTGAATCCGATACATTCAAATTTGCTACCCTTAACTCTACTTACTTACTAGATTTTGGAGGAAACTTCTAAATGCCTCTTTATTTTTTGTGAATAATATAAAAACAGAATAATATTATATTGTATTTGTTTTTTTTTTTTTGTGTGTATGTTTTAAACTTCAATTTATTTTTTATTTGTTTAGATTTTATAAACATGGCACACTTAAGGACATACTCTGCATGGCGGCAACACCTAAAAATCCCTTTCTCAGTAAGTACGGCAATCCGAAAGGGAGGACAGCTCTAACCATGAAGCAGGTTGCCACATATGGCTATCAAATTCTGGATACGCTGATATTTTTGCATGCAAAAGGATATCCATACGGTAAGTTCTATGTTATAGATTAATTTTTCATTTTCTCCTATATTAAGAAAAACATTCACTGTTTTGATGTATATTATGTCTATCTAGTCCACTAAGACCATATAATCTATCCACTCCGTTGATACAAAACCAATTTTTTACAATAGTTATTTAACATACTGACGCCCTTCAAATGATTTTGTTCAATGATTATAATTCTTGAATAAATATCAAAAAAAAAATTACTATTAGAACTGTGTGCTGAAAATGGTCTCCTTATAACCACAGACCAAATAGACCTATTCTAACAAACACAAAATTTACAGTCTTTCAGTCTAGGATTACGAATTTAGAGATTATTTTGAGACGGTAGTAGATAGTAAAAACCAAAGTAACTAAGAGTGAACCAAATCAGACCATTAAAAAAACATAAATGTTCAGCTGTTTCATCGTTACATAACGTGCAGAGGTCGTTTATGGATATCATCATATTATGTAAATCTACAGAATGATTCTGGGCCAACAAAAGTGCTGGCTGACACTGTTCTTGCAAGTTCGTCCATATTTTCGTTATCAGCATGCCCACTATGACCTGACACCCACCGATATCAGTTGAATACTTACAAAAAGGCAAGTCATTTTAAGAGGAAAAGGCAATCCCACAAAATTTTGTATCTAATTTCAAAAGCTAGCAACGCTGGTTTGCTGTCTAAGTGAATATAAATGTGGCGATTTATAGTGTCAATATACAATATATCTCTTCTCTCAGCAATCGAATCCTAATCACACATGCACTGAAACATATGAAGTTTTTTCTTTCATATAGGCAACATTGAAACATACGAAGAGTTTTCCGAGGCTATGTTTCATACAATTTGTGATAGTTCTTTTTCCATGCTCGAAAACTTTCGAAGATTCTTTAGTTACTTTGATCTTAGATCTCTTATTCGAATCAGCTCATAAATCCAAATTACCTTGATTTACAAGCAATGTGTCATAATTATTAAAATATTTGAATGATATCAACGAAAATGGAATCGAGAAGAAATTCATAAAACTTCTTAGAGAGGAAATAAAGACAAAAGAAAAAACAAATTTATTGAAGTGTTCGAAAGTTTTTTTACTGCAATTGATTTAAAAAAGCCTGAGTCAAGAGGACGGATGAGAAAAATCTTGCAGCGTTTCAATCGCCCTAATTGGAAAAATTTCTTATGGTCAGACGAAACAAAAATAAACTTGTTAGTTTATGCCGAAAAAACTTACATTCGCCGTCCTGTAAACTCGGCAAAAGTGGATCCATAATGATTTGGGGATGTTTTTCCGCAAATGGCGTTGGTCCAATTTTTTTTATAAATAAATAAAATATTCGTACATCTCTGAGTTACATACATACATACATACATACATATACAAAAATATTTGAATTTATCATTTCTACAAAAAAAAAATAATTTCTAGGTCATTTGCACTCTGGTAATATTGTTATTGTTGATGATTGCGTCAAGCTATTAGACATTGAGAACTATATACTTGGCGTACCAGCGTTTTATCGTCCATTCTTTGTGCAGCATAGCAAAATTCATTCCATTGAGACCATAGATGTATACTGCTTCGGTCATATAATTTTTGAAATGGCTATGGGTTATCCCCTTCAAGAATCGGTCGCACGACAAATCAATGAATGCCCAGAAGCACTGAGTAAGTTGTACTTGTAAATTGTACCGTTTTGTCAATGTAAATAAAAATAAAATTTTTTATTTTGTATTTTTTATTTTTGATAGAAAATTTGTTGGAAAGTATATTATCGAAAGACGCCTGTCGCGCTGGACTTCCAACATTAGACCAGCTGATCAACCATCAATTTTTCACACAACATGCCACAGTATGCAGCAATAGCAGCATTGGTGGCGATAACACCATCAAGCCACACTTTAAGTTGTCATTAAACGCCAAAGAGCTGCTTAAGCAAGCTGCTCAAAAGTGCGATAATCGGCTACGCGATGAACAAAAATCGGTTAAAAATCAAAAACGTATAGTTCGGGTGCAAGAACTAATGAGCTCCGAAGAAGAGAAACGCAAGTCAAAGCAAAAAGCTGTAAGTAACTTAGATTGCAACGGCGTGTAGAAGTGATTACTAGATTTATTACGATTAAATCACTAACTTATAGTGCCCGGCATTGCCCGAGTTTTGTTTTGAATACAAAGATGTGTAAGATATTTAATTAGTGGAACTTCCCGTTGTTGCGTTTTTGAGTTTTTTGAGTTACAGCGGTGGGCGTTAAATCGACCCAACCACGCCCTTTTTAGGTTAAGTCATCGACAGTAACTCTACAAACTCCGATTTTAATTAATTTGACATATATATTATATATATATATATATATATATATATATATATATATATATATATATATATATAAATATATATAATATATATATTTATATATATATATATATATATATATATATATATATATATATATAATATATATGTATATATATATATATATATATATATATATATATATATATATATATATATATATATATATATATATATATATATATATATATATAAATATATATATATATATATATATATATATATATATATATATATATATATATATATATATATATATATATATATATATATATATATATATATATATATATATATATATATATAACCAAAATCAAGCTACAATAAATGTATTTTCTTATGTATGTACACTTACCAGATTTATGGTTATGGTTTAAGGATGTATGGCGGCTAGTGGAGGTGGGAATCTTATTTTCATTGAATCCACAATGAATCACAAGAAGTAAATTGATATTCTCAAACAAAATTTGCACCAAAGCGCTACGAAATTGATGATACTGGAAAATGACTTTTAGTTTTAACAGAACAACGACCAAAAACATTGTGCCCACAATACCAAGCTTTAATTGCTCTACAATGTTAAAAACCACGACTACACACCATTCCATCTAAGAATGAAGCAAAATAACGGCAAAGGATACCAACAAATTATTCCAATTAATGCCAAATCGGTTGGTTGTAGTTATATCCGACTTCATACTAAATTCTTATAACTTGGTAAAAACAAAATGGAATTTTCTATTGATATATTGTTTTGTACGCATATTTTTTCTGATTGAAAATCAGACCATTTTGTAAGTTTTTTGTTATATTATGAAAAATTTACGTGCTAGAAGTTATGAAGTTAAAATAAAGCTTAAAAAATGTACCATTTTTCTTAAAAAATCGAATTTGCTATCTTTTCTTAAACACATTTTTTTAACGCCAAAGTTGCTCAACAAATATTTTTTTTTAAAAAAGGAATCTATTTTTCTTAGTTACTAAATATAGAAAAATATTTTTTTTACAGAAATTGGAGCACAAACAGACAAAGCTTAAGCAGCAAAGCTCACTACAAACCAGCAACGGACGCCTATCACTATCATCGGCAAGTGCCTTGGCAACAACAGCCGGCAGTGTGGGTGGAGGAACCGGAACCGCTACAGCTCCTTTTAATCGTTCCGATAGCGTCCTGAGCGTACATCTTCCACAAGATGTAGCTAGTTCAGATCCACCGCCGCTGATAACTTGTGCAAAGTGTACTTGATCTAAAAATTACTTTTATAAATTGTATCTAATTATAAAAATTTTTAACAGCGACACCAGCAACGCCATTATCGGTGCAATACTACCAGCAACAACAACAGCAGCAGTTGCCCAGATCTACAGTATCGCTGACGAGCGTTGAGCGACAATCGTCATCGCCAAACATTACATCAGATGATCAAAGTGAACCAGGGCGGTCCGCACTGCTTGAGTCAATTTGCAAATTCAATCGTGGCTCGCTGAGAAAAGTCCGATCTAATGATTAAGTTTATGCCCACAAGCAAGCAAATACGAGTATATAAGAAAATCGTACAAACTAATTCACGGATGACACGAAAATTCTTAATTAGAAAATATCTTAATAAACCTATATTGAGAAAATTGCGAAAGATGTAGCCTGGGCTAATACTATCTGAACGATTTTTTATTTTTTTTTATAAGAATTTCAAAATTCTAAAGTTAATACAATATTATAATTTTCTTTTTCTTTAATAAAAACAAGTTTTATGTAACTTTAGATTTTGAACTTCTTCTCTACTAATTTAGTATTGAGGCTAATTAAGAAATTTTCTAAAATTGAATTTTTACACACATTTAAGGATGCGATGACGCTCTGACGAAGCGACAGCGCAGGCTGTTATGAAATTTACATTTTAAATTTTGGACCAAAAAACGGCGGTTATGCAATAACGGCACCTAATCATAATCGACTTAAAATTAATTAATCTTGATGTTATATAAGTAAAAACCAGACGTATTTAAACTCAAAAATATTTCGAAAATGCATTCCGAAAAATCCTACACATGAATATTTGTAAGAATAGTTGTTGTTTGGTGTAGTATCTTGTTGTCTGTATATGTTTTAGCATCCGTTAAGTCTCTATCGCTAATATTTTGAAATTAAAAAAAGAAAAAAATGAGCATAAAAACTAAAAACTACCACAGAAATAAACACTATCTCCCTCATTTATAGACGAATTTTAGTTTAATAATTTATTTATTTATGTTAACATTTAGTTAAATAATGTTTTATATTCAATTTACAACTAAAAACAAACATGTTTCAAACTTTTATTTTCCTTTGTACTTTTGATATTTCGTTCCTTATGAAATTCTCATCTGGCTTGAAATTAGTGGGTCGTATTGTGAGCGTTAAAGGACTTTAAAAATGTGCAGAAGACTACTTACGAGGACGGTGTGACGACCTACGCAATGCATATGCGGGCAGACTTGCCTAAATTGTCGTTGCAATCAAAAA
The DNA here is from genome assembly GCA_949127995.1 of Suillia variegata. Classification (NCBI taxonomy): domain Eukaryota; kingdom Metazoa; phylum Arthropoda; class Insecta; order Diptera; family Heleomyzidae; genus Suillia; species Suillia variegata. The sequence continues at coordinate 39,128,281 of OX421842.1, forward strand.
TTTAAATTTACCCACATAGTTTGTTTTTAATCACGACAAATTTAAATATTTTTCACTCAAAATATATTTGCAAGTACAGCTTTGAAAAAACTTTCCTAATTTGAAATGAAACAGCACCTTTCTACTTCTAATTAAATTTAGACACATAAAAAACTTTTGAGTAGAAAAACAGTATATAACTAAATTCGTTTATGAAGATATGTAAAATTCTTTTAACGTTTTGTTTCCACTAAGATAAAGTTCAAAAGTTCAAATAATTAAAAAAAAAAATGTTAAACTAACCAAAATGTTCAAGAGCAGTTTAATTTTTGTTATTAAATATTTTTAACAGCGTCTTTACAATTCTCTTAAAGTTCTCTTTTTACAACGACTCTAAAAATTAATTACATAATGTTCCCCTAATTTATAAACCAATTGAAGTTTTGAAACATTGTTTAGTGCTCAAAAATTTTCTTTTTAGATACTGTGTTTTCGAATATATTTTGATCACAAACACTATGTTTTAATAATATTGGCTTCTATTCAATTTTTTAAACACATGATTTCCGTTAACAAATGAAAACTACACAAAATTTAAACAACTTTGTAGTCATGCTCATTCATCCATTCATTTTTGGCTCGAATATACATACTCACTTATTTGTTTGTTTCATGGATGCTATTCACATAGATGTATCTGCTGTTATCTGCGGCGTAGAATGAGCTCCCGCTTATTTTATATAACTTCAGACATATTATGTAACCTAATGAATGTTTATTAATCTTAAAACTTTTAACATAACACAAAATAACAAACCTTATCGATGTAAAAAGTACACATTTATAGATTACCAGGCCAACATACAAAAAATCTTGTATTAATTCAATAATATCCAGCATACAACAAACTCCCATTTTTTTGCAAAATATAAAAGTATGTTATGCTAACTAAAAACTAATTTTATCTGAACGCACATTTTTGTGTGAATTAATTAGTTAACTATGAAATAGAAGGAGGTACTCTTCTTTCTTTATTTATTGTTGTTTGTTCCGTTTTGTTGTTCAGGGACGTGATACTCTACGATGATAAAATTTGTAATGGAGGTATACGGTGCTGAAATCTACTATTTCAATTAAATGGGCGTGGTTGGATCGATTTAACTCCCACCTCCGTAGCTCAGAAACGCGATGCTCTACGAGTATGGTGAACAAATTTCTTTTGAAAGTGTTTTTTTTTTTTTTGGTTTTTCAATAAATAATTGTGATTAAAGTTTGCAAATATTTCATGAGGAACAGGCGGAATTAAACAATGGATACACTTACTTTAGATAAATTGGTCATCTGAATTATGTATGTATGTATTTATGCATGACGATGATTTTGAATATAATTTAATTACCATTTTTTTTTAACAAATAAATGCTTTTTTATGTATATCAAACCAAAAGACAATTTTTTACATCTGCATCCAATGTATTTTAAAGTTGCATCCCTTCCATATTTGGTGTTGCATGTATTTATGTATCTTAATAAAGCACCATATGTTCTTTTCTTCACATCTACACACATAACTTAATTATATAAATATTAAATGCTTACATGCCGACAAACTCGAAATTGATTAAGCGTTTGCTTTCTTCTAATTATTCTTGTTTTTTTCACTAGAATAGTGAAATTTTTGTTAGTTTTTCAATTGTGATAAAACACTTCATTGAGAGTTTGACATAAATCATTAATAAGTCAGTATAAATTGTTCGTTTCATTTTTGCTGACTTAAGCGACAAGTATAATATTGTCTTGTTGTTTTATTTTCTTATGTAATTTATTAGAAATAATTTGTGACTAAAAGTACACATAAAGACAAAATTTGTATTTTTTAATTATCGATTGTTTCCTCCAAGTTTCCACTCATTATTTGTTTTTAAACTTAACGTAACAATTACGAATACACTCCACAAATTTAGCACTAAAAATAAAGACCCGAGAATTTGTTTAAAGGTCCTTTTGAACAATTTGAAAACAAATCGTATGCGAAGAGTTAGGAACGACTTTCGAAAGGAATTGTATTTCTTGTACGGCCGATTATTAGGAAATATTTCTTGTTTGATTTATTAAGGGAGAGTTTTTTTCAATTCGAAAATTTTTCAGTTAAAATTATTTTGAATAATAAAAAAAAATATAAAAAAAACTATGTTATTCCCGACACATTGACATGTATTATCTCTCTTATTTTTTTTGCGCAGCTCTTCAATTTTGTAGTTGAATTTTTGTTAAAATTCTTAACTTGGTAAAAAAAACAGAAGTAAAAAATGCACGTTTCTAATATACTCGTATTACCGTTTTCACTAACTGAATATTTTGCACCTTCACATATCAATTAGAATTGTTAGATTGTGTAGTATATGTTGCATTACAACCAATTTACAATGGTTTGGAAAACAAATTTTCACTATGTACATTAAATTATGTTCATTATTTGGAAATGTTAAAGAATGTTCATCTGCTCTTTTTAGCAACATGTTTGATCGTAAACGTCTTTCCATTATGGCCAAAAGACATTTAAATCATTTAAATTCGTGAACATGTTTCTAGAAATACCATTTTGAAAAAAAAAAACAATTTGTTAACCGTTTTCTTTATCCCCAAAAATTAGCACAAAGAACCAAGTTATCAACTAACTCAGTTGAAAAGGAATTCGTTCCTTTTCCGCGATATTGACAACTCTTTTAGTTGTAACGAAAAAAGTTTAAATATTTTTTTTGACTTTTATTATGAAAATGTGTATAAAAAAAAATTATGTATGTTACTTACAAAATAAATGTGTGTCATCTTCTTTTTAAACGCAACTCTGTAACAAAAATAAAACACAAGAGAACTCGATTCACGCCATAACTTTGTTTTTGTTTTTGTTTTTACATTTTTATGTGAATCCACTTATTTGCCTTGTAAAGTTTCAAAAAACACAAATCCGATAGAGATTTTCGAAAAAAGTTTTTTTCAGCGTTTTCATTTCTTAAATTTAAAGTGCCATTCTAAATTACTATTATTAATTAGAAACATATTTTGTTGATAAAATTTTGTTTTGAAATTATAAACTCTTGCTTTATCTGCATTGAGTCGTCTAGTCACAATCCGTCCTTTTCCTATTAAAACTGAGTATTTTAATATCTCATGGGTATAAAACCAAAATTTTGGCGCAAGAAGTTGCAACGGGTTAAAATAACGACTTTGAAAACGTTTAAGAATACGGTCATTTTTTTATAGTTAAAAAAATTTTTATCAAATCAAATATAGTGAAAATAATGTAAATGTAGGAAGCAACTTTTTACATCAAAACTTTTTACATGCAATGTATGCAAATTTGAATTTAACTTTTTCTTAAGACAGGACAATTGTTAGAGAAATCAATTTGAAAACTGAACTATAAATGATGGAAAATTAAGAGGAACTAATACTTTAAAGGATATTTTTTCGAAACAAGTAATTTTAAGTGGATTTTTGTGACTACACATCTCAATTAAAGAACTTAAACCTACAAAGATAAAAGAGTTATACGCTGAACCAAAATAGATATACTTAAATATGACTACATTTTACATACACTTTTTATAGAGACATTTATGTACGCAATATATATACATAAACATATATCTATATATACTCGTATATATGTTTACAGAACTATTTTTTAATATATCTTAAAGATATTTTAGACTCAGTGTTATATTGTAGTTTTTGTAAATGTTATTTTGTAACACATAAATATTTACTGTTATACACAGATGAAAAAAAAATAAAAAAAAAATTTCCTTGACTGTGTGCATATTTAAACTAGTATAATTAAGCTAGTGTGTATCGTATATTAAAAGTGTTATATATCATATCTATAATATGTAGTTTCAATGTGAACAAAAAATGCACCATCCCCTTCATTAGCTTTGTAATCTCAGTCCATACATTAATTTATGTCTTTGTTTTATCTATGCTTTTCATAAACATTATTTATTATTAATTTAGTATTTAATGGATGACACTTTACGCGGTATACAATATATGAAATATATGTTAAAGAAATCTGAAATACAAATAAATATTAAAGTATATGTACTATAAATTTACTAGAACCTGAAATTTTATTTAAAATTTGGTTATTACAGCAGAAAGGTTTGAGTACCCGGATAATCATATAAAATCAATAGTGAAAAGTGTAGAAAAAGTATTAATTCGAGTGGTCAAAGTAGCCTAGTCAGGCCATTTAGTTTTAAAATATTTAATTTTTTCCCGTGAGTTTTTCGACAAACGGCTTCAATCTATTCTTGTATATTTGTTTCTATCTTATCTATCTATCCATCTATCTATCTATCTATCTATCTATCTATCTATCTATCTATCTATCTATCTATCTATCTATCTATCTATCTATATATATATCTATATATCTATCTATCTATCTATCTATCTATCTATCTATCTGTCTATCTATCTATCTATCTATCTATCTATCTATCTATCTATCTATCTATCTATCTATCTATCTATCTATCTATCTATCTATCTATCTATCTATCTATCTATCTATCTATATATCTATATATCTATCTATCTATCTATCTATCTATCTATCTATCTATCTATCTATCTATCTATCTATCTATCTATCTATCTATTTATCTATCTATCTATCTATCTATCTATCTATCTATCTATCTATCTATCTATCTATCTATCTATCTATCTATCTATCTATCTATCTATCTATCTATCTATCTATCTATCTATCTATCTATCTATCTATCTATCTATTTATCTATCCCCGAAAGTAAATGCATTTTTTGTTAACAAATTAAAAATGTTCCCTCTTATTGGAACACCCTATACAACAGTAACATATGTCCTATCATTCTCTAACTCATTACATAAGCTACTCGAATTCCCCGGATATCCGCGTCTATATCAGAAGGTATAAGAAAGGTAAGCTCCCAGCATCGAGCATTCTGTAACACCTCGTCAATCATTAACAAGTTTAAATCCGAAACTCGGTGCCACGGTACATTGCAATACGGTACATAACATAATATATATGTATGTACATATTCAACGCTTTTCGACTCCAAGAAGGTCAAAATTAACAAAGTTATATTTAAATGTTATTTTTCGAATGAGTAAAATTCTTTGCCCATCAGAAGGTTAATTTCTAGTATTAAATTTATAAGCTTACAAGTGTTTTTTTGTCATTATTAAATTTAATTGGATTAAAGAAAAAACATATTTTACTTTTGAATGTATCAACTTTTTAGCTTTTTTTTCAAATCTCTTAACTTATTACAATTATTACCAAGTACTACCTCCAACGCGCAGGTTGAAAGTAGTTTTCTACGATTCCTGATCAGTCGTTATGGCTAGCTAGCAATCTTAGTGACTGTGAATCAGTCTTGATGAGCAAGCACCAGGTCAGCCCTTCGGGGAAGTGCGGCTATCCTTGTGACCAATGGCTTATTTCTAGTACGGTCATGTCTCTGCTGGATCTAAGTCATTTTTAATAGCCGGGCGGAGAGAAGGAAAACTTCCTAGACACGGTTTGTCTACACTTCAGACCGTCAGGGCCTTGACTTGACAGTCTGTAGTGTGAACGAACCAAAGTGACCTAAAACAAATCCTCTAAACTCACGGTGGAACAGCTATGCCAGTGAGCTTCCTTGACGGGGTAGAGTCAAGCCTAATAGCGAACTCCGTGCAAGGTCCGGCGAACCCATGGTTTTAATAAGCCCTCCCAGAGGGGCGCCTCTGGGTGAATAAATTTTGGACAATTTAAATTTTTAAACTGTATGGATTTAAAAAAACGCAAAATACGGTCTGCACACCTGCAAATGTGCATAAAAACTCGTTGACCGAGGGGGCATCTGGTCCTTTCGCCGACGATAAAATGGACCACGACCAGTTGGAAGGGACACTCGGTCCTCTTTCCAACAGGCCGGAAGAGATGGACATTCCACTTAGCCAGGAGTCGGCTGGGATGTCCATTTCTTCATATCAAGAGAGAAATCTTCTTGAACCGGGTCCAGAAAAGACTCCGACAAATAGGGTGAGACTGTCTGGCGCTGGACGCAAAAGACTGAAGGCTTTACTTGCTAAGGGCATACCGCTGGAAACAGCACGGTCCTTGGCAGTAAAACCATCAGTTGTGCCTGGCGAAGGGCAATGACCCCGAAACGTTCCCGATCGGATAGTTCCACAACGACATCGAGCTCCAAGACTAAAAAGCGATTCGCATCAGAGGGCAACAAAATTGCTGGCAATCTGCCAACAGTGCCCCCTTTTACGCCCGCTTTTTCGTCTTGTGGTAAGATGAAGGAGGTGGAAACCACGCCTGTGGACAAGCCTAGTCCCAGCAGGGTGGCGACAGTGGTCTCTAAAGGAGTGGCCTCGCAAGGCGCCCGCTCGTGGGTTCCCTGTTCAAAACCTACTTTAGCAGAGACTGTCATCGCCAAGAAGATCGGGATTATACCTAGCAATTTTCCGAAGGCAATATGGTCTACAAATGAAATTGCAAAGGTACAGAGGTGTATCCTAGATAAGATGTACGAGAACAGAGAGCATACAACAAAGCCTCACTTTACAGGCTACAGTTTTAAGCCCGGATGGTTAATTATTAACTGTCTGGACGATGAGACTGTGGCTTGGTCGAAGGAGCTAATACAAGCTCTGGGAGGGAGCCGAATTGAAGGTGGTGGACGAGGCAGAAGTGCCGAAGGCCAAAATCTTCGTCGGCTACTTTCCTGGCTCAGCTTCTTGGCAGAATGAGCGAATTTTGGGACAAGTAGTCGCAAAATTCGGGCATTCGTGTCAAGGAATGGCGGGTGCTTCATCGATTGCAGACAAACGATCTTATCGAGTAAGCGATTGCTGGGGATCCCATGTCGGCTGAAAAGGTGGAAGAGCTGGGCAACAAAGTCTTTTATGGCTTTGGCAGTGCCCAGTTCTGACCTAGGCTGAAGGGAACCAAAGCAAAAGCTGCTGAGGGCAACGGTGTGCCATCGACGTCTGCTGCGGCTCGTGCACACGCAAGTAGCCAGAAGCCGAAAACGGGACCCAAAACCGTAAAGCCTGCACCGAGTGCAGAGAAAGTCAAAACAAATGCCAAACAACTCTCTGCTCTGTCTGGTCGGCTAAGGAAAGACCCGGAGGCTGCGGCTTTGCGAAGCACGAAGGATGGTAAGGTCCGGAGGGGCCGGTCTGGGAAATAATGTCCCAGGCTTCACCACAAAACCCGCCAATCTGGAAATGTCTCCAGATAAATCTCCACCGAACCATCGCAGCCACCTATAGGCTCAGTGCTCTGGTGGAACAAAAGTGTCTGGACTTTGCGGCCATCCAAGAACCATGGACTGTAAATAGACGAATAAACGGTCTTCAGACAAAAACTTGTAAGTTAATCTACTACAGCAATGCCCACCGACCTAGGACGGCGCCGTTGATTAACAAACATATTAAATTTCTTCCAATTTCAGAGCTTATTCAACGTGATCTGGCAGAAGTGACTAGTGCCAGAGGGAGAAGAAAAATAGTCCTGGCAGAGAAGTTCCGCTAACTAACGGGAATACCGGGAAATTCCGTTACTAACGGAAGTACCGGGAAGTTCTTCTACCATTTTTTTTAAGTGGCATTGCAACGCATGCCGGGCATTCGCTAGTTAATTATAATAATTAAAGGTGCCAGCAATAATTGATAGCTTAGTTCAACTGTCAAAAAGGGTGAGAGTAAAAGCCATTAAATCATAATCTAACTAGTTTGAACATACTTAGGTGGGTATTTAAGTGAGATGCACCCCCATAAGCATTTAACTTTATAAAGATGTTCAAGTCCAAGATGTAAAAAGTAGCAACTTTCATTCTTTTTTGCTTTAAAAAGTATGTAAAGTAAAGCAGATGTATTTCAATTAGGAAACTTTAAAGATAAAGTAACGATCTACATACAATATATTCGAGTTGAGTATGGGCTGGTATGGGAGCAAATCACTCAGTCCTCATGGACCATTGTTCTGAAACGATACGAGTATATGTACATACAATACTTTAATAACCATTTCAGCAGACTCGATAAGACCGATCAAAGCTTTGCACTTGTTATGATTATTTTTTTATTTACATTTTTGACATACCAACGAAATCTCAAAGTTGAAAAATCAATTTCGAACTATAAAAGACGATAGCGACATTTACAGCAATAAAAAAAGAAAATATATTTCTGAATTGATATGGCAGAAAACCCAACGGCGGGAGCTGCAGCTGCGCAAACACCACAAGCTGCTGCCAGTACAACAGGTGAGGTATGTAAAATTTATGCTTGTATACCTAAAAAGTTAGGTGTTGATTTATTTTTAAAATAGTACAAACTCACGAACCTAAAATAAAACTGAGATGCTTGACTTGAGTTTCCTTGTATTTTTTTAATTACCGATTTTATTGTAATTGTATTGCAAACGCAGTTTAGTTTACCGTCTTAGCCGCGTATTGACTTTTATATTAATAAGCTGGAATCGAACAACCGCTATTTAAACATATTTAGATGTTTAAACATATACATATATGTAATATACGCTAGATTCTTTCGTTGTGGAAGCATTTTTGCCTTCAGTTTTAGTTATCTGATAACCAAATGATCTTAATTTATTTTTTTAGAACAGGTAAAGCGTGCTCCGTCAATACGTTTTTAATTTTGTTGACCCAACATGTGGTTTTGAAAGCTGATCCTGGATCAAAAATCAAAATATTGATATAATTTCCATTAAAATAAAATGAGTTCTTGGATTTATTAAACGTTGGGGAAAGGAGTTTAATGACCTGCACTACAAAACTATTATACACCTCTTCAGTTATGCCTAAAGTATATTAGAATACGTATCTGTAGTATGGAATCCGCAATATAATGTTTGTACTGATATATTGAAATCGGAAACAATTTTTGCTACACAAATCTAATTTACCATCGTATTAAAACCGCTTAAATTAATTCCCCTTCCTACGCTCAAATGTAGAAGAACATTGTTGAACGTCATATTTAAAAAAAAAACTAGCTGACCCGGCAAATCTCGTGCCGTCCAAAATTGATTTTTGGATTGAAATCATTTCGAGTATTTACAATTCCACACGATCCGTTCTTGAGTGATGCGTGTTCAAAGGTATGCAACTTTGTTTTATATATACAGATTAATGACTATAATCTAAGTTAAAATTCAATGTGGCTAGACCATGCTTAAGACATTATATTCTTTTCTAGTTAACCTTTCCGGAACAAACTACGCTTTACATGGCTCATTTCGGAGTATTTATTATGACTACAATTAGCATTATTACTTAATTACACTTACTGAGTCAATTACTTGTATTAACGAAAGCTAATAATTTGATTAGGCGAGCACCATTATTTTGTTTTTTCAATTTGATTTTTAGCTCAATACCACCAATTTCGCATTTTTTTATTTAGGCGATTCGCCGGTATACTGAATAAATTTATTTTGTTCTTTTAAAAAATTTTTTGAATTCAATAAATATGTTGTTTATACAACTGTGTACCATGGAACAAATAATACCGACTCACAGAGCTCTTCTCCCAGTCTAGATAGGCTTTAATGATTACGTTAATGTAGTAAGTAAAATCGATTACTTTATACGAGTTTTTTCGTAATTTGAAATTCGTGTTAGTCGTTGTTCACTGTTATTGATTCAACAAAATGGCTAACACACTCCAAATAAAGTTGTAGGCTGCCATCATCTGCAATGGCTTCCAATTGGTCGGGTCTGGTGAATTTGTGCTTAGATCAGGAACGCGAGAAGGTAATCGCAATTGTGTTACCTTTATCTACGATTTGGAATTGGAATTCGTATCGATTTATGAGTTCGGGTTTTAGAATTGCCACTTGCAACGCAACGTCGCTCGCTACGCGCTGCAACTTCAAAATGTTGACAAATCACGCACTTTATCAATTACCAATCAAATAGTTATAGGTGACTAATTTGGTTTTGTCTACTTTGCAGAAATATGCTCCATCGCGTTCCTCTGCACGAACACCAGCTGCTGGCGGAGGGCGTCGTTTTAGCACAGCATTTACGGTTCCCGCGTCTAAGGTAAATGTACAACTAACAAAAATACGGCAAAATTCAGAATCGTGATTTCTGTGTATCCTCCATGTCTTTAAAAATTACAGCAACCAACCATGCGTTATATGCCGACATATCGCCTAGAGCCGAAATTTCCCCTCAACAAAGAAGTGTGCGAGAAAATAATGAAGAGTGTCATGGACCACGCCTTTGAGGAATTCGTGTATACAGCCAAACATTCGCTCAGCTTAACTGCCCAAGTTAGCGAAGAAATTAAGAACCGCGTCAAAAGTCAGAACTACGATAGGTAAGGCAAATAACCTTAATTAAGAAAATTGACGCGTTGAATTAACGTTAATCGCCGAAGCTCAATACACCGAAAAATTGTGCTTCTTGTAGCTCATACGAGTACGTGATATGTTTCTATAAAAAGCTGGCATTGCCATTATCCGATCACGCCCATTTTTATACCCTTCGCCACGTGCAAGTTCACGTACCGAATGGTATGTTGAGTTTGTTCTTCCATTTGTAACGCCCAGAAGGAGGCGTGGTAGGTATGACAATGTATATATATAAATGATCAGCGTCAGATTTAACGATGTCCGTCCGTCTGAAATTTGGTATGTGAACTCCTATTCACCAAGCGGAGGCTAAGTTCGAAGATGGGCAAGATCGGACCAAGACTACTACCCCCTCCCATACAAACCACCCCTCTCCAAGTGAACAACAAAATTAATTAAAATAGTTCCAGCTTTAATAACCAGTTCAAATTCGGTATTTAACACTTTGGTAGGAACACAAAACTACTAACCAAAAAGGGGCGTGATCCGATAAGAACAACGCCCACTTATAAGCACATTTTTTGGGTTCACTGAAATAGCGGAGGGTATATGAGCTTTGACTTAGCCGAAGATAATTATCTTACTAGTTTGTTAGTAATTTTATGCTACTACTAAAGCTTTAAAGTCCGAATTTCAACCAATTATCTACACTGAAACTATTTTGATTAATTTTTTTAGTCTCATAAAAAATGGGAGTTTGTATGGTAGGGGCAGAAGTTTCGTTATAGAACTTAAATGTTAAGTGCTGAATTTGAACTGATTATCTATACTGAAACTATTTAAATTTATATATTTTCCTTATAAAAATGGGAGTTTATATGGGAGGGGGAGTAGTTTTGGTTCGATCTTGCTCATCTTAGAACTTTAGTTCCACTTGGAGAAAAGGACCGTACATACAAAATTTCGATATCTCTTAAACTACGACTGTAATCGTTGGAACATACGAACATCGAAGGCTTTTCTTTTTCGTAGCTTTCGATGAATGGCTTTGATGGTTTTAAAAGTAAAATGCAGGAAGGTTCTAATCTAATGAAAACAATGTTCTATTTATTATTAGCTTCAAAATGTCGTCTTTTTCTTCAAAGAAATCGAATAAGATAAACAAAACAATCCGAATTCTAATTCGGATATACATCAGTGTCTCCATTTTTTTTGCAAATCACGGTTCAAATTAAAGCATTTTACATTAAAATGTTTAGCGTGAACATTGCCGCCTAGCGTAGAACTTAGATTAAGGTAATTTTATACGATAAATAATGTTACCATTGTTTAATTTATGGTGGTTTGGCAACTTAAAAAAAATCTCAAAACATTCACAATTTACAATAATTTTATTTTGAAAGAAACATTCGAGTATTTTTATTTGTTCATAATTAGAAATAGGTATTCTACATTGGGCTAGATCCCGAAATTACATAGACAAAAATAGAGTTCGTGTTGTTCGAAGGGGTGAATCTCTTGAAATTAAGACGAGCACGAGCGTGAACATTGAGCTGTCCAAACACACCTGTCAAAGATAATACAGCGTATCGATTTACTCCCTTACCGGTCGTTCTCAGGTTAAGTCGATTAGCCACTTCGCTCGAAATACATGAGACTGTACATCATTGTTTGTTTTTATTTATGTTTTGTAGGCTTTTCGGTCTTATTATTTTAAAATGCGAATAAAAACAACTTTATTCCATCTTTTATTTGTTTTGATTTTCACAATCGCTGTTTGAACAATTGCAGTTACGTGCATCAACAGATGGTCTGTTAGAGCGAAGAATTATTGCTGCGGCCAATGCAACCTTACGTATTATGGGACCTACTTCGTTGGTGTTGTTCAGTATTCGGGATTTCCGACAGTCGTATTGTCTTCTATATAGGCAGCTTCTCTCGACGCAGAACCCACAGTGGATATCGACTCATCAGTTAGTTGGAATCTCATACCAGGCAGTTTACGGTTGGTAGATTGAGTCGTGGACCTACGATTTCGATCGTTACCATCATGCAGCAAAGAGAGATGCTTGTCGTAACAGAGCTCACATCGAATCTCGTTTTTACACCAATTAATTGAGGGATATGTAGTTTGAGCAAATGTTGTATAGCAGCACCGTACGCAAACTCGTTTCCAAGGACATTTCTTTAAACTTATTACAAAATCGCATGGAATGCACATCTTGGCATAGACGGCACGACTGTTTGATGCTAATTTTGTTGTCAAAACGCCCCGCACTTGCTTTTTAAATAATCTACAAATGGTAGGGTATTAATACAATTGTTTGAAAAATATTAATTGATATTTCCAGATCTTGTATATGCAATCTTGTGGAGATATTCTGTCTTTCATCTCTGACAGAATTATTGGTGGATCAATTTGATTTTTTGCCGTCTATTAATTATGATTAGTGGATTTTCATGAATTTCAGGTTCCGCTCTAGATAAGAGAGGACCTCCAATTAAAAAATCAGCTGGAGTTAATGGGCTGAATCTTTAGAATTTTATTTTGTTGCTACTACAAAATTTGTGCCATTATCAGAATATATATTCACTGTCATGCCATAAATGCTGCGTTAGATAAGATGTATTGCTTTAGTTGTAAAGCAATCAAAAACACAAACGTAGTTATTAAACAAGCTCGGACTGTAGTCGGCCTTACTGACTTTTATAAATTACTAGCATACGTTGCAATGCCAATTAAAAAAAATGGTAGCAGAACTTCCCGGTACTTCCGTTAGTAACGGAACTTCCCGGTACTCCCGTTAGCGGAACTTCCCGGTACTCCCGTTAGTTAGCGGAACTTCCCGGTACTCCCGTTAGTTAGCGGAACTTCTCGGTACTCACCGTAGTAGCAATTCTGAGTTATGGCTGTGAAATTATCGGTATACAAACTCAGAAACAAAATCCCAAATGTTTAGGAGCAATATTAGCAATGTCATCGTATATTTTCACTTAATTAAATAAATTGAGGGCGTAATAAGTGGGCGTGGCAAATTTTGTGTTTCCTGTTATTCTTCCCGGTGCATCCCGTTACATGTTTTCTATATAGCACATCAAGTTTCTGAGCAATGGTGTTAGGTGTAAAAATGATCCACCCTTCTTTTGAAAGTGGGCGTTAAATTGATCCAACCACGCCCTTTTTTGGAGATGTTATCGACAGTGCCAATACAAACTCAGATACCAAATTTCAGATTTTTAGGAGCAATAATAGCCACGTTTTCAAAGTGGGCGTTAAATTGATCTAACCTCGCCCATTTTTAGGGAAGTTATCGACAGTGTCTATACAAACTCAGATACCAATTTTCAGATTTTTAGGAGCAATATTAGCGAATTAATCGAATATATTAACTTATTTGGTGTACAAATAAGTTTCCGCCGTTTTGAGAAAGATGGCGTGGCACGAGGTTTACGTTGGAATTCGCAGATGGTAACCTACTTGAAAATTAGTTTGTTTATTCCAGAACAACATAACCTTATCATGTTATTAAGTTCGCATTAGCATCATATATTTTTCTTCATCTAAAAATGTCTCAATTTGAGCCAACTAAGTGTCATTTGCGGGAACTTTTAATTTATTTTTTTAATTTAAAAAAATCTGCTGCTGAGTCGCATCGATTGCTCGTAGAAGCATATAATGAGGATGCTTTGAGTGAGAGAACATGTCGTGAGTGGTTTCAAAAATTTAAAAATGGTGATTTTGACATAAAAGACAAAGATCCAGTGGAAGGCCGAAAATTTACGAGGATGCAGATTTGGAGAAATTATTGGGTGAAGATTCGTCTCAAACACAAAAGGAACTTGCACTTAGTTTAGAAGTCACTCAGCAAGCAGTCTCACATCGTTTAAATATTATTTTATTAACAAAAAACGGCGGAAACTTATTTGTACACCTAATAGTTTTACAAATTGTGGTGGTAATAGGTGGGCGTGGCAAAATTTTCTTTGCCCTAAACCTAAGTTGGCGTGAACATAGCAACATCCCAAATTTTCATCACTATCGGATGAATGGTTTAGACGCGCATAGGGTACAAAGATAGATAGAAAGATAGAAAGAAGGAAAGAAAGAAAGAAAGAAAGAAAGAAAGAAAGAAAGAAAGATATATTCATTTTTATATATAGATCATAGTCAAATTAAAAAAGGTTCATGTGTTCTCATTCTCATGAAGGTCATTTTAGGTTGCATAAATGAACTTTTTCAAATATTAATTTGGTCAAAAATTATATTCTTAATATTAGAGATACAGGCGTTAAAAGAATAGGTGTAAGTAGATCAACCAGTAGGCCACCGCCAAAACTTAGGAACTGGATGTGCTACGGTAATACTTTTTTTAAAGGTGTCTGGCTATATATACCCAAAATTATACGCCCACTACACATTTAGTGTTGACGTGCACATCGACTGTATCCAACTTATAATTACCATATCTGCCATGACCATATAAATCATTGACATGGAATGAAAAAAGAAAAAGAAGACGTCCTTATATTAGATGACAAGCCAGGTCCTTTTGCTTGAATTTATTAATAAATGGGAACGAATGCTTAGCTTAAGACCTTGGACCCAGTTAACCGCATTAAGAGGAGATCGAGTGCATACCCAATTAGCTCTATATATGTACAAATTATTGCAAAAATATAAATGGACGAGACTTTACAGTATAACTTCAATCAATTAATTTAAACATGTTTATATTTAAAAAAACAAATAAATGTGTTGTCAATTAATAATAATAATAATTATATATTTAAAATACGAAGTAGTATTCGTTGTGAATTAAATTTAACACATGTATTTAGATATGTATATATACTACAGGACAAACAACATTGCGTTAATATTTTTTTAATATTACATGAGTCGGAAATATTTTAGGATACAAACTTTTTGTTACAGTTTTAGAATAAAAATTTATTCGTCACTTTGACCAGCACTGCAAGTTTAAAATATTTAAGATATTTCGATCCCAAAAACTAGGGATTTTTAATACCTTAATGTGTACTTACCATAGTTTTAGATCATATTTTCAATTATTCTGTTTATCAGCCATAATAAAAGTTTGAATACTTTCAGATATCGATATATATGTGTTGTTTCCATCGGCGAAAAAGTTATGCAAGGATTTTGTTCGTTGGTTAATTTCCTTTGGGACGGCGAAAAGGATGGTTACATCTCCTATGTCTATGACACGCCGAAATTTTTCGCAGTGGCAACACTTTATTACCTTTATTACGATTGATTTTAATTTTGTAAGATATCGAAAATTTTGAATGTAAATCTTTAATGTACCACAAGACGAAAAATATATTTCAACTATTTGAACGAACACACAACGAATCTTAAAACGCACTCATCCAACTGAAATATTAAGTATTTGTATTTGTAATGCCAAAATTAGAACACTTGTTTAGATGTTATTAAATTTTAATTTTATTTTAATATTGATTTGCAATACGGGTTAAACTTCACAAATATTTCACGTTTAAGTTGAAGAATATTTTTATTTGAACAATATATATTATGTATATACATTATGTTAATAAGTCAGAAAACATTTCTCTAAGTTTTTTAAGACTTCATTTTATAAACAATTTCAGATTGATTTCACCACACAAAGAAATATATCATGTTTTTTTTTTTAGTTTATATTACGGTTATTTATTTTAAAGAATTTTTTTTGAAGTGTCTTTGCCAAGTAACCAAGTAACAAATAAAAAAAATCACAAAAGAAGACGGTGTGCGCAACTTTCAAGAAAACAATGTAGCATTTTCAAAACCCTTCAATTCAAATAATATTTTTGAACAAATGCCACATGAAGTTCTCTTAGTACGTGCATTGTGTCAAAGGTAGCACACAATGGGCAAAACTAAACTGAAAAACTGCATCCACATTTTATAGCAAACGAAACTTCGATAGAAGCTCTAAATGGACACACAAGTTCCGAAACAAAAAAACAATAAAACTGTTTTTAGAAACACCACAAAAAAGCACAATAGAAACTCCCCACTGCGTTATTTCACTATGTTAAAAAGGCTCACACTAAATTCACTTTCAAATGAACAAGGCGAAAACGTTTTACGTCACCTGAAGGAGATTGTTTCTGTGATAATGTTAAGATGATGATGTTCTTGCGAGTATTTCACCCTCACTTTCACTTTTAACAATCAAAGTAAAAAAAACTACCAAGTCAAACTTCGATTTCAATTAAAACGTAACATCATCATCATTATCATCAATTGGACTCGGATTGGAACAGCACTTTGAAATTGAACCATACAAAACATTTTTTTCTTTTTATCTTTAAAGTGATAATTATAAACGTACAAAAACAATTTTTAACACAAAAGGTCGCAACAAAAAAAAACAACAAAAATGTAAAACACTCGTTATCTGAATCGACGCACCTGCACTTTGCGTCATTACACGCCATTCCACTCCACTCATTACACACACTACGAAGTTCACAATGCAGTCGGTCGTCGCTTGCTGCTACACCATAACCACCAAATCTTTGATACATTTGATACAAATTGTATATCATTTGAAATGCGTGTTTCATAAAAGTTATGATTTTACAGTTAACACAAAGATTTAGATTTAAATTTTTTGCACACAAAAAAAATTTTTTTTTCTTTCTTTCTTTCTTTCACTTTTTAAGTCGATGAAGCCTTAATATTAAATTTAGTATTACCTTTTTTATCTTAAAATGAAGCATATTAGTAATGAAAAATTTCTAATTATGTTATAATGCATATGACATGGGTTTATGTATGCAAATTATTATATTGATTATATTGTGTTTCATCTTAAATATTACAAATGGTAATTGTTCGCATATTCATATTTATAACTTGTAGTTATTGAATTTATGGGCTCACAAATTAGTATAATAATGCATGTAATTTAATATATTGCTTGGTTAAGTATATATTTTATCTTAAACAACTTAACCCTTAAAAGTCTTACTATAGAAAATTTTAAGTTTCATTAAAAATATTCAATACCAAATATGTTTTTCTTTATGAAACTTCAGTTAGACTTTCCTAAAATAAATATTTTTGAATTAAATAATCTTATACATTGTAATATGATTATATTCGTATTTATCTTACAATCATTCTCATGGAATTTTTTTTATCTCAAATATTGTTGAAAGGATGATTTAAGCATACGGTTTATATTAAATATTGTGTGGTCAATGTGTGTATTTGCATACGTCTGCCTAAATGTATGTCACAAAAGTCCCAAAAGAATAAAGAATATATTATCTTAGATACTAATCTAATATTTACTTAATGTGAAAAATCAAAATCTACACAAGGAAAATATTATAAATGCTATAGCATATATATTATTTAAATAAAGCATATTTTTTTGTTTCAAATAAATACACATATGTATTTATCTTCTGCAAAGTGGTTTTGGGGCGTACACTAGAATGACAATTTGTTAAGTTAAATTAACTGAAAATTTTTATTTTAACTATATAATTTATTTATTAATTTAAGTTCAAATACTGTTTTTGTTTTCAAAATATATTCGAAACAGGTGTCTAAAAGATTTGTGAAAAGTGAAAAAAGCATTTCTATTTTCTCTTCTCATTTAGAAAAATGAAGACATTTTGAAATTTAAATAAAATTATGAATACCGGGATAAACATATAAATAATATGACAATTTGAATATTCTGAAGCCAACTATTATCTTGCCTAAATTATTTTAAACAATCTTGATCAAAACATAACAATTTAAACAATCGTTTTTTACATAAGTTGAAACTGTAAAATTTAACAAACTATTTTGCAGATATTACTTTTATTTAAGTTTGTAGAGCGTTCTATACAAAACTTCGTTTTAGACTCAACTAAAATATGCTTTACTTAAAAATTTATACTATATATGACCACAAAAAAAACACTACAGAAAATAGACAACTAGTTTCAATGAATTATTCTGTTATGCTCACTTTAAAGGTTCTTGAAGAAAATTCAAAAAAAATAGTCCGCAGAAAAATTCCTAAATTGATGAAAATTTTTCAGGGAAGATAATTTTTTAAATATTATAATATTTGTTTGATTTTTGAGGATTTACCAGTAAAGATGTTTTAGTATTTCAAAGGAATTTGTCTTTACTGTCACTTTTCCTGCAGATTTTTGTGTTAATAACATTAATATTTTCCTCTATTCATACAGATGCATATTCTGCCGCTGCTTTGCAGCACCCCTTTCTTCCGCAATTGCTGCACAACGACCAACAAACTTCTAGGCGGTACCGCCACGCACAACCACAACCACTAAGTGGTCTTCCTTCAAACCTTCCTCAGTGACATTTTGACATGTGCGCTTTAGCAGCTCTGTTGAAAAGTCGCACGGCGGAAAGGCGTACAACACCCCCGTCGCCTCCGTTACCTTGTTGAGTAGTGAAATGACACCTGCCGCCTCCTTTTGCTTCAGATAAGAGACAAGATTACGTAGCGGACGCGTCTGTACACTACTATCCTCTGATGGAGTAGGCGTTGATGTAGACGCAGCCAAACCAAGAAAGATGGCGTGCGCAGATGAAGAACTTATACGTTTTTGAACGTCTTCTAATTTGGGCAAATCAAGACGCAGACGCTGTGTAATACGCAGATTGTGTTTACCGTCCTCGTCGCGCATTAGAGACTCCACAATGTCAGCATCGCCGTCTGTTAGATGGAATTTTGCGGGAAAGAGTGAACTCTTTAAAATGAGAGCGCCTTGCCATACAACGCTGCATTTGCGTGCAATCTCGGGCAACGTTCGTGCTGTGCTAACAGCCCCGCCACCGTTACGGCGCGCGGCAGAGGACGCTGAATCCGATTCAGCGCCTCCGTTCGAATCGGGCGAATGTAAGCGTTTTGCGCGAGGTGAGCGTGAACGCGAACGATGATCTAACACACCAACACCGCCGCCATGCTCACGTGAACCCGACCGCCGATGATGATCGTACCCGGACGACTCTCCAGGAGGACGTCGCCATTCGTCTTCGTTGGCTCCACCGCCAGGAGGTAACAGAGACGATGCAGCGGCTGCATGTGCCGGGCGATGCACGTCGTTATGGTATCCACCGTGGTAGGTACCACCACGACCACCGCGTCCACGATAACCGCCCCCACGTCCGCGATATCCACCACCACGTGCCGCATATGACCCGCCGCCGCCATAACCGCCACGGGGCTGATAGTGTAATGGCGCCTCGTCAGCGTACTGATGGTGGTGATGATAATGATCCGCATATTCGGGACGTCGGTATTCAGAGCCACCGCCTTCTTCAAATGTCGGCTTTGTCTTAAAAGGTGCTGCACCCGCGGGTGGAGTTGCGCCCGGCAGTTCAGCAAAGTCGGTACGAAGACGTCGCTCAGGACCGCCGAGCGGAAAGCCACGCATTTCCTTAACAGCGGCGCTAGCTGCCTCCACAGTTTCGTACTGTATGTATGCACAAGTGTCGCCCTTTTGATACTCGATCTTTTTAATGGCACCGAAACGATCAAATTCACGTTCAAGCTGCGTCACCGAAGTCCAGGCGCCAAGACCACCAATCCAAATACGAGTCGCTGGAGTCACCTTGCCATAACCGATCTTACACTGAAACTTGCCGATATACTGGCCACTGAGTTCAAGTTTGGCACGATGTGCCATATCAAGATTTTGGTAACGCACAAATGCGAACGCGTTTCCAGTGCCAGGTGGTGGACGTTTTATATCGATGTCGTCAACTACGCCGTACTTACCAAAGATGCGACGAAGTTCTTCGTCAGCAATGTTAACCTCGAGATTACCAGCGAAAAGAGTGCGTGTCGCGAGCGGATCATCCTCGGGCTGCACATGATGCAAATAGTTTGGGAACTTGTCCTTTTTGCTTTCTACGAGCTGCTTTTCATAAAGCGAAGTCGATGCAGCGGACGACGATGACGACGCGCTTGCACCTGGGTGCGGACGCGGTCCTAGATGGCGTGGCGGAGCGCCACCATATGGAGGTGGTCCGCCATGATGCATGTGTGGCGGCACACGATGATGCATTGGTGGTCCGCCACGTGGCGGTAAATAGTCGTGGTGATGGTGGTGCAGCGAGGGTGGTCCACCGCCGCCGCGATATTCGCGCGAGTGGTGCATCGACGATGGTGGTCCATAACGATCGTAAGGATCGAGAGGAGGTCCACGGCGATGGTCAATATGGTGTCCACCACCACCCATTGGCGAACGTGGCGCATAATGATAGCGATCGTAGTCAGGAGGCGTAATCGAACGGCCGCGAGGTCTGTAAAACAAACAAAAAATTAATAATACGAAAAAAATTTTAGATATTTTTTTTCCAGTACTGTATTGTACTACACCAATATTCCGTACCAGTACAATATAAAAAAAGTTTCGTTTAAATATAAATTAGCTTCAGTAGTGCGTTTCTGTAACTCTTCTCGATCGCTTTTCTCACTTTTTTAGTCGATTTTACGTCACATCTACGTCACTCTCACTTGCACTGTTTCTGTAACAATTTTGTCAATTTCGATCGGTCAAACTCTCACGTTTTTAGAGGAACGCTTTTAAGAAAGTGTTTCTGTAAGCAAATAGAATCGAGTCGAATCGATTCTAATTCACACCGTGTTAGCAGGTGGTGAGAAGCAAGTTCTAAACAATATAATCGAATTAATTGAAATTAAAGCTCTAAAATTACTGAAGTTAAAAAGGTATATTTATTTGTTTTATCAAAATATTGTACAAATATTATTTTTTTTATATTTTAGAGAATACTGACTGGGTCACAAAGTTGTAGGCTGCTGTTTATAGTGAGTTGTTATTTGCATTTATATTATTTGTTCACAGAGTTAGATTGATTGGATATTATCTGTTAAAAAGTTGTTAACAAATCATCCATTTTCATAAATGTTAACCAAGTTTATATTAAAAAAAGTGGATTTGTTTAATAAAAAATGTATTTACCGCTTACATGCACATTCACATTAATATGTTAAAATTTGTTTCGATGCCATTCATTCTGTCGATTTTTGTTTTTTTCCATCACAGACTATATTTTACCCGATTCGTGTTTACAGAAACACCAGTTTTGAACAAATCGACTACTGCGGAACAAAACAGTATGACGTCACGATTATCGACAATTTGTCACATTTGTTACAGAAACTACAGGTTAGTAAAGATGATGGACAAACATTAGCTCAGACAATCATCACTACTTAAATCAATTTGTATAACAGTTTAAATACATATTGATTTCAATAAATTGTATTTAATAAAGTTTGTATATTTGTGTATATATATTGTATATTATGATACATACTAGCTTAAATTACACGGCTATGGTATATCCAGTAACCTTGTACCCCCCAATTCAAGTTTCGTCATAGTAGTATTTATCGCGTTGAGTGCTACGCGCAGTTTTTCTGAGATGGTACTGCTACGCACCATATTTTATTATCGTTGTGCATAACGCTTCTGTGCAGTATGCACTTTGTGAAATTGTAGATTTTGTCACTATGCACCCATATCAAATTGTTTTCATCGTATAGGTGGAGTTTTCGATAGTAACCACACTAACTCAAATTCTAAATTATAGATTTTTAGGAGAAATATAAGCAATATGTTCATATTTTTAACCTAATTTCACTATTATGGGCGTTGCAGATTTCATATATCATTCCTTCAAGACCGGCGGGTATATTGGATAATTGAAAAGAGATGGTGTGGAAGGTGTCCACACTGACAGTCAGGTTGCACTGAGGACCCTATCAAAACCGGTTCGCTCCTCTAATTTAGCGAGTGTAAAACAAACCTAAACAGCGTTAACAAGCTCAATAAACTGAAAATAACATTGGTTTTTTTTCAGTAATAGTAATGTATTGATTTTTAACTACCAGCAACTATTTCCATTAATCACTAAATATATATCTTAACTGCAATTTTTTCAGTAATCAGTAGACATTTATTTTTGCTGAAATTTTTTTCAATACACAGTAAAAATTTAATCCCACTGCAACTTTTT
This sequence comes from Suillia variegata, assembly GCA_949127995.1. Lineage (NCBI taxonomy): Eukaryota > Metazoa > Arthropoda > Insecta > Diptera > Heleomyzidae > Suillia > Suillia variegata. Next base: position 39,150,696 of record OX421842.1, read on the forward strand.
TCGGTAATCAGTAAAAAATTTTACGATTACTGCTATTTTGATTGCTCTTTTTATATACTGCAGTGTGCCTATCTAAATATACAATATGTTAAAAAAAAAAATACATTTAAAATTTAATAAAAAATATATTATAATAATTTAATTTATCGGTTACAAATAATGATTTTGGCCAGACTTTAATTAACGAAATGTAACTTTTGTTAACATGCTGATTATGGCAAGACTTACCTGTACTCATTGCGAGAGGACGATTCGTAAACGGGCTCCACGAGTGCCATTTTATCATAGAGGACGATGCGGGGTTTGTGGTGTTTAGCCTCGCGTGCATCTTCTGGAGTACGAAAGCAGACGTACGCTACCCGTTCGTCCAAATCGTGCGCGATCCGAATACTAAAATCTCCAAATTTTTTGTACTCACGATACAATGTCTCCTTAATAAATTCATCGGAGGCTTTCGGGTGCAGAGCGCTCACACAAAGAACCTTGTACGTAGGCCGATGATCCGAAATTGGCGGACCGCGACCATATTCCTCACGATGTTGTGGAGGCGGTGAAACGCCACCATAACGACTGCGTGGACTCGGTGATCTGCCTAAGCGACGGCGCAGTCGATCGGGCGACATGCGTTCGGGCGAGTCACCAGGCACACCACTTCCGTTATCGTAGCCACGGCCCATAGCGGATCTGCTGCGTACTGATCTTCCCAAGTGACTGCTTCTTGAAGGGGAATCGCGCGAAGAGCTGCGTTTCATATTATGAATCTTGATAGTAATGCGGTCGTGTTCAGCGGCGGCGTCTCGATGAATATTCATGAACGGCTGGGCTGATCTTACACCAATTAAGTTATCGACGACCACAGGCGGTTCCGATTTGTTCACTATATTCTGAAAAGCCACAAATAAATGAGAGTAAATATGTATCCAACCGTTCGAATTATTATTCTTTTAATATTAAGGGTTCTTCCTTGTAATCTTAAAATGGCAAGTTGTTACTATCAGAAGATTTTTTTAATGCTTGCTGAGAAACCGAGGGTCCCACGAAACACAATAGTGTAATTTAGAGACCCAACAAAAGTTATGTATTTTGAAATAAAAAAACACTGTGTAATTTTTTAAATTTAAAAATTACTGAGCTATATTTCTCATTTTTATGTGATATAAATCAGTGAATAAATAAATATATATTTTATTATTTTAGGTCATAGGGAAAATCATAAGAGGCAGTCAAAATTATTTAAAGAATGTTAGAAAATAAATACCTAATTTACGTTCCTACTATGCTAGTCACCTTGTCATGGTATAGGGACTTATTATGGACTGAAACATGTCATATAAAATATTGTGAACTAGTCTAGCACATAAACTAAGAACTACCTCAAATGCGCAGGTTGGAAGAAGTTTACTACGTTTCCTGGTTAGTCGTTAAGATTAGCTAGCAATCCAAGTGGCTGTAATCCAGTCATAGGGCACAAATAGTTGGTCAGCATTTCGGGAGAGTGGGATGTCTATTTCTGGGGAACAAGAGAGAAATCCTCATGGACTTGGTCTTCAACACATAGTGTAAAGCTGTCTGGCGCCAGACACAAAAGAATGAAGACTTTACTTGCCAAGGGTATACAACTGGAAACATCTTGGTACATGGCAATAAAGCCATCAAACATGCCTGGCGAAGTGCAAATGACACCAAAATGTTCCCGATCGGATAGCTCTAAGCCAAAAAGCGATTTGCATCAGAGGGCAACAAAATTAGCAACAGAGGGCAATCAAATTTATAGCCAACAGTGATCCAGTTGTGACCGCTTCTTCTTCTTCACATCCTTCATCTTAGTAAGATGAAGGAGGTGAAAACCGCGCCTGAAGGTAAACCTAAACCCAGCAGGGTTGTGACGGTGGCGTCTAAAGAGTGGTTTGGCAAGGTGCCCCCCTTGGGGTTCCCTGTTTAAAGCCTACGCTAATTTGTACTGTTTCTTTAACCTATGCGTTAATTGGGTAGTTTGGTCTGATTTTTAAAATAAAAGTCATAACTGTTATGTCCTAGGTATAATAAGTTTGGCAAACCCTAGATTTTTTAACCATTTATATGTTTTTACTATAATTTTTCACGTTTTATTTTCTTTGGAAATTTGCCTCATTGATAAGAGATAGGTACATTTCAACGACTCTTTCGAAAAATATGCTTCAAAATTCTTACAAACGATATCATATTCAAGTTGCTTAAGAAAAGTGTGATGGTCAATTGTATTGAAAAATATGTTTGATTCATATAGTCGTTGCGCCAAGAAAAACAGTTGTGATTTTCAATATTTTTTATTTTTTCTGAATTTGCCGTTTTTTTGATAATCTCTTTTAATTTAGAAGTGATCAAAAACAGGTACGTGCTCGCAGTACTAGAAATACTCTGAACAAATAATTTACTGAAAACATTTTCTGCTGCCGCAGCAACGAATACATTTTTCGAACAGAATGTTCAAACACATTCTTCAAAGCAAGTTTTTAAAAACATATTTTCGTAATAAATGCATATTGAATAAGACATAACGTCCTCGAATTTATATAAAAAAGTATATTGCTTAAAAAAAACTTCACATAAATAAAACAAACCGGCGGAAACAGCACGAAAATATATATTTTTAAACTATTTTTTTTAAAAAAAATATTAGTAAGTTTTTAAGAATTCTGTGTATATGAGATCAGTCAGATGGGACTATTATAAACTTTCTTAACATATAAGAAACATATTTTATTTTCTAAAATTGGGTTTATCGGTTTTTGATTTAAAATCGCTTTTGTTTTTTGAAATAAGATTTAGTAGAGTGAACCGAATATAATAAATAACATAAATATAAATAAATGTCAACTATTTAAAACTTTGCTCCTTCCATTAGAAAAAAAATTTACGAAAATGTCGGCTAGAAAAAAAATGGCGTCCGATACTTCAATACCGTTTCTTTACAATTAGTTAATGAAAACTGATGTGGTAGCTCAAATTTCTACTTACCACAACAAAAATTTAATCCAGATTGTTTTCAAAATTAATTAATATTAACTATTATTAACACTTTTAACACCCAATTTTATTAATTACAATTCTCAAGAAACCTGGCGCAGGCGATAGCAAATTCCGCATCAACTTTTTGCAATGTTACCAACCTCTCTTAACTAAATTCAAATTAAGACTTAAATGCCAACTATGTTCAGTGATGCAGTGTGTCAGGGTTGCCAGAAATGATCTTATTAATATCCTTATATATATAATTTTTGAGCTATTACAGTGGGCGTTAAATAAATTCAAGTCCTACCACATTTGATTTTTGTGTGATAATTTCGTCTTCATACCCTACATAAAATTTTATCTTTATAGAGCATCTCGTTAAGATATGATGACCGACACATGGACATGGCTAGATCGACTAAGTTAAACCAAATTAATGGAAATGTGTACAAATAGTACTGAAAGCATAGAATTAAATGGACAAATAATTAAAAACGTTAACAAAATTATATACTTAAGTATTATTATAGACAGCAATTTTAAATATTCGAGGCAAATTTGTCGCGAAAATGGTCTCGCAAAGTTGCTCATATGTTTCGGTGTTGCCTGTAAGTAAAACAAACTATTATATTAATGCTATACTTTTTAACATCACAGTACATATATTCCGTAGGCTTACACATATGAACTATCAGCAGAAAGTAGAAGAACAAAAGAGTAGTGTTGAAGTGATATTGGTTACAAAGTACCTAGGTAACTTGCGATTATTTTGCTTTGGTACTATAGAGAATGAAATCTTGTGGGTAATAACAAAATATTTGTATTATGACCGAGAAAACCGATAGACGAATATACCATAAATGACAAATAAAAATTCAATAAATTCGGTGGTGGCAATGAAAACATTGTCAAAAAATTATATTTAAAAAAAAAACAATAATTTTTTAATGACCATGTACAAATTGGATATATATATTTCGAAAACGAAATATTAAATGATCACATGGTTAAACGTTGCAGCTCATTTATTGTTTTTAACTCATCTGGATTGATTTGACAGTTACATATGTGTGTTAGTTTACAAATATACACGTATTCAAATAAAAATGCAAAATTTTCGATAGACTGTGTTCTTTTGATTTTAGTATTATTTCACGTTGAACAGATAGGTTAGTGTTAATATAGAAAATATTACATATTTGATTTTTTTATATGTTTATTTAATTTTAGTTCAATTAAGTTTCAACTTATTTATAAAATAAATTATTAGCATTTCAAGATTATAAGTTTACATAATACAATATATTATGGATTTAAAGACAATGTATGTAAATAAATTTATTTACAAATAACTTATTTAGGAACCGTTAAAATTTATATATTTTTCTTTATCGTTTTTTTTTAAATTTAAACGAATATATTGATTCAAATTTTCGTTTTCGATAATTTGAATTACAGTTGATTTTGACAGTTCACGGGTGCAAAGCTGATTATTTACATTTAAAAATTTATAGTAATATTATTTTCCGAATTGAAAGAGGTGGCTTGTATAAGAAGGGCCAGTAATTTCATGGGAGCTCACTTTTTTAGTTCGATATCTCTTAAACTACCGCTATAAACGATGGGTAGAGAGTCGGGTGGACAGACGGACATCATTAAATTATAAAATCGGTGCTGATCATATATATATTATATATACATAGAATATTAAAATGATTATTATTATGAGCAGAACAGCCCTTATTATCTAAAACTTCTTACGTTTCTGCGGTGTTTTATTATCTATAAGTACTTTGTGGCTTCGCAGGCATTTTAAGTATTGTGGCAACTCTGATAAATCCGCATTTTGCTGCCAATAAGTTGCCTTTTATATTTTGTACAATTATTTTGTTTGCAAATATAAATTGATCGAAGGAAAAACCTAAACTTTTAAAAGCTAACGGAATTTTAAAGAAGAAATGACAAGGTAAGATTTATTTTTCCTGTATAACTTTGGCGGAACACTAACCTAAAAATCGTCATTTTGTCCCGCCTCTTCCCTCTCGTTTGTACCATTATTAATGTTGCGCGAATAGAGCCAGCATCGAACTAGGCGATGTGACGCCACACAACATCAAACAGCTGAAGAAGCTCAATATGGTTGTTTTCCCAGTCTCCTACAACGACAAGTTCTACGTTGATGTGCTGGAGGCAGGAGAATTGGCAAAACTAGCCTACTACAACGACATCGTGGTGGGAGCGGTCTGTTGCCGCATCGATACTTCGGAAAATCTTCGACGCCTCTACATTATGACTTTAGGCTGCCTATCGCCATACCGACGCCTTGGCATTGGCACTGTTATGTTCCAGCACATTCTGAATTACGTGGAAAAGGACGGAAATTTCGACAGCATCTTCCTGTAAGTAATTTGATGTTAATCGTAAGACAGGTGCAGATGATAATATAATTGTTTAGTTGAGAATATGTAACATTTTAAATGAAAAACTTAAAACGGAAATATACAAAACATCCGATTTCAAGAAGAATTGAGTCACACTCTGGAGGCAGCTAGTCTCCTTAAAATTACAACAAAAAATGGATTCAAACATGATAATGAAGAATCGAATGTTGTTTCTAAAAAAATAAATCATTATTGACCCGTAAGGTCAACAACCAATTAATTACTTTTCAAATGGTATTAATACGTCGTGCTTTTCTTGAAATTTTTTCTCAAATTATTCAGTTTTTATATATATTCTCTCTAATATTGTGTTTGTGCAAATGTTTGTAACAAAAAAAAAACAAATACTCAAAATAAATATAGAAATATGTATACATATTCTTGATCAGAATCAAAAGCTGAGTTGATCTTGCCATGTCCATATGTTTGTCCGTGGTCATAATATTTTGTTAAAACGATAGCGGGAGAACCGTTAGAGATATTCAGCTGACATTTTGTACAATAATTTCTCTTTTCCCTACACAAACCGATTTCTTTGTTGAATTCGCAAAAATTTCTAGTTAATACGATATCTGAGAACCGACCGAAACTTTGTGCAATTGAAAATTGGTGAATATCTTAACCAACAAAGTTATAAAAAAAACAATTAAAAATTTATATTTAGCAGTCAAAATCTATCAATCTAGTCAATAATTTTTAATCAAATGTCATCTTTAGGAATATCCTTAAATTAAGAATAAATATTCAAGTCGATCAAACAAAGTACAATTTGTATAAAAACTTGTAAAGAGGTCAATGAGATCAAGACGAATGTCTTAATAACAGAGATTTTGAAATATTTACAGATTCGCACATATGAACATTTCAACATAGTTTTTTTTACTTTAGGTAATTTTTTCGTTGTAAGTTTAGCAACAAAAACTGCAATATTTTAAAAAAATTCACAAAAGGGCACTTTTATTTTAAACGATCTTCTCTTAACTACGAAAAAATATATATATAAGCAATTGCAATAATAATAGTTACCAAAAAATACCTGAAGGTTACATAATAACATATGTATGTATTTTTGAAAATAATCTTTAAAAAAGTACTTGAAATTTGTTTGCGACAAATGTAACTTATATTAAATAATACTTTGTACCTACGTTTTCCCGCAGACACGTTCAAATTAACAATGAAGGAGCTATTGATTTTTACAAGAAGTTTGGATTTGAAATCGTCGAAACGAAGGAGCACTATTACAAGCGCATTGAACCAGCGGACGCACACGTTCTGCAAAAGACGCTGCGAAAGAGCACCACCGCCGCCGTCAATACTCACGCTCACAGCAATGGCCAAATTGAAAAGAAAGAGAAAAAGGCATAAAGCTGAAGGTGTCAACCAGAAATCCATTAGTTGGCTTACGAACGACTTTCGAAAAAGTACTTTTCAGTTTTTAATCCATCAAATTAAAATGAAAACTAAATCAGATTCATAAACCAAATCAATTTCAGAAGAATTTATCATCCTAATAATATGCGATTAAATAAAAGAAACTTCTAAAATTGTTCAGAATTTTATTTAGCTGTTGTGTGAAAACACTCGACCAGGCCTTCAAACTACACTATGTCACTTAAAGAGTAAGTACCTGGTAGACCGAGCTTGACCGGCAGATTATTTGATAAAACTATAAGTACAGAAATGTGCTGTTTGCAGTTGTTGTTTTTATCCGATTTCGCCTATTTTTTCTTACATACGAAATTGCAGGTCGGTATTCTAATTTTTTATACCAGATTTTATCATTTTACATTTTAACCAGAAAATAAAAATTAGAGGTAATAAAATTGTTTTTATGCAAAAATACTTTGTTTATCAGAAATCGTCATATTCTTACTGATAATATACTATAAAGGAAAGTGTATTTCTTTCTTTATTAATTTAGTAGCTTAAAGCACCCGGCGATGTTAGATTTTTTTCTTATAGAGTTATATCTAAATTTATTAGTTGATTGAGGTTAATAAACTTGTCAGCCTTGTTTGAATATGTGGTTAATTTGGTAATTTTACAACAAAATTTAATGTAAAATTTACCGTTACTCCCCGTTGTTAGTTGGTAGAAATAGTCACCTTGTGTCGCAACTGTAGCATTTACACTTTTCGGTGATCTCTAATGTTCTTAATGTAATTAAAATTGTAGTCTAACTTTCCGCTCAGTTAATTTTATCATTATAGATCACTACGGGGCTGAGATAAAGTGGTAGTGGTTAAATTGATCGAGCCTCCTCCAACTTTTTTCAGATGAAGTATTTTGTCATCATATACCTCCATAAAAAATTTCTTTATTGTAAAGCATCACATTCCTGAGATATTGCGGTGGGTGTCAAATTGATTCAACCTATTCAGCTAACCTACCATTCATCCATCTGGTAATTTATCAGAGAAAATAAATAATTTCGAAACAAAATTACATTGCTAATATCTCAAAAAATATTCAAGATATAACAGACTTTAAAGAACTCTTCAGTACACACACATTTATACTGATATAATTAAGACTCGGCGAGTTAATTAGATAACACGCCCGTGAATTCAGCTCTCAACACTACATGTCTAGAAAAATAAAATAAATAGTTAAAAAGAATTCAATTTTAAAGTGATATATTATTATAATATCACAAATTGTGGGCGTTTTAGTTATTTTTTAGCTCAAAACTTTTCTTATCGTGCGAAAATCACCGCATCGAAAGTTCTTTGCAATCGAATGAATGTATCTAAGAATTGGTTTTTTCAAAATATTATAAAAAATAAATATGATTCATGCTGTATTTAAATACACTGTGAATGCTTCAGAAAAAAGACTGCGTAAGTAAACCACTACCGTGAATATCACATACGAATTGAGAAACGAGAAAGAAAACTGAAAGCGAAAACAAGAATAGCCACATTCATTTGGCTAACCAATCAGCTAACCTACCATTCATCCATACCAACAAACAAACAACGTTTTACGTTCGCTGTCGTCTTCCCACTATACGTCTTGCGACTACTTCGCCTTAGTTGTCACTCTGCAACAGCAAGCGCCAGAGCAACAAGCGCCGAGAGCCGAACCAAGCCGGACCAAGACGCAGTGAACGAAGCGAAGAGCGATCTTCAGGGATAGAAAGCAACCGCCTCATACACAAAAGTGGTAGAAAAAAACCAACTTGTGGCCACCATCATCAGTACCAACTAAAAAAAAACTCAGCGCAAACATGACCATTAAACCAGGAATGGGACGGAAGGCCAGCAGCAAAAATCCGCCAATACTTAGCCACGAATTTGTCATACAAAATCATGCAGACATTATTTCGTGCGTGGCGATGGTGTTCGTCGTTGGCTTAATGGACGAGGTGAGTGGGTTAACGGGTGGGTTAAGTGTTCACTGTGGCCGGGAATAGCACTAAGCGAGATGCGCCGCCGCCACTGCCTGCATCTGTAATGACCTTGGATAAATGAAATCTGGACTCCGCTGACGGTTCATAGAAATTAAATATTAATGTTACTTGCCAACACGTCGGTCGGTTTTAGTTGCATAGCGCATTATGCCCTGGATTAGCTTAGCTTCAGTTTAGTGAGTAGAACGTGTGCCACGTAGTATCCTCAGATACGACTCTTCGTTCGTATGCGCGCTCGGCGATGTTTTGCTTTCGTAGATGCTTTTATTGTTGATGCGATTCGGTATCTGTCGTGGCCCGTCGTTTCCGTTGTTGACGTTGTCGTTTGATGTTACGTACGCGCACGACTTCAAAAACAATTATTCTAGGTTTTCTTAGCTTTTTTGGAGGCTTATGATCATGAAAAGCAATTCATTTTTACACATTATTCAAATAAATAGCAATATTTAAAATAATTTTAGATTTTATATTGTTAAGTTAGCGTTTTTTATATGGCGTGTAAACTGGTTTTTTTTATTGTCATTTGAAATCTTTGACACGGTAGCGTGAAATTTGGTAACACAACTCTAAAAACTTGGGAAGTCTCATCTCTTTAATTCGATGGTGGCATTCACTTTTTCTTGCATTACTTAATTGTTAAAATATTTATAGTGAAAGTTGCAAATATTTTATCGTTGCAATTTTAGACTTTGTTTACGAAAACGTTTACACACGTACATATGTAGTAGATATGCATTAACCTACTCCAAAAACACAGCATATAAAATATTAAATGTTTACAATAGTTTTTATATGTCTTCAACACATTATTTTTTTACGTAACTTTTAGTCCCTTATTCATAAATGAATTTTAGTTAAAATACTAATTTCCCACTTAAAATATCGTCCAAAGCAGAACGTATACAAAATTGTTTGTTGTGGAAGACACTTTGCTTTGGAAGATATTTTTTGTTGACAAACAAGTTAGGTCTGCGTCGTTTTAGCAGAATTCTGCTGGAAACTCCATGGTTGGTTTTAGAACAGCTTCCAGAAGGGTATACTTTGGCCTATGTTTTAACTCCTTGTTCGCAAAAATGCAAGTTTAGGAGACACCCTATCAAACCATGACGACCCGTGCGATCAATTCAGATGCTTCCTTATGTGACCGTGCACACACCCTATCATTTTGCATGTTAAATTTTTCATGTAAGGTAAACTTTTTTTCATCCGTAAACAGAACTTTTTGGAACGTTTGGATCCCATTTCAAAATCCAATTTTTTTTTCAAAGCTGCAACTAATATCCGTCAAAACTGTATTAGCGTTAACTAATAATTTAATTTTTTAGTCAACCTCACCATTCGCAAGCGCCTTCATTTCGTTGCATCACAATGTTTCTGGAGAAGATCCAAGCCGAGAAAGTCCACTGTAAGTATTAAAATAATTTACCGTAAAATTTTTTTTTATTTGAATCATTTTTGTTTGCAGCGGAAAACCTTTTACCTACATGGCGGGTATTAAGGATTATTGTGCGATATTCTTTTACACACTAACTTGCATCATTTGCCATGCCATTATTCAAGAGTTCGTCTTGGATGTAAGTATAAATATAGTTAGTTAGATTATAATAAATAGGTGGATATAATATAGGAAAAATAACAAGACCTTATTTTAAGTTATAAAGAAAACAAATATTTACAAGAAATAATTTTATATTTCAATTATAATTAATTAAATATGAAGACACTTATGTACAGAGTGCGCCATTTTTTGTCGGTATGTGAACATTGAATAACTTTGAAAAAAAACGCCTATTGTTATATATGAGGTATATTAATTCAATTTGCTCCTTTCCAATTTTGTTTAAATAGTTTCTAAATACAACATCATTTAAGTGGCCACCTTTATTAGCCACAGCAAAGTGTGCCCTTTTTGCTGCATTTTTCATAACTTTTTCGAGCATCTCTGGCGGTTTAGCATACATTTTGGCATGAATGTTTGCATTAAACTCGTCAACGGTCTTGCATAGAAATAACGCCACAATAATAAATCCGGAGGGGTCAAATCTGGAGACATCTCGGCAGACATTAGACTATTTGGCCGTACTCAAAGTTATTCAATGTTTTCATACCGACATTAAAGATGGCGTACGTTGTTTATATATTTTAATAACAACATTTATAACGCCCAATTCCACAATATGAAGTAGATTAAATTTTAAACATATAAAAAATTAAAAAAAAACATTTTAGATGATACATTCTTCTTGATATACCTTTATTATATTTTTAAGACAAAACAAGATGATTATTATTATCAATGAACAACATTTTTTAATTGAATTAGAAAGAAAGAAATCTAAACAGCAAACTAATTAATCTTAATTAATAGATTTATGGTTTTCATAGTAATATTTGGAATCCTGATTTTTGACTTATCTAAAAAAAAGTTTTTTATTTTTACTTTGAAATCGGAAATTTCACTTCGAGATGTGTTTTGACTATTAGATATGCTTTCATCTACAAAACTTTATTTAAATAAAAACAACTGACAAGGTTTGTTCAATTTGTAACGCCCATTAGGAGGCGTAGTAGTAACATATTAATGATAAGCGACGACTTTTAAGTTCGGATTCTCCACGTGGACGACAAAATATCGGACCAAAACTACACCCATCTTCCATTCAAAAAATCCGCCTTTTTTGTATAAAAATAATACAATAATAGTTGCAATATATTTAGCATTCTAATTGTTATGAGGAAATACTCATGATCGAATAAGAGCAAGTTATAATATGGACAAATGAAACATATATTTGTAGCACATTTTTAGTTTCTCTAAAATGGCGTAGGGTGTTTGAACTTCGGCATAACCAAAGATAATTTCAATCATTGACTAAAAACGCTTTAAATAGTTGAATAGTAGACTGCAATTCGCATTTAATACTTAAATTATAAGACGATATGGAGATATCAGTTGTTTTTGTTTAATAAAGGGTTGAGATGTACATTAGCAAGATGAACAGCGGTAAAAACTCATATGATCAAAATTTTACATATGCCCGAAAATTATGATCCCAAAGAAATAAATGATTGATCGTTCTTGTAATGCCAAATGATTTTTTAATAAGAATATCTTAATTGAAATTTTCAAGAGAAATACAATTATTGAGAAAATATTATTTATTATTTAATTTTTTTATTATTTTTTTTTAGAAAATTTCGAAAAAACTGCACTTGTCTAAATTTAAACTGTCGCTCTTTAATGAATCCGGTCAGTTGATTGCTTTTTATCTCCTGTCGTTTTTCTGGGGCGCCAATGTCATATTGCGCGAAGGCTACTTCAGTAAATTTTCGCTTCTGTGGGACGGATTTCCCAACCACCCGATGATTTATCTTCACAAATTTTTCTTTGTCATTCAAATGGCTTACTACTTGCATATGCTGCCAGAATTGTATTTCCAGAAGGTTAAAAAAGAGGAACAACAGCCTAAGATTATTCATTCCATTTGCGGTTTCTCTTTAATATGTCTGGCGTACTCGTTTGGGTAAGATTTTTGTGAGATTTTTTTAATGTATTTTATAATCTATCACTTGTCTGTTTACAGTTTCCAACGCATCGCTCTTGTTCTACTGACTCTACACTATTTAAGCGAAATTGTGGCGCACATCTTTCAGTTGATTGGTGTCTTCGATCGCGATGAAAAGTTCGCTAGCGTGCGCATAATCAATAGCGTGACTTTTGTGTTTGTGCGCTTTGCTACTATGGTTATTGGCGTTTTGACTCTATATTACGGTGTCGCCAATGCCGAGAGCAAATTACGGGCATTTTTCGCACTCATTGGCCTGATGGTGTTGCAGGGCTATCTCATTTTCTCGTTCATCACAGACATCCTGCGTGCCAAACGCGAAGCTAAGCGTGAGGCGAAGCAACAGACACAGACGAAAAAACCAAAAGCACCCAAGGAAAAAGTGAGACGCAGTAAGAAGGAGAGTGATTTGCCTGAAGCTGATCAGTCTCCCAGCCCAGTGAAGCCGAAGGTTAAATAAGTTGACCGGACGCATGCTAGAGAGACGCTCTTCCAACGAATTGTATTCGCAAAATCTTTAAACTAAACAAAAACAAAAAAAGGAAAACGTTTGCATTTTGTCACCAGACGACTGACGGATCCATATAATGAATCAGCGTTTGTCGTCACCATCGTTGCATTTATTTGTATACAATTTTAGTGAAGATGTAAGGATCAAACTACACACACAGACGCAAAACAAATCAAAAACAAGTTGTTAAGTTAAGTCAAACGTTTTCCCACACACAGAATTCTTTTACTTTCCATGTCGTTTTTTTTATTTTATACATAAATAATTTTTTTAATTTGCTTTTTAAGAAGTTAATTTGTTTGTCCTTTTTTCTGTTTTTTAACTATTTAATTTTCAAATAGTTGAGACAATTATAAACAGAATATAAATATATATTTTAAACTATATTTTAATATAGAAAGTACTTTTGTATACCAACCAACACGTTGTCTATGTTATTAAGCGTTTGAAAATTAGTCTGGGGAACATAGAATTGCAGTTCAAATACCTAAATTGGCATGCAATCTGCAAGTTTTATGTATTGTATAAAATCAAAAAAGGACGTTTTAGGGAAACTTAATATTTATTTGATCAGCAGGGAACAAATTAAATTCCGATAAAGTCATGTAATAAAAACTAAACAAATTTTCAACTTAAATTAGATATCGAATTAAAAAATTATTTTTCATTTCCAATTTCTTAAAAAATCCACAAAAGAAGGAAGCAAATATCTTATTAATGTCTATTTTATAGAGGTGATATTTTAACCAGTTATGTTCCGTGAAATAACCAGTTATTAGTCGTAGATTGAATCTGTTTAGCCTGATTCACAACTGGCTTGACGATGACCAATGAAGTTGCTCCAATTAAGTTTGTGTTCTTCCTGGAACTTATGATTGCCATGGTTGATGCCCAGCTTATACCACAAAATGGGTCAGGAATTACCATTGGGGATGAGGAGCCAATTCATGCTAGTTCATCCGAAACTTCGTTACCTTCAAAGCGCATATGCCCAAGGATCCAACAAAATGTGTATTTGTTTTAAACAGTAAGTTTTTGTAGGATGAAAAAACATTCTTTGACTGTTTTCGCAAGGAGAGGGCTTTAATTGCAGCTTGGCTGTCTGAGTAAATAAGAATGCTGCTTATTTTAGACTTCTTCCTAATAAGTAGAATGCAAAATGTATTTCCGCTTGGTAGAAAGTGGGCCACGAGCCCATTGCAGTTGATAAGCGAGTGTGTAAATCAAAACACAGTTCTGAAGACATGAATTCTGACTTAAAACATATTTCGATGTTTGGTATACCGAATGGCCGCATTTTCATTACTGATTGTTGGGTTCTACAAAAAATGCATACTAATGCTGTTCTTTTAATTTGAATATTAAGTAGGATTAGCACTACTATTGTCTTCAAAGCGGCCATAAGACATGAGCTTACGGAAGCTGTCTCTGAACTTTGTTGCATCTTAGGATGGCAGATATTTAAGTTACTTGCAGTACACATCTAGTTGATAATTTTTGGTGATAAAACCCATGTTTCACCAAAGAAACCTCTACAACTCGTTCATTACAATTTTTAAAATCATGAATCACCCAAATTGAATTGTAATATTTAACAACGTGGTGCATATATAACAGTCGATAGGACTGACATATTTCTTACTTATTTCAACAGAGAAATGTTTTTTTTTATACTAAAAGAAATGTTAACTTTTTTTTATTGGTTTTATAACTTTACAAAATATCATTAAACAGTCAATTTAAGTAAAAACTTATTTGCAAATGCAAAACTGTAAACCATTTGGCGTAACCTAGTAGACTCATTACTGGCTTCTGAGAAATCATTAAGATACTAATTAAAATATTTCGTTTCTGCCAATTAAATGAGTGAGATACTTCATAAGATTCGTTTAGATAATGTTCAAAAGCATTACTAGCTAATTGAAATTGTGCGTGCTTGCTTGCATCCAAGATAAATCCAAACGACTTCACAATAGGTGAAACCTTAACTTACGTTTGAAATTGAAATGAAACGGTCAGTTGGCATTTGGATGTAGCCAGAAAATGTCAAAATCTACAAACAACCCCGCTACTAAAAGTGTCTACGAAATTTTTAAGTGGATCTATATCGTGACCTTCTTCATGGGTTGCTTGGGCTTCCGCATACGTGGCAAAGAGTTAAAGTTAACACGTGTCGGCCTATATTATACGAACATAGTTCGTATCGTACTAGTCGGTGGCTTTATTGGCGGTTTGGCGCTTAAAATTGGTGATGAACAAAGCGCCAAAGCCATGTTCGGGCACTTATCGCCTGTGCTTAAATTCATCCTGTCATTTGAGTGCGTCAACAGCACACTCATGTACATACAGGCATCAATAATGATGGATGTACAAAAATACGCCCATATGCGCCTAACCACTCGTTTGCAGCGACTTGATCAACGCCTGCGTAACGATTTTCCTGGCGTAAGCTGGAACTATCACAAATCTGTGCAGAAGTACACTCCACTCTCGCTTAGTGTGTTTGTCTTCTACTACATCGTATCGTTGATTTATCTCTTCAATCTGGCCAACTGCAACTGTGATTTTTTGACCACTTTCCTCATCGCCGTAACATATGCCAGCATGACAGCGGCTCCGGGTACCGTTGGCTTTTTGCACATCGGTATGATGGATCTATTACGCATTCGATATCGTCTTATTTATAGATTGGTTGGGCAATATTTGCCAGAAAACGTTCATTGCCGAAAAAGACGACATCATTTGCGGTTGACCCTTCTGAGCTCGTTTTGTGAACGTTACACAGAGCTCATTCCAAATATAAATGGCGTTTTTGGCTACGTGTGTGCCGCTGGCATTTTCTATGATTTTGCCATCTTGACTAATATGGGCTTTTTGCTGTGCCAGAAGGCTGCCGAATCACAAGCACCGCCAAAGGATTATGTCTTTATTTTGTTGTTTATGGTGCCGCGCATGTACAAGGTTGTCATGACTGCTTGCTATGGCTACTTAGCCGATAAGGAGGTAAGTCAATTTGTTCATTTACTAATTCGAAATTAATTGGTTAGCAAGATTATAATTACTTTGTTAGAAAAAGAAGTGCATCCATGCTATTTCCAAATACGCAAATTATTTTTCGTATTCACATCAGGTACAGGACACACTCCGTTCTTTTTTGCATTGGAAGATGCATCACAACTATAACCTGACAATTGGAAAAATTATACGATGTAACTTAATTGTAGCATTTATGGTAAGTTCAATTTTGAGTGTCACTCAACATTTTTAGTAATTCTCTACTCTACTTTTCCTGCTTGTGCTTATATTTTTCGGTGTTTTATTTGTTAGATTTAAAAAGACAACACTTGTCGTATATGATATTGTGTCATATTATTGGTTCCGTGCCTTAGTCGTTTTGCATTCTTACCGTGCGGTTGATTGTTGGCATTGGTTTCGTCTGTGATACCATCTCTACCACACGTTACGGTAACAATTGCAGATAAAGAAATTGTTCGACGAGAAGCGATAGTGTAGTGCGTTTCTAAATATTCAATAATACAAATGATATATAGGGTTGTCGAAAAAGTCTTTTCGTATTTCTAACCAAAGTTCAACACATTTTTTTTTATACAAGGTGGCGCAAAAGAAATCACCCTATTGGAAGATGCTCTCATTTTTGCAAATGGCCGCCAATGTCAAATCTGTTTTGACATTTGTGGACTAGACAGATACAGAATACAAGTGAATAAGCCATGGAGCGATACACTCCCCAAGAACGCGGAATAATTGTGTCTATTTTTTTGCGTAACAATTCGTCTGTGGTGTTGGCAAAAATCGTAATGAGCGATGAGGCTCATTTTCACCTCAGCGGGTACGTGAACAAGCAAAATTATCGCTTCTGGGGAACCGAAAATCTGCGAGTGATGCACGAGAAACCATTACACCCGCTCAAAGTGACTGCGTGGTGCGCTGTTCACGCTGGAGGAGTCATCGGGCCGAACGCCGCGGGTCAAACGACAACAGTGGACGGTGCGCGCTATAGGGCAATGTTGACCGAGTTTTTTCTGCCCGAACTGGACGAATTAGGACTGGTGGACATGTGGTTCCAACAGGACGGAGCAACAGCACACACTGCACGAGCCACAACCGGCATTCTGAAGGCCGCGTTTCCGGGTCGCTTAATTTCGCGTTTTGGCGATTTGCACTGGCCCACCAGATCGCCCGATTTAACGGTCCCGGACTTATTTTTATGGGTTTTTTTGAAGTCTCGTGTTTACATCAACAAGCCTGAGACCTTGGAAGCCCTCAAGGAAAATATCCGACACGAATGCGAGAATTTATCGCCCGAAACTCTCGCCGAAGTGATGGAAAATGCCATAAAACGAGCCCGTATGGCAATCAATTGTGACGGCGCCCATTTATCCGATATCATCTTCTCGACTTAACACAATTAATTCTAAAGGTCTAAATAAACATAATCAAAAAACAGAATCGAAGTTTTTTATTTAGAAAAAAAAGAGCCAAACAACATCGGATGACTTCTTTTGCCAAATATGTACCATTTTGGTCGACCACCTTTTGCCATTTTTCCGCTAGAGACATTATTCCATCAGTGAAAAACTTTTGTGGTTTCCCGGCGAAAAACTGCGACAAGTAATTTTCACAGGCTTCTCTTGAAGCCAACTTTAATAGATTAAGGGAGTTCTGCATTGGCCGAAACAAATGGTAGTCCGATGGTGTAAGGTCAAGGCTATTTGGTGAATGCATCAAAACTTCCCAGCCAAGCTCTCCCAGTTTTTGCCAAGTCATCAAAGATGTGTGTGGTCTAGCGTTGCCGTGATGGAAGACGACGCCCTTTCTGTTGATCAGTTCTGGCCGTTTTTTTTCGATTGCTTGCTTCAATCTCATCAGTTGTTGACAGTAAAGTGTAGAATCAATCGATCGACCAGGCTGGAGCAGCTCTTAGTGGATGATTCCTTTCCAATCCCACCAAACACTCAGCATAACCTTTCGAGGCGTCAATCCTGGCTTTGCGACCATTTGTTGAGCTTCACCACGCTTGCACCATGATCTTTTTCGCACATTATTGTCGTATTTGATCCACTTTTCGTCTCCTGTTACCATTCGCTTCAGAAATGGTTCGATTTCATTTCGTTTCAGCAAAGAATCGCAGATGTTAATTCGGTCCATTCAATTTTTCACAGACAATTCATGTGGTACCCAAACATCGAGCTTCTTTTTGTAGCCAGCCTTTTTTAAATTTTTCAAAAACGTTTGATGATGAATGTTTAGTTCCTTAGCGATGTCATGGTTGCTTATGTGATGGTCCTGATCAATCTTTTCCATAATTTCATCGACTTTTTCAACTATAGGTCGACCAGAGCGAGGTGCATCTTTCACATCGAAATTTCCAGAACGGAAGCGAGCGAACCATTGTTGTGCTACACGAACTGATACAGCATCGTCTCCGTAAACTTCACAAATTTCATTGGTGGCTTGCGTGGCATTCTTCCCTTTTTTATACAAAAATTTCAAAATATAGCGAATTTTTTCATTATTTTCACTCATTTTTGAACAGCTGTAACTTTTTTTCAACTTCTCCGAATTTAATTTGCTTAAATGAAGCTTAAAATGTCACCTTTCCAACACCATATGGTATGACACAATGTGATTTATAGCACTGGAGATAGACGCCTCCATTGACATCTATTGACAAAATACGAAAAGACTTTTTCGACAACTCAATATTAAGCGTAAACCAATAGTTTGAACCATAATTAAGTTCATCGACTAGAAGTTATAATCAAATTAAGGTGGTTAATTGATTAGCTTTCTATTGGTATGCTCAAGTTGAAAGGTTGCAAATGTTTTAATAATAATAAAAATGACATTTCTACAATGAATTTGTCTGGTAAAGTTGCAAATGTCGGACCAATAACTTCATCAGCTGGTGTCCCTTACATATATACAAGTAAATAATGTAATTCTTAATTATTATATTTCTTTATAAAATAAATTATATATGTTAAAGATTTGTGACACTTTTAAATCATTTCAACACCAAAACTTTGAAAATTCCAATAACCTTTCGATAAACGTATCCACTTTTCCGAGAGGTGCATTGATTGATGTGTTTCTTTTATATTTAAAGCATTTTATCGAACTCGTTTAAAGGCACAGTGGTACAGTGGTGAACGTTCTTTGGACGTTGTTTGGATTTATTCGTGTATAATTTTTGTAAATTTTATATTAGCTTTGATAGAGAATTTTAAGTTCATAGTGACTGACTGCGACCTTAACCTCCTCATATGTACACAATAATTACACTAATAATTGTTCCCTTAGGTTTTTAATGGTATTGTTAATTACGTCATCATCCTGATTCAACTGCAATTTCAGCAAAACAGCATCCGCAACCGAATAAAGAACAACATCGCGTCGAGAGATGCAGAGCTGATACACCGTTCCAAGGATATATACTAAATAAATATTTTCAATGTTATTGTCAATTAAATATATTTGAGTGTACATGCACAACGTGGTATGTACTTAATGTGATCAAACGTAAGTACAATATATGTATTATTAATATGCTTCGGACAAGCACCGATCATAGTTTGTAATGAATTATTCCAGCGTATTTGAAATTGTTATATTGTATTGAACAAAGATTAAAACGATTTAAATATACCGAAATTGTCGACTTTGAACACTTCGGAGTTGACTTCAATTCCTACAAGAAATGGCACATTAATTATGAAACAGTTAACATTTCAATGATTGGTAGTTACCAAAAAGTTCTTGAACATCATCAAATGACAAGTTACTGTTATTTTGCATCCTGACGATGCAATCGTGCAAATTCGACAGGTGCTTACGTAGAGATTCTTTAATAAAAGACTGCTTTCCAAAGATATTAAGCAAATTTATCCTGGTGTTCCAGTAGAAAGGAAAATAGTCGTTTTTAAAAAAATTAATCATGCGCTGCAACACCTTGAAATAAAATACATATAAAATTGCATGTTTTTAATATTTAGTAGTGACTTAAAAAGTGTTGGAAACAATTAATGCAATATTTTATTTTATTTTTAGTTTAAATTATTTTGTTCAACAAAAATATTGCGAATAATTATGACATTTTCTAATTTAAATTTAAATAACATTTAAACAATTTTACAAGGGCACTGAAAAATGTTTTGATGGATGTTAAACAAAGTTGGAAAAAATGTCAAAAGATATTTCCTTGATATCAATAAAAGCGGTCGACTTTATAAACTTTAAATCCACTTAACCATGTGGTATCCATAAACGAACCATTTTAGATTAATTGTTAAATCCTTTGCTGATATTAAGTCAATAAATCATTACGCAAAACGAAAGTATGAAATATTAATTGCTACTTTGTTATTGGTCAAAATTAAGCTCACCACTTATTATTTTTTAAAGTTTTTTTATGCTTTTGTATTAAAATAAACTGGAAATGCATTTATGTACTGGTCAATCCTAAAGTGACCGATAAATCTCTAAATATATGTTTATCATAATGTTCTCAACTGTTTTAACTAATAAAAATTATTTTAAAGATATTAAATCATTTTTAATTGCTAGCTATTAACGTTTTGAATAAACATACGGCAAGTCTAAGCATATCGTTTGGAATAAGCTTGTAATAAACGTTTGGCAAATATCTGCTTAATATGTTCGCTATATTCTTATAATAAACATTTTCCAGATGTTACCATCCGCCATTTCTATTATAAGTTTGCGTTATTATTATCCGATCACGCCCATTTTTACATCAAACTAAATATATGGATTTATAAAAAAAAATATTTTAGGAATAATATTAAAATACTTTTTCAAATAATTATTAGTTATATGTAAAAGTGGATGGAGTGCCACGGATATTTTTTTTATAAAAATAAAATTCTTAAACTACACAGCACTTTTATAGTAAGATACAGCTCATTTTAGAATATTGCGCACAAGGTCGTATGAAACTGCCCCTATGTGCACCGTATTGTTATGATGGAATGAGCCTTGAATAAGATATGTTTGAGTTTATGATAGCTTTCGGTCGTAGTTACAAAATAGATTTATAAATATGAAAATGGACATTAAGATACACTAATACTTACAGTTTTCATTACATCGGTGACTGTATTTCGGGCATTTAAAGCAGTTTTGTTACTTGCGCCTTGGAGAAGAAGCTCATAAAATGGTGTCAACAAAATGTCATCATTCATTTTGCAATCAAATTTGGTAACCAAATGATGGAGCAGACGATAAGCAGCAAGAATATATGGCCTTTTGGCAAGTTCAGTCTCCAACTCGGGCACTGAGATCGTAAATCCATACTTTGGTTGGCTTTCTCGGTTTTGTATACCTATTTTATCAATGCCGGCCAGCCAAACCATTTTACGTTTATTCAAGGGAAATGGTTGCGGCAGTTTAGATTTGAAGGCTTCGGAAAATTGTATATAAACGCGAAAGTCTATCGACAGAGAGGCACTGTCGGAAACTGCATCGATTGTGATAAGATGACTTAATGGATGTTTGGTTTCGTGTAGTTTCAGTTCATAAACTTCGTTCTGGTGGCTACGCACAAAGCAACCGCTATGTTGAAAACCTTTGTCGATCAGTCTTCGAACAAAATCGATAATAGCTTCAGCATCAATGTGATTGTAAATAACGAACGGCATAGGTGGAAGGTAGACATTAAAATTCGATCTTCGTTTGTCACCCATCCTAGTTACTTTTAGGAACGGGGTTAGGTCTTTATAAAATTCTACAGTCTGCATCATAAGAAAGGACATGTCCAGTACGAGCGACGACGCATAAGGTGTTGTTTCTTGAAAATATATACATATGTATGAAGTAAATTATTTCAAATTAGCTATAAAATCTTAAAATTTCAATTGAATTTCGAACGCTATTGTAACTATAGAACATGTCAATAAATTCATAACATTAATAGGTTTTCAATTACTGTATAACTAGCTTATAGTACCCAGCGTCTATTCACATTCTCTAAATCTGGAATTATATTTGTGTGTATATTTGGATCGGATACTTTTACAGCAAATTTTATAATTAGTGCATACAGAACTTCCAGTGGACTTCCCGCTGTTCACCGTTGTTAGTTTTCAGATATAGTCATCAGGTCATCAGTCATCGATAACATCACAATTTTCATATGCCATCCAATTTCAATATTAATTTAAGAAATAAGAAATCAATTTATCTTTCTTGCCGTATATGAAGTAAAGAAAAGTCCTTCACAGGATACCAGCTTAAGTAACCTTAAAAGCTGAAAATTGTTTTTCTTTTACTTTGGCGTTTTGTAATATACTGCTTTCACATTTTTTTAAAGTCAGATACTGGCATTTAGCTATATTATTGGCGAGGATGTGTATTTTAAGAAGAGATATTAGAAACTAAAATAACGTGTTTCGAAAAAAATATTGGTTAGTGCCTTTGTGCATTTCGGCAGCGATATATTAGACCTGTTTTAGTTAGTTTGGGTGCGAAAACTTACGTAATGTTATATTTTACATTTATAAACTGAAAAAATGTTTTTTATCATGTTCGAGTTAGATAAAATAAAAAACATAATGCAAACCATAAACTACTTGTAACTCTTCTATTGCCGAAGTATAATTATGAACTGGTTTCTTTATATGAATAAGTAAATTTTATCAGCAGGCTAATCACATTTTTTTAGTAGAGATGATAAGCACAACTGTAAGAAATACTTACTGCAATTATGATTTGGTTTATTGACCATTATTTGAGCAATTATTGGGTCCCTACCCAAAATATCTAAAACATATTGCCGAATAACTTCAAAGTCATTTTTGAATGCATTATCCAAATTTTTGTCGATGGTAATGAAAGATACAAGTCCCCGCAAATGCCTTTCAAAAGTGGTCATCTTGTTCGAATCTTGGTTAAAAATATTGTTTTTCTTTTATTTTCTTTTTTGTTTGGCAATTTTTGTTCGAAAACGCGAAAGTTTCCGCGCTTTTAAGGATCGTTTTCAAAAGACTTTGATAATTATTTAATTTCTGTTGGTGTCTTTCTCGTAAGAAGAAAACGAAACGCTGGCACGAAACGAAGAACAGTGAAAAATGTGAAATTAAAATTCAAAGCAGTGTTGCCAGAAAAAAAAAATTAGAAATCGTCCATTTAAAAATCTTCATTTTGTAGGCCAAAATGTAATTGCAATATTATTTAATAATTATCAACACATCTACAAAATTATACATGTTTAGTTTTTATAAAGAACTTGTTTATAGTACACGTCGTTCTGTTTTTAATAATGAACATTCTACGCTGGACCTCTTTCTAGATTTTAATTTGTGAGTATATATAGAAAATTGGATACTTACAGAGCTAATTTTATTATCTTAGCATGCAGAACTTCCCGTGAGCTCTGCGGCACTCCTCATTGTGGGTTTTTAGATATAGTTATCATGTACCTCTTGACCAAGTTTCGCCATCATATTAATTAAATTTCAAAGTAATCACATTATATGTAACTGAAATTGTAGCACTTTTTCAATCATATTTAAAGTATGCGTGGAAAATTCGGATACTATTCAACAGAATTTATTAAAATAGTGCATCTTTTGTATTTTTCCTGATTTACGGCGGTGGAAGTTAAACTGTTCCCACAACGGACACTCGGTGATAAAATTTCAGTTTTTAGGCGCAATTTTTGCTAAATAATACAATTTTTCCTTAATTTTACCCAAAAATGCCTTAGTGGACACAAAAGTTCGGAAACAAATTTTAAATAAAACAGTTGGAAAAGGTAAGAATCGGCATATTTTATATATGACAAAGTTTTCCAAAACCCTTTCGCTGTTAATACCTTAACTTTTTCAAACACATTTTTAAAATATTAAAACTCTTCTGCTTATTTTTTAATTTGAGTCAACATTTAATCATGTAATCGTCATTTGCACTCTAAAATCATCCAAATAGCGACGCCGTCGTCAATCTGACAACATTGTTGCAAAATGGAAATTCCAAACAGTGCTGCCAAGTAAATGACCGATAGGTAGAAATCATTGTTAATACAGTTTGAACGTACTTAACAGAGTAAGAAAATAAAAATTACAATATAAAAATCACTTGGTTTTACATTTTACATATATACAGTCATGTTTAAAATATTAGGGACCGGTAATAGGAAAGAATTAATGCTAGTAGACAGGATTTAGAAACAAATTCTGTAACAAGATTTTTATTATTCGTACACATAATTTTTTGTAAAATGCTGTGGGATCGTTAATCTTTTGAAAGCAATAGATTATGTTGAATTTTTGCACCTTACGCGGTAGACAATAATCCACTTAGACAACTGGATAGTTATCCTAAAGACACGGCTTAGCGAACAAAGAATTGATTTTGGGTCAATAACAACACTGTTTCGAGTGACCCCTACAATCGCCGGATCAAAATTCTAATGAAAATTTGTGGAATATAGTAAAGAAGTCAATTAGAGGAAAGTGTCTGTTCAATAGTGAAAAGCTTTAACGACTTATTTATACAAGAAACTTGATATCGGGTTGTATTTCATTTGTGTTTTCCTACTAATTTATTTTAAAGATCTCTTAAATTTATATACACAAATTTTTTATTGAGCAAATAAAACGAGTTTTTGAGCGAAAATGTTAGTAGTAGTAGTGAACAAACTCAATACTGTGAACACAGCTTGCAATAATTAGATAACTATATTCAGACACGACTGTATATATGCAATATATATATTCTTGATCAGAATCAAAAACTGATTTGGTCGAGCTATGTCCGTCTGTTTGTCGGTTTGTCCGCCTGTCTGGTATAATTTCTTGTTGATATTGAGCCCTAGACGAACTGATTAGATTTTGGAGCAAACGCTACCCTGACCATGCCCACTATTACTGATTTGCCCCAAACCTAAGTTGGCGTGAGCACAGCAACTCCCTAATCGGATGAATGGTTTAGACGACCATTTGGTACAAAGAAAAATAGAAAGATAGAAAGAAAGAAAGAAAGAAAGAAAGAAAGAAAGAAAGAAGAATTCATTTTTATATAATAGATTAAAAGAAGCAACAAAAAAGCATTCTATAGAATAATAAACAAGAAGTTTCAAGTGCTTCAAGCACACTTTACTAAGGAAATTTCGATGTAACTACAAATTTGCTCATCATTCACTACGCAATCGGAATGGCCTAGTTCGAACCCCGTTCACGGGTGCATTTGCACTAAGACGGCCACCATGGTTGTTTGTTTGTTCGTTTGTTTTCTTTGAGACAATGATGATTTTTAAGTTCTTCGAGAAATTTGTTTTCAATACACTGCATTAGATAAACCTTTCCAAAGCAAATTCGAGCTGTTTTAAATTTATCTAACCCAAACGGTTGTTTGTGCAACTACAAACACATTTGAATCATAACATAAAGTTTACATTGGGACAAGATTATCAGCAGTGCAAAAATACAACTAACTGATTATGTATACTCAACGCGCAAAATCGGATAGAAAAACGTTCGTGGTCTATGCGGATAAAATATAAGATAAACAAATCCTCAGGTTATGATGGCATCAACATAGGATTCTATTGTAAAAAAAAAAAAAAAAAACAAATAATATAAATTATAACGAGGCAATTTTTGCAGAATTAATTCCTTTGTTTTATATATTTTATTAAATGTTTTTAAATAAAGATCATTCGAAATTCTAATGCGGAGGCAATATTTTTTCTGATATGGAAAAACTTTCCTCTACATATATTAAATATTATTAAAATAAAATATTCTGACTGGCATCAAATATCGCTATTCGACTTTGTGCAAACCCACACAATCGTCTTCACCGCTCCGCTTCTTATTTATCGATTACAAAACAAAAATAAAAATAAACAACAAATGCAGCAAGCGACCGTTGAAGCCTTTAAAAGCAGCACTAAAACGACGCTGCTCGTTAGGCCGCCTAGCATGACAACGACAACAGCAAACGAATCGACCGACGAACGCGAGCGACCAAGCCAACAATCCGCGCGACCCACCAAACAAAACGAAACCGAAGCGACCCAAAACTTTTCCGCATGCCCAAGTTACTTTCCACCTCAGCACTGTTCCGTCTCATTCCATCTTCCCCATAGCGATGACGGCGATGCACTATGTACGTTTCTGGTACCATTGGTGATGAAAATCTTAAATTTTCTAATGAATTTTTTCAGTCTTGATTTAAAAATTAAAGAATATAGTGAAGGTCATTTACAAAACTTTCAGTTTTATGGCAACAAAAATATTTAAAAAGAAAACTTCGAATAAGTTCTATGATAAGCAAGATCGGACCAAAACTCATCAGAAAAAATAAGAATTGAAATAGTTGCCATGTAGTTGCCCGCTTAAAATATACATATAGCATATTTGGCGGAGGGTATTTAAGCTTCGGAATAGCCGAAAATAATTCTCGAACTGGTTTTTTCTAAATTTTGTTATCTCTTAATTACAAAAAAATGTACATAGTGCGTCGACGATTCAACGTTTGCTTGGGCACAGTCAACGCAGTCAGTTGACGTTGTTGTTGTTGTTGTTTGGGCGATACTGACGCAGCGGATGGATAAATGTTTTGGAACTGAAGTATACCGCGTGGAGGTAGGCGAAAAATCGCACGCCGTCAACAAAGCAACACACAACTAGGATACTGTGGAACGACGCGCACAACACAGGAGCGTTTCGGCAAATAAAGTGGAGAGATGCTTTAGCATGAAGTGAGAAGTGGAAGGTTTGGTTGGTTAGATGGTTTGTGCGAGTATGGTATGTCAAGTCGCGCACTGCACGTAAAGAGGCGACGACGACAAAAGGCTACAGCAAAAACAGCAACAACAACCTAACGACGACGACAGCAGCGGCAAAAGATTCGTGTATGGTAAGACTGATGGGGCAAGTGCGGCAGATCGATGGATGTACGGCAACTGCAGACGCAAGTGAGGGAGTGAGCGGTCCGGCAAAGTTGAGTAGAAAAGCGTCAGTATCAGTTGAACGTTAAGCAACACAGAGATGGATGAAAGGGAGAAAATCTGAGAACGGCAACACAAAATGAAGGCGCAAAGAATTTTTAACAACAGCAAAAACGACGGCGGCTGACTGCGACGTCAACGTCAACAGCAACAGCAACGACAAAATGCGATGATGACGATAACCGAATGGGCAGACCGACAAACCAACAGACAGCTCAGCTGACAGACATACAGACGGGCAACGAGGATAAAAATAAAACGAAAGCGATAGCAGTAAGAGAACGACGTCGACGACATAAACGTCGTGTGCGTTTCGACGCTAAACTGCGCCAACTGATGACTGCCGCCAGCCAGTACACAGCGGTTGATGATGAGCCAAATGATGCGGAGGGAAAGTGGAAGTAGGCGGTAGCTATGGCAAAAGAGCTGCCATACGATACGACTTAGAATGGAGCGCAACAAAATGAAATACGAAATACAAAAAAAAAAAAACTTCGTTTCGTATGCAATCAGGGCGCTAAAGGCGCCGTCGCTGTAAGTTCGAAATACATTTGAACACACCATGAAACACCAACGCGCATGAAACTATGGATTATCCCTAAACGGCAAAATTGCGTTGAATCATTAACAGAAAGCTTATAGTTACGCAGAAATAACAAAATATATATACGAGTATATTATGACAGGAATATTTTATCAACCTGCAATTGGTGCATGTCCGTTCGTCAGTCTGACTTGACATTAAGCGCCCGCTTTGCTGCCACCGATGAGGCGCCGGAATCACATTATATGTTATCCAAAATAAAATACGTTGACAAAAATTATCGACCGAATGCGAAAACAAAGAGCCAAACAAAAAAAAAACACAAAAAAAGCAACAACAACAACAAGGGCAGTTCAACACAGCAGTCATTCCAGGCAGTCGCGAAACCAACCTGCTTGCTGCCTGCCTGCCATCATCTATCCAGCCATGCACAACACACGAACGACAACAACAATAATAACAAAACCAACAATAACAACGACGACAATACAGCGCGCAGTAGGAAACGGCAGGCGCACGCGGCAGCAGCGTTGGTAACAAGAGAACGGGACAGGAGGGGAGGCACTTCGACAACAACGACGACTATGCCTGCGGCCGCAATCGACCGAACAAGCAAGCAAGCGAGCGGGCGGATGGGTCGTTCGTTTGGTTTGAAAGCGCGGCGTGTGTGTGCAGCAGTTGACGTCGACAGTGTCACGGCGCGCCGCGTAACGTCGGGGCTGCTGCGCTGCTCAACGCGACGTTCGCTTCTTGATGTGCTTCTTTCAGGCGCGCTGCCGTTGCGGCTGCTGTCGTCGTTGTCTTTTTTTTATTTTTGTTGTGTTCAGTATTGCCGCGCGTTTGCTCTTGTCGAACCGTCGCGTCGCCTCGATGTGCGATGTACTGCGCGGTGGTTGTGTGCAGGCAGCGTACGTGCGCTCAGCTCATTCAAGTGTCCAACTTTTGTCGGAGCGGTCGCATCGCTACTCTTGTACGGACAAAGTGACGACAACAGCAACAACAACGACAACGGTACGAACGGGAAGAGACAAACGGTCGGTCGGTCAATAATAAAGCACATACACACACAATCGCATATATCGAGCGTTTGCAAAGAGCTGCCAACTGCTCGCCCGAGACTGGACTGCCTGTTTAAGCAAGCAAGGAGGATAGCAGTGCTGTGAACTGATTGACAGATATACCAAGCGTACATATACGGAAACTTAGAAAAATGGCTTTCGTTAATACAGTCGCTTGGATCTCAAAATAAAAACCTTTGCACCAACACAGTGAACTCTTTATCTTAGGCAAGTGCAGTCCGACGCAGTGGAATTGATTAAATCTGACCCAAAAGCAATTAGGAAAACCAAACAAAAGTCCGTCGATTGCAAATATGAAGACTCCGCGCGGTGCCAGCGAATCTTCGACAACGTCGGATAACACCACGGAATTTATCGATATCGTCAAAAAGTACGACGTTGTTTATAACACACACAATCCTGATTACAAAAATGTCGAAATGAAAATGAAGGTTTGGTCGCAGATTGCGGAGGAGATTGGTCTGTCGGTCGGTATGTATAGAAAAGAAGGCGAAGAAGAAAAAATAATAATAAAACTAAAAATCGAAAATAATGCACAAAAAAATGAGAGAGAACGGATTCTAAGGCAGCGGTACAAGCAGACGCAGCAGCAAAACAAACGAAACAGCAAAGAAGAAACGCACAAAACGCGAGAGCAAAAAGTATGTAAACAGCTTGGTTTCGGTTCGACGTTTGTTTTGTATATAAATACTATATACTCAGAGTATATGTGTACTCCCGCGCCGCTCCGACTCCAGTTGCATTGAGTGTCGCGTTTCTTCATGCAAAAATATGTTCATTAAATAGTCAGTCTCTCTCTCGATAAAGCAAAACAGGGTGATTCTTGGCATTCGATACATTAAGAATTATGATAGAGATTCGCTATTTATTTTTTAATACAATATATACAAATATTTACTATATTTACTATATCAGGAACTTGGGCTATCCCAGCCACTATTAGAAAATTGTTAAAAAAGCGTGATTTTTTTCACTTTCTAGAAAATTTTTGGATTAAAATGGTATTTTATCGTAAGAAAATTCGAAAAACTTGTAAATTTGTCAATTGGTTTTAACTCATTGCGACTATAAGGAGAGTTTTTTTGTATAATTTGCATACATATATAGTACCGCAAAATACTCCACTCTGCAAATCATCGACGGGAACCATTTCTCTTGTAATTTAGAACTTTCGCGATCAGAAAGCGCTTTTGGTCCAGTAAATAGTCCAAATTTTAATGTACCCTGTATAATCTCCTACCTAATTGTACTTGGTCAAGTTTTGCACTTCGCTCTTTACAAGAGTCCAAGTAAATGATTGTGTGTATGTATACACAAACGTTAGTAAAAAAAAGTGTGACGTGAACAGCGGACAATTTTATAGGGAACCTAAGAGGGCTTTGATAAAGGCAATAAAATTTGCATATTATCAAAAATAAATTTTTTAAAAAGTACCAGAATATAGAACGATCATTGGCTGGCAGCAGGATTGATTATGGATAAAGTTTCAGTGTACGTTTTTAAGACTGAATCAAGTTAATAACATAATTATTTTAAATATATGTATGTATATAAAATCAAACTTGGCACTTCCCGTGACACCTTTTTCCGACGAGCAAACTTAACGTCAAACGTGTGTATTTAAATTGCAATTTCGGCAGCGTTGTTGTTTTTCCATGTTGAGATCTTTTGTTTTTTCTGCTGTGGCTGCACTATCGTTTGCTGCGTGAAGGATGAATAAGATAAATTGTACTCTGGTTTCTTTATTACAGAGGCTTCAAAACGAAAATGGAAGAACTTACGCGACAGCTATACAAAGTATCTGCGCTCATTTCGTATCGGCACCAAGACCTCCAAGAAATATCAATATTGGGCCCATGCGGAGCATATGGACTTTCTGAAGCCCTATCAGGGCCCTGGCAGGTAAGTTCATTCTAAATACTAATTTAAACTAGCGATCATGATTTTTTCTATATCGTTGCTATATTAACTAAATAAATATAAGACATTTATTCTCTAGTTTCTATTGCAAAAAAGATGTAAAAGTTTTCTTTTTCTAGCAGTTTTGCTTAATAATTTCATAAATAAGATGTTATAGTCCTATTATAAAATTATTAGTTCAGTCGATAATCGTCTATTGATTTTTTGTTAAGTATTATTGAAAAAATAATAAGTTAGGTTAAGTTGTACTGGCTGACCGAAGCCACGCAATGGACCTTAGCGATACCAGATATATGTCCATATGACTAGGAACCCAATAAATGCATAACTTCCTTGAAGCAGCTAATGTCTTCCCTGCTGCCTTGCATTCTACAACATTTTTTGGACAATAAAAAAACCTACATTTCCAAACAATGAAAACAATTCTCCGGCAAACATAATAGTTTTAGTAAAGTGACACTAACGTTACAAAGTTACTGTCAAATCAATAATACGTTTAATACAGTTCTGAAGACTGCAAAACAAATACAGTTCCAATAATATGACTAAATATGTTCCACCGAGAAGTGCATAAACACGATATTTGTTACCTTCTGTGCCATTTATGATCCAAAAAATTATTGGTTTAAGTCCACAATTCTGACTTATACTGAGTGAATCAAGTTCATATCGCCTGTGACTAGTACAGCAAGTTCGTCTGCGTTACCAATTACTTCAAAGCCTGATAAAACCGGTGAACTGAATACTAAAATAAGTCGTAAAATACATTTAAAATAATTTAAAGATTTAACGTTGTTGTGATTACCGTAAGGCATTTACGACCGGAATACTCAGGACATTTTTATGCTCGATATGATATTTAGGGTTTTGGACAAGAGGCTTGCATAAAGCATGCTTCGTTGTCTTCGATTTAAATTTTATTTTTTACCAGACATGTCTTGAAAGCCGAATTATTTAGTAGTGAATGAAAGGTAATTGATTGTACTTTAACTATATTCTACTAAAATCTGATCATAATAGTTTAAATCTCAACAAGTTGAAAAAATATCACAAAAATGTGTTTTTAAAACTCTTTAATACCTTTCATTTCACACCTCACTCATACTGATCTGATTAAAACTCAGTGAGTATTTCAAATTAAAAAAGAAGATATTTTTCCACATAAAAGCTTTACCGCCCCCCATACCGCGCCGAAAAATTCAGCTCTCAAAGGAACATGTCTGGTGCTTCATTGCCAATGTCACAATACTATTGCTAATAACGATTAATGCCAAAATTAAAAAAAAATATCAACGACATCGAATTGCTGTAAATTGACCAAAGATTTACCTCAAACTAGGTCCTACCAAGGCATGCTTTAGACCTTTTACTTTAGAAGTTTTTAGATGTCGTTAAAAATGTTCAACCACCTAAAGACAAAATGTAAAATTGCACAAATTATATAGAATAGTTCATTAAACTGTCGTGGCTGTCGGGAAAGTTACAATTGACGAGATTTTAGTACAAGTTACTGCGGGTTGTAGTTTCATAAGGTTAAAACTGGTATTTGATTAATTTCAACCTTTCTATGAAACTCAATTATCTTTGTTTGAAGGAAAATTGCATTCATAATATTTACAATTTATATTTTTTTAAAGATCATCTCGTTCCTAAAAACGTTTGTTATATACTGTTACACTTTACTAATATTGTAAACTTAAAAACTACTTTTAGAAATTCGACAAACAACAAAGGCAATGAAGAGGATGACAACGAATGTGATTTGGGTTTTCAAGTCCTGGCAAAAGCTACAACAACATCTTCGGAAGAAGACCTGAAAGTCACAGTAAATGCGCCAGCTGTTTCAACGTTCGCGGCAACCAACGTATTTTCACCTCCAGATCTCAAAAATTCAAATAAGACCGCATCAACGTTTACAACCAGTAGCGGCTGTAGCACATCCGCAGCCACATTAAGTGCCGCTACTGTTACCACAACTGCATCGTCTTCAGGTTCACTTGTACTACCAGTGCCATCATTGCCAACTGTACAATTACCGCCGCAACTGTCAGCGGCGACGGGCAAAACAGTATTGGCTTCCATGCCCACCTTACACACATCGACATCAATGCCTGCACAGATTTTTCCCTTGCCACAATTTCAGTCCAGTACCTCCAAAGCAGCGGGCAGTATACCGATGCCAGCGAGCAGCACATCTAGCAGCGTTGGCTGTCTTATTATCGAACCGCAGTTGTTTGCCTCCGCAGACACATTTAAGAAAGAACTAAGTACTCCTGCACTTGGACTATTTCACAACATAGCTACCACGGTTCAAGCTACACCCACATCATCGACCCGTATAAATCCACCACTGATTACTAAAATACGTCGGGTCCAGCCATCGCCACAGACAGCTGCCATCAATTTGAGCTTTTCTGCGGCGACAACAACTGCTACTCAACCACCCCCCGCTAAGACACGTAAAGTATGCAACGAACGACCACCAGCAACCGATATGGATGTGTCGGCTGTGCTGCAAGCAAATCGTGATCTTGATGCCAATACGCTTTTCTTTCTAAGTCTTGCGCGAACAGTTCGCGCGATGCCAACAAAATTTCAGTCGCTGGCCAAAATGCGGTGCATGCGCATTGTTAGCGACATTGAATTGGAACTAGATAATGTCAACGATTGCCAGCCCGATGATTCTGCTACTGGCCAAAATGCCAAGTACAGCAGTGGTGATTCTCCTCCGCCTCCGGACGGCACAATGATGATGCAAAATACGTCCGCGGTCAATCCAGATGCTGTGACTGAACACTTTGTCTATGTAATGTCGCCATCGCGAGTCGAGAGCATGATTGACATTTCTTCTGACGAAGATGCTACCATGAACGGAAATTAATTTTGCAATTGATACTAAAATGCAAAAGAAAGGAGCAAAAGAAAAGACGAAAGTAGCGGCGAAATTAATGAGATTAAAATTATTTATTAACATGTAAGAAATTCACACGCACTTCTGTATTCGAGATAGTTCTTTGTAATTATGTGAATAACATAGATGCAAATATATTCACAAATTCAAAATACACACTCCGGGTGTTTTATTTTAGGAATAGTTATTGGGTTTTGAAGATTGCATTATCACCATACAGATGCAGAAATGTTTTCAGACGACAACAACATATAAACATACAACACATTTAAAAACAAAAACAGCTAAATATATATTTGTTTATTTTATAGTTTCCAAACTACAATAGAATATTTAAGGCAACGTAAAAACTACCTAAAATATTTTTATGTTAAAGAGAGAAATAAAAACTAGTAAGAGAATTATCTTCGGCTAGCCGAAGCTCATATACCCTCCGCCATTTCAGTGAAACAATGTGCTTCTTTTAGCACATAAGTGCTACATTTCTATTATAAGTGGGCGTTGTTCTTTTCGGATCACGCCCCTTTTTGGTCAGTAGTTTTGTGTTCCTACCAAAGTTTTAAGTACCGAATTTGAACTCGTTATTTATACTGTAACTATTTTAAATAATTTTATTTTCGCATGGAAAGGGGTGGTTTGTATGGGAGGTGGACGTGGTTCTTGTCCGATCACGTCCATTTTTTGTGAGCAGTTTTTTGTTACTACTAAAGTGCTTAATATCAAATTTGAACTTGATATCTGTACTGGAACTATTTTAGTCAATTTTTTTTTCGTATGGAAAGGCGTGGTTTGTATGGGAGGGGTAGAAGTTTTGATCCGATCTTGCCCATCTTCGAACTTATCCTCGAGAGCTCTTAAACTACGGCTGTAATCGCTGGGACAGACGGACGTACGGACGGACATCGTTAAATCGACTCAGGATCCGACGCTGACCATTTATATATATATATACTTTGTGATACCTACCACGCCCCCTTCTGGGTGTTACAAACGGAAGAACAAACTTAATATACCATTCGGTACGTGCACTTGCAAGTGGATGAACCCACCATAACATTTTTTTTTTATGAGGAATGAGGATCGCAAAATAGCGACATCAATTTTAGTCCATGGGAACTGGGTGCCGGCGTTAAAGAGTTAAGCACTTGAATTTCTTATTGGAGTGCTTTGCGTTTCCTCATCTAACATTTATTTCTGCAAAACATATTTGTAAATAAATAAATAATTTTAAATGTTAACATACTCGTATAAACATATGTATGTATATAAATATGGACAACTCTAAAGTTTATAAAATCGAGCAAGTTTTATTCTGACCTTGCACTAATTTTCATGCGATGATGTTTTTGAGTCAAAATATCTTATTAATAGGCAAACAAGATCTTAAAGTGTTTGGTATCAAAATTTTCGCTAGAAATCGCACTAAATGACTAAGATTTGATGATTACTGAAGATCACTTATTAATGTTGTCCATTAAATTAACCTCATTTATATGCTAAAATATAGATATATGTATGTACATATTACATTTTATAATTGTTTACCAATGTTACACATATTTTCATATAGCTCTTAAAAATATTTAATGATATGGAAAATCTCAACAAAAGGCTAATCTTTAGATACTTCAAATATATTTAGTACTAGTTTTTAATACCCGCCGTTGAACGGGTTTATTTTTTATTTATTTATTTATTTTATTTCGGTCTACTGAATACAATTCGTACAGACTAATTAACAGCTTCGTACGTACATGTTAATACTTAATTAGAAAGCATGAACAATCTTAATCTAAAATGACTTTCAGAACAATTAAAATTTAAAATTGATCAATAAATACTGCACAAACGAATACATCTCGGTATTGGTTCATTGATAGCATTATTCGATTTGTGAAGCGTTTCTTAAAGAATGCGATTATGGCGTAAATCTCTCGGAGCTTCATATAATATAAAATGGTTGGACAATTCACATTTAATTGAGTTACATAAAATTTTATAAACAAACATTAGATCATAAAATGACTTTCTATCTTTTAATGATTGCAAACCGAGAATTTACGCCGGGCTTCGTATTTTGGGAGACCCACCGAAGTTTGACATATTTTGTGAAATTTCGTTGAACTCTTTCAATGCGATTAGAGAATTCATTATAAAATGGGTTCCAAATATCTGAACAGTAGTCAAGAATACTACGTACCATCGAAATGAAAAGAGATTTAATAGTCATAGGATCTTTAAATAGTTGCGAGTTTCTCTTTATAAACCGAAGCATGGAATATGATTTGGCAATTGATTATATTATCATAGTGACATTTAAAATTAAAATTTGTGTCAAATATTAAACCATCATCAGAAGACAATTGTTTAGAGAATAATCAAATAAAACACAATTTGAACGCTTTGTATTGGACACAATGCAACATTTGCTAATACTTAAATGACAATAAGGAAAATTATATAAATCACTCTGCAGTTTGATACAAACAGAAAAAAATGGAATCCTCCTAAAAAGTTTCACGTCATCAGCAAACACAAGAAAATTTAGAAAATTTGAAAATATTTGGCAAATCGTTTATAAAAATTAAAAATAATAAAGGACCACAATGCGTACCTTGTGGTATACCGGAAGTTGTGTTAATAGCAATTTCTGAAATCGTTGAACCAATTTTAACAAATAACTTTCTATTTATGAAGTAACTATTAAACGAATTTAATAATTTAACTGATAAACTTAAGTTTAAGCAAGAGAATATTGTGGTCAACTTTAACAAATGCCTTCGAAAAATCTGTGCAAATGTGATCTAACTGGCAACTAGTTTCCATTGCATTGACATTATTATTACTAATTAATGATAGGTTGGTGCAAGTAGATTTACCAGGTAAAAGTCCATGTTGGCTGTCAACCATTAAATCTTTTATATAAGAAAAAAGTTTATTTATTTTTGATTATATGATCGAATAATTTGGCAAATGTGGACTGTTTCACTATCGCCCTATAATTATTCAGATTTAAATATTGGATTAACCAAACAAATTTTCCAGCAGTCTAAGGAAATACCTCTAGTTACGCAACTATTGAATAAAATTAATATTGGATTTATAGTATTCTCTGCACAAAGCTTAAAAAACATTGCAGGAAAGTCGTCCTGTTCAAATTTAAAACTAGATTTTGAATTAGAAATAGCTGAAGCAACATCATCTTCAAAAAGCATAAAATTTCTTGGTGATATATATACATTATTAGTTCCATAATTTTCATAAACTTTTTTAAAAAAAACTTGGCAAAAAGATTACATGAGTCAGGCGTAGTGCTTAATTTCACACCTTCAAATTCCATGCTTGTTGGAAATCCATTTGACTTTCGCTTACTATTCAAATAATTCCAAGAATTTGATGGATTACTTTTAAGTTTACTTTCAATGTTGGATATAAATATATTTATTGTACAACAAATTTTGAAGCATATCAAAATTTTTGCGCAAATAATTAAAATTCAAACGGTCAACTTCACAATTTGTCTTAATAAATTTTTTATAAGCTTTAGATTTAAGGTTTTTCAAATGAGCAAGTCTTGAATTAAACCAAGGATTTTTATTTTTTAAAATTGTTAACTTTTTTGGAACAAACTGTGATTGCAATTGAAAATTGAGAACACATAAATTCATAAGCATCAACTGGAGTTTCACAATTATTTAAAGCAGAATTAGTTCTACAAATTAAGGGCGTGGCAATTTTTTTTTTATCCACATATCTTCTTCGTGAACACATCAACTTTCCAAAATTTTATCGCATTCGGATGAATGGTTTAGACGCGCATAGGGTACCAAGAAAGAAAGAAAGATACCTTCATTTATATATACAAAAAAATACTCTCAAAAAATGGGCGTGATCGGATAATAACAACGTCCACGTATGTATGTGCTACCATAAGCACATCTCTTATATGACAGTGTATTTGAGCCTAAGCATATCCGAAGATAATTCCCTTAGTAATTTTAATTATCTTATAAGAATTTGATTATAATTAGAATTTCAATACATCGAAATAATATACGAGAAATTATGGTTTATAAAATAAGATCAAAGAATATGAATGCATAAGCAACTTATATAATATGTTACATATATTTTATAAGTTTATATAACAGTGAACTCGATTTTGAAAAGTCTTAAGGAGAGATGAAAACATTCGCAAAACTCGATCGTAAAATGTTAATATTTTGAGCAAGTCATACAAATTTAGTGAAAGTTAATTTGAATACGAAGAACACAATGACGGTAAAAACTCAACTTTAGCGGTTATTCCTTGTGGCCACAGAAATTATCAATATATTGTACTTTTACCAAGAAACAAAATTTTTAAATTAAAGTGGAAAAATCCCTTTTTTATTTAAACACAAAAAAAAGAATATTATTAAAAAGTCGAGTGAAATTTTATTGTTCATAGACCACTACAGCTGGCGTGGGCTGCAAATTACGAAGTGCTTCTTAAATAATGAATGAATTTCATTCAGGACAACTCTGCTAATCCCAGCGATAACTAATTGGGACTTCTTTTTGTTTACATCATCTTGCTTAGGCTTGAACTTTACTCTTTGTAGTAAAGGCAAAGTAGGCGATACCTCCGACGGCGAGGGCGGCAACCAATTCAGCTCTTACCCAAGGGCCCTTGTAGGCGCTCTTGGTCGCAACGGTGATATCGACCAGCGATTTGACAGCTGAAACCTTGCCACCATCTCGCTGTGCCTTACGAATGTTGGCGTAGCCCTCCTCATCAAAGAGGCGCACCACAACATTACCACTGCTGCCCTGTTTGATTTCCTCAGTCCAACTTATCTATGAGGACAAAAAGTATATAAAAAGTTAGAGCGAATTTTCATTATTTTTTTTTATTTCAATGCTTACCTGGAATTTTTCGTCGCCGACTTGTGCCACTGGAACGATTTTGCCGCAGGGAAATTCGGCGAAAAGACTGCTTGGCTGAGCATTGCCGCCGCACTTCAGTGTGAATTCACCGACATGGGCCAATTGGGTCAGTAACGTGGCGTCCTGTGTGCTAAAGGAAGTTACGCTGACTTTTGGGCTAGTGCAAGAGCTAGCCAAAGTAGATGTGGCAAACAAACCAACCAAAAGAATGGCAACAAGAGAGCGCGACATTGTTTACAACTTTAATTAGAAATTAAAAAAAACTACTTTATTTGACCAAATTTCCCCGCAAACTATTAAACCAACGATGGTTAAAATGAAAGCAAGTGATGTATTCTTTTTGACGTTTCACAAATGTCACTGCCACGACAACATACGACACGTCATATTGCTTCGCTTATTCTTCGGGGCAACCGCGTTGCCAACTATTTACACAAGTTCAAGATTACAGTCGTCCCTACTGCTTTACAATGCACCACATTGTTAAATTTCACAATCAACTTAGCATGGTTTATGATTTAAACAATTTTATACATCGCTGGTTAACTGTTTATCTAACCAGACTTGTTCACCTGGTGAAGTTCTCCCCCTTTAAAGTTTTGGATTTTATGAGTTCAAACTGAAGAAAAGATTAACAAATTTCAACAAATGAGGTATCAAAAAAAGATATAAAGTTAAAGTACCTTAAGGCATTATAAAGATAAAGTTGTTTTATTTATTTTACCATTCAAGAGTTAGTTGAAAAACAATTTCGACCATCAATATATCCATTTTAAAATACAAAAAATTGTTTGAAAAATAGTTTTTGTTACCACTAATACATCTATTTTAAAATAAATATTTTTTGTTTAAATCGCGACACCTTGCTTGCCAAGCTATGTCACTTTGTTCCAACGCTTTAGCCCATTGCAGACAAAAAAAACATAAGTAGTGGTGGGGGAAAGGGGTAAAATTGTTTCAAATTCTTATACCAACAAAACTGCATCTTTTACTTTTCTTAAAAAATTTTATATATTATTTTTTTTAAATTATATTTTCGTAAATTAATTTAAATGGTACTTTCAGCATGTTTTTTTTTTGTTACAACCTCAACTTCTCTCAGGAGTTAGGAGGTAAGTATGACATATGGCATACCAAAAAAGGTAATTGATTGGGCTTAATATAAAGATATTTTAATTATAATTACATTTTTCAAAAAATTAACTTTTGAAAAGTAAAATTTAAAGAAAATTCTTATATTTTATCAAAATCGCAACAAATGGTATGAGCCCTTAAAGTGCTCTTAAATTTTTTTACATGACTACATTTGTTGAAATCCGATTTTCCGATTTTGTGTTATAACTTCGAAGGTGGTAACTCTACTGGCAAAATGAAAACAAAAACAAAAGGTCCACTGTGACGTCGTGCAAAACGTATGAATAAGTTATTTGTGAATTCTTCCGACCAATATAATTGCACCACATTATTAAATATCACAATCATTCGTGTTTTGTGATCGGTGGCGAGCAGTCGATCTTTGCAGTTATTCGGATTGTGTTTTCCAGACCTTTCAAGGCTAGTGGAAGTAACGGGATCCGAATGACGAGACGCGCGCTTGCCAACGGGAACAAGCACAAGTCCGCGTGGTTAAATCGTAAATTTTGCACGTGTATTTAAAATAAAAGTGAAAAAAATTATAAAGATTATAATTTATAAATTGATTTAAAATCGTTTATAATCAAATCGAAAACAATAACAAAATTGTGGGATACCCTGGCAATATGCTTTTGCTGCGCCAACCAAACTAAAATCCAAAAAAAAAAAAATAAAATATCACAATCACACTAGGGTAGTTCATGATTTTGAAAATTGTAACATATTATCAAGCTCTATCATTTCATCCTTTTTGTGATAATGGAATTTATCGTATGAAATATCTGAAATTTGAAGTCTAGAAATAATTATAGTAATTATTTAATAAAAGCTTTATCTTTGCTGCGATTCGAACCACGGACTCTTGAATTTGAAGTTGCATTCTTCTACTGCTGTACTTGTTTATGCAAACGCATGCAAAATAACTTGGCTTATGATATTTTCAGAATTGTGACACTTCCGTGAGTCTGTTTTATATATACAATATGTACTACAATATTTGTTAAAGGCGCTTATGAATGCATGGATGCAATAGAACAGTAAATCATCCCGAAGAACTTTGGTATACATTTTGTTGGTAAAACGTTGGTGCATTGAGTGGTTTCAATTAAATTTAATTAGTTAGCTGTCAAATGGAGAAGAAGTCGAGCGAGAAGATCTAACGGGGGAGGTTTTTTTTGCGTCGGCGACGACTAAAAATCGGTTTAATTTTCCAAACTCCACAAATAATATTAAAATTTGTCGTAAATTTAAATTTATTTAAATTAGGAATAAGAACAACGCCCACTCATAAATGAAACGTATACGAAATGTGCTAGAACTTTTTCAGGTTAGCACGTGACAAAATATATTACTTTAACCTGATGTAGGGTATGTAAATTTCGGCCAAGCCGAATATTAATCTTGTATTTTAAAGTGGAAATAAAACATATGGTTTTTTTAAGCTCTGAGGAAGGGTTAAAATTGAATTGTGAACTTGTCATTATTAAAAAAATGAAAATGTTCTTTAACTTTACTGCACTACTTACTCTTACATGCTTAGATTTAGATTTTCTAACTGATTTCTATTCCATGGAAAATAAGCAGAGCCTCTAGCTGTCCTATCCAATAACCAATCGAAGTCATGTGCTTGACTCGCAACAATTTCGACTTGAAATGATTAATGTCATTTTTGAGCATTTGCTGTGGTTGATATGACCCTGAAATCGGCTCGATTTAGTTTTTTTGGCCTTTTTTTGTTATTCTCTTATTGCCACCATGCACGAACTTTGCATGTCTGATATATTCAAATTTTTGCAAATACAAATACGATGGAGCTATTTGCTCGCTTCCAGAAACTATTATAAGTAAAAGTCTTCTGCTGTCAATGAAAATAATATCCATCTCCTTAATAATCCTAAACGCCTTACATAATCAATTAGATGTTAATGTTTTAAGCATTATTAAATTGTTTTCATTGCTCTTTCCTTTCCATTGAAAAACGATTATAACATTTTAAGGATAAATGAAAAAATACAAGGATATTCATATTGTAAATATTAATAAAACTTAAACTAGATTTGGTTAAAATGTTATCCAATAATTAATAGTTAATGAATGAATGAATGATTTTCTTTAATGCACCACTAAGTGGCGCATATTGCTTTGGGTAGAAGTTTGTAATCAAAATAAATACTCAATATTGATGCAGATATGTTATTAAAGGGGGTCGAAAGCTTATGTGGAGGGTATCTCAAAACCAAAAACTATTTCTTTTGAGATACTCTCCACATAAGCTTTCAGATATAAATTGTTTTCTTCTAAAATCCATTTGTCGCTAAGTTGTCACAACTGTCTTTTATACTGACACTGAGTGTATACTGATTTTTTTTGCAATACGTTATCTTAAGAACCATTGTATTATAATTTTTAAGTAACTTTTATAACTTTAACTTTTTTTTACAAAAATACTTTTATTTAATGTAGTCCATTTATAATTGTTGGTAGGATCGTTTATAGTTTAGTTTTGCTGTACATAAGTACTCAATTTTATGTACATAAATTTATTCGAAAGTGTTGGGGAACTCCTTAAAGTTAGCGTCGTGGAATCGGAAAGGAAGCATTCAAATCGTACATATGCATCAGTATCAGCGAGAGCGTAAAAGGAAAGTGGCAAAACGAAAACAAAAGTTCGGCATATTTAAAAGGTTCATTGAGTTTTGCCAGTGATACTCATCGTAGTTGTCGTTGGGTGGCGGTGGTGTATTTCAAATAAACAATTTAGCGGCACAGTGGGCTATATTAAACAAATATGGCAAAACCCGATTTATGGATTAAGGTGCAACTGAAGTTTTGGCGGTTGTCTTCATTAAATATGTAAGGCTATTTTAATTCTTTAACACCAGCTTAGCACGAGAGAAGACCTAAAAGTACATCCACCATATTGCAGTCGATTACAAGGCAGCTTTGAGAGTTGTTCGCAATATTTTTGAAATAGGTTTTCAGGCGACGATCGCCACCTACGGACAAACCACAAACTGCATAAATATAAACTCTTCAATTAAATGGGCGTAGCACATCATATTGACAACGATCCATTTCGTAGCAATGCAACGCTATTACAAACGTCCATGTGTTGTTTTAAGTGCATACATAATTATTTAGCGGAACTTACCGTTATTCCCTATTGCAGCGTTTCTGAGCTACGGCGGTGGGCGTTAAATTGATTCAACAAAGCCCAAATTCCGATACCAAATTTCAGATTTATAGGAGCAATATTAGCCAAATAATTGAATATTATCAAACTAATTTAACAAATCGTGGGCGTTTTAAGTGGGCGGGGCAAATTTTTTTTAAGCCTTAAACCTTCCCGCGACATTGGGTACAAAGAAAGATAGAAACATTTATAGTATAGAAGGAAGCAAGTTAGTATGGTAACTAAAAAAAGTTAAATAACATTTCTTTGTAGATTTCTTGATACAAAAATCTAAGACGAGAAATCTCGTGTTTGTTACTTTATTATGGTCTTTAAAAGTTTTGTCAAATGATTGTTTTTATAAAGCCTACAGTACAGTCGAGCAAAGTTTAGTGGGGGAGTCTAAAGCGAATATGTAACACAAAAGAAAATGGCTCCAAAGACATGTCAGTCAGTCAAATGTAGCAGAGGGCTATGAACAAGTAATTGCGATATCGTTGGCAACGATATGTTTACGAGTGGGGTGGTAACTTGTACAGAAACAGCGCAGGATTGGATTAACATGAACACCAAACAACAACATCGCTTCGGTTCATTCACAAAACAGTCGCCGAACG
Organism: Suillia variegata; assembly: GCA_949127995.1. Taxonomy (NCBI): domain Eukaryota; kingdom Metazoa; phylum Arthropoda; class Insecta; order Diptera; family Heleomyzidae; genus Suillia; species Suillia variegata. Next base: position 39,193,922 of record OX421842.1, read on the forward strand.
GACTAGGATACTACACCTACCATTCGATTAAGCTGCACATACTACTCGAGGAACGCGAATAAACGTTCAACTATCCAACTTTTTATTTGCATTACGGATTCGTATTTGAGCGTAGAAAGGATTGAGTTCAATCAAATTGCGGTTTATGGCATAACTAAGTCAACGACGACGGCGGACGCTGTTTCTTTTTATGTGGCGAAACACGCTCATTGCGTACGCATCACGAGCGTCATTGTTGATTATTGGCGGCTCTAATGATTTCATAATTGATTTACGACTCGATACTACGATATTAGCAATTCAAAAGTAAACAAACTGTACTTCACTTTGTGCCTGCAATACGTTATTGGAAAGAACATCTGTCTGCTGTATCGTTTCATGCACTTGAATGAAATGGCTCTGTCACTTGGCAATCACCGAAGAGCCCAGACGTCGTCGGCAGCTTGGTCAGCACAACAACAAAGACAACCGTCGGCACTCCTTGTGCGAAAGCAACAATCATTTATTGAGTCTGGAACCTCTGGGAGCATATCATATATCGGCAATGGTCGTGGTTACTTGACCAGGGGCTTATCTGTAGGTCGATCGTTTGATAACTATAGAGACAAATTATTACTTCCGGTCGGAGGAGGTCGGCAAAAGCCCTCCGCAAATATTCGTTTGCAGAAGCACGTTTCTATTGATCACGATCATATCAAGAATAGGATTTCCTCGAAATCTAATCAGCTTTCACTTAAAAACGTCAAAAATAATTTGCATCCTTCCGGGTCGAATGCGCGAATTGGTAGTACGTCGTGTATAAGTGAACGCATTGGAGAAGATGGCGCTCAAATGGTTAAAACAACGTTAAAGGACGGACGGAGTTCTCGTATTGTGGCATGGTCTTCAACGTCGTCCCTGCTGCGATCCTTAGATGAAGAAATATCACAGGTGATTGGAGTACTGGATCGAAATCAAAATCCATCGGTGGATGCATCAGGCAGCAAGTAAGTTTTTGTTTTAATTACATTACTTGTAATACAAAGTAAAGTGGAAAAAATATGGGTTACTCCTTAAAAATTCGTTTTTTAACCAGTATATTGTATATCTGCAGTATGAACTGCACCCAATAATATGGTAAGTACTCATACCGATAGACAACGCAACACTCCTAATTAAAAATTATCGTGATTGGATTAGAATAACGATAATTTATTTTCGTATGATATGGCAAATACGTGGAAAAAAATATTTTCTTTAAAAAAGTGAAAGTGTAAACTCTAAAAAAACTGTGATAAGATAAGAGACATATAACATATGAACACCTTATATAGTGGACTCTAAATAGTGAATAATCGAAATGCTTTTCAAAATTTGTTTCACTATTTGGAGGTTAGTGAATAAATTTTTGAAAGCAACTTCAAGCAGATAGCAATAAAAAACACAACAAAAACTGTACTGAAGATTGCGAAGTATACGTGAAAAAGCGTTCCAAAAGTCAATTTCTGAACGCAAGAACAACAAATGTCCACCTTGAAAGAGTGAACAATCGGATATAGTGAACAGTGCAATAATTAGTTCCCCATATCCAGACACGACTGAATAATATATTTAAAATTTTTAAATCGCGAATCATGAACCATCCTAATAAGTATTATTTTAGATCTATTGTTTACTAAAATAACTAATTAAGGCTATAATGGTTTTATTTTAACATATTTTAATATATAATCAGTTGTTCTTAAAACGAAGTTTCAAATAAATAATTTTTGTAATAGTTGGCGTGGTCTTATGTGGAATGGCTCCAAATTCTAATCAGAAGAGCATAAAATCAAACAGTGTTCAAAATTTCAATTCAAAAAAGAAACGGATATCTCGCTATTGTGTTAACAAGAAACGATGACAGACAGACGGACATGGCTAGATCGACTCTGTTTTTGATTTTGTTCAAGAATCTATATCTCAGTTGTATTTTAGGTAACCAGTTTAAATTAAATATTTAAAATTCGAACTATTGACAAAAAATGGAAGAGTTTCGATAAAAACAAAAAAAAACGTAAGTATAGTAAATGTATTCGTAAAATAATAACGGTATTTTTAATATAACGGTATAATTAAACTTTGTATTTCTTATATGGTAAAGGGAATTAGAGCTTCGGCACAGCCAAAGATAATTTTATGTTTCTAGTTTAATGTTGAAATTATTAAATAATTTTGAATTGTCGACAATTTGCATAAATCCTTTTGCTGTTAAATACGCCTTTGGATCACGTGCCCAGTTTAGATCGAGTATCAGCAAAAAATGGGCGGTGTAATTGAATTCGAAAGAATACTCACAGTTAAACATATATGTTACAAAATTGTCTGGAATTAGCCCGTTTATGAAGAGGTAGTACAAGAACTAAATATTTTACAATGAAATCGTATAGTCGGTATAGTCGAAAAAATTGCTCATGCTAGTTCATATCTAAGGATCTAATAATATATAGTTGTATATATGTATAAATAGTATCTTTAATGGCAAAAATAATTTCTTTCTCGGAACTGAATAATACTAAAGAGTATAAGCGACAATCATTGCACCGAATGATTCAGTCCTAGCAACATAAAATAACTACGACGTACATTGAACTCTTCGATATTAATATTCTTTCTGTACCGACTAACATAAATACACTTTCGCCGTCGACTGCACCACCTTTGCACCTCTGCTCCTTGCATCTTTGTTATTTTCATAATTTTGTTTGTTACCTTTGCCAAAAATGTAATTGACATGGTTTCATTTCGTCAGCGATAATAGAAACCAGTCTTCGGCAGAGGCAAGCAATAATTTACTCAATCTATTTGTAGTTCATTGGTATCAGACATCACAATGTATTTATTATGTACTAACTTGTAGTACCCGACGTTGCCTTCGCTTTTTTGAATAGAATCATGACTTAGTTTATTAGTCGATTAAAATTATTAAACGTTGGCCTTTTTTTCTGGAATTAATTTGGTATGTATCTGTTGTTATTTTGGAGTTTTAATGCAAAACTTCTCATTACTTCCCATTGTGAGTTGGTAGATATAGTCACCTTGTATCCCCAAACCAAGTTTCGCAACTGTAGCAATTAACCTCCGCGACACTCGCATTTGTATGTAACTAAAATTGTAGTAGCATTTTTCGGTCAGGTGAAGTTACTATGCACCAAATTATATCATAGTGGTGCGGAGGCTTTTAATTGATCCAACCACGCCCACTTTCAGTTAGATGATAAATATTGTCATCATACACCTCCAGTATATACAGTATCTCAGGATCGGCTCTAATGATTTCAATGAAATTTTACAATTAGATGATATTCGACGAGAATATAAGAATGCGTCATGTTACATTCTCGAGAAAATCCGTTAAGTGAGCGAAATCGAGGTTTTAAGTGTGCATGGTCATAAAACCTTTTTTTCAAATAAAATGAGAATGGAAGATCGGATTTTATTGTATTGTCTATAAGCCCACCAATTGGGATTGCTTATGAAGGACGAAAAGAACATTCATGTTATAAGATTCTTTATTCTTAAGGTGTTATAATGTGTATAGATCAGAATTCTTATAATATTAAAATAATCTTCAGTTTTTAACACAGGAACACTGTATGATGACTACTGCTGATTCAGGCTCGGACTTAAAGCCCTACTTTAGATTATATTTAAAGTTAAAAAAAAAACCGTTAAATCTCAAAAAATGGTTTCACTAATGAAAGTTATTTAAGTACCATTAAAATGAGACCTCAAAATCGGTACAAAACTGTATATTATAATGACCTACATATCGTTTATCGACTTGACCGTAGGTATCGTTATGTTCTGTACGCCCACTCTTCGGAAGTATTCCCAAACATTTTATTTATCATAATAATTTAATAATTATTTGTATCTCCAATGTACAAAATTTAAGCCCAAATAATTTGTTTTCTTTTTTAGATCCAAAACTAAACAGCAACAGCACCAGTCATTATTAAATGATCACTTGAGAGTCAAGAGAAATCATCCACTAATGCCTAATGGGAGTCATTCGCAACAGTGTCTGACATCTCACAGGAGCGAAGTTAACAAAGTTAATCTCAACATTGTCCTTTCCCAAACTATAAAAGATACGGACGAAAACGAAGCTGTTCTAAGTGACTTCGACAGTTCCTCGGAGTGTGCCGAAATAGCAGTAAGTTTCCGTTGTGCGTGTTAAATTACAAGAGACGTTAAGTTTCGAGGTGGGTGAGGAGGTGGGTTTATTTTTTAGTTTGATTTGGTTACCATTTTTGCGTGAGAGTTGTCATTTATATGCAATTATTGTATGCTGAGAGTATTTCCTGAACTTAAACCATACATACATACATACATACATACATACATACATACATACATACATACATACATATGTACATACGAGTACATATGAAGGTTCAGTAATATTAAAAATATGTGTCAATGTCAAAAAATAGTAATAATAAAAAATAGACACGTGCTATGTAAAGAATTGCCAAAAAAAATATTTAACTTAAGAAGACAGGTCTGCAATAAACATTTTGTTGAGTTTAACTTCGATGACAATTATTAACTAAAAACGAACTTTCGAGTTATTATATTTCAATTCGATCAATTCCCACGGATAAATTCAAATACATTTTATTTAGTATTATAATTCAAACAATTCCTTAAACTAAACTCAATCAACTTTTTTTATTAGACATAGTGATAAATTTACGATATCCATTCCATTTTTGTAATTCACACTTTTCTACATTCTCAAAAAAGGAAAGAATAGAAGAATATCGAGATGCAAAAATTTAGAGAAGAGAAGTGTTACGCATTTCAACCTCAGCAAGCTCAACTTAATTTATTTCGATCTTCTTCAACTACGAATAATTCAATTACAACTCGAAGGTTTATAGCCTTTATTAATAAAAATATTAACATTAAAACCTGACAAAACTGTTTTTGCAATAGCGAATACCTAGCATGATGTGGCGCCTAATGAGAGTAAGTTACTTGACCCACGCCCCTCCCCCCACTCGGTTCATTCTGCCACATTCTGTATCTTATTGAAATTATTATGAATCTGTCAGTTGAGACTATATTTGACTTCATTTATATTTTTGTAGAGTTCCTTTAGTACTCAAGTCCGCACAAATTCTGATCGCTCACCAACCAATAAGACTATCGAACAATCATTCTCGTCGGGAGAAATCGTTTCAGCCCCTTTCGCGCGAGCGCGATCTCAGTTTAATACAAATCGACATGCAACGACGACACCAGTAACTAATGTTACATCTCCTACTTCAATTTCGATTCAACCAACTTCAATTGCTTGCATTTCCGCAGCGCAGAACAACAACATTAGTATTTTCAGTGCATCGCCATCTCTAACTATACAGCGGCGTCCACCTCTAGTGCGTGCTATGTCCGCACCTGTCCGATCACTCGATGAAAACAGCAAAAGCGTTTTTGCAGCCAGTAAACGCAAGTCCAGACGCCGCAAGCTTCTATCACGCGACGTTAGCTGCGACAAAATAGAGACGGTCAACTTTAATGATAACAAGTCTAAAGACCTGATCTTAGAAAGCAATAAGAAAGTGTTGTCGCGAGCACGTTCTGTGGTGGCTCCGGATGTCGTTACTTTAGTTTCTCTGATCAGCTCCGAAGGTAGTGACTCTGAGAAAGAGGACATATCAAGCACAACAACCGCAACAAATTCGGACATTAGTCCAACAAGGAGGGCACCGTCACTGAGGAAAACTGGCAAATCAGGTAACTGCTTTAACATCTTAAGCATATTGTAAAGCATACAAAATGATTACAGCGATTAAGTTGACATCGTCATTTCCTGACTTTTTCTATTTTTATACCATTCGCCACGTGCAAGTGCACGTACCGAATGGTATATTAAGTTTGTTCTTTCGTTTGTAACGCCCAGAAGGGGGCTTGGTAGATATGACAAATGAGCTTCTGCATAGCCGAAGATAATTCTCTTACTAGTTTAACTTATACATAATTTTGTATGTGTACGTTTCCTCTAAGCTTGTGTCTAAGAATGTTGCTTAAGTTTCTTTCCAGGAAAATTACCCTCCCAATTTTCAACTGGCAGCAAAAGAATACTCCCACATGATACGCCGAAGATCGATTGCACCATTAGCTGCCCGAATAAGCGCCGGTCGACCACCGACTGCACCAGCAGTGTCAATTTTTTTAAACGACCTTAACAATACTGACAGCGGCATGACATCGCCAACCAACCAAGATAAGCCTATAAGTGGCTCCATATGTCCAGCAGAAGGGCAGAAGAAAATGTCGCCTAATGACGATAAAGCAAAAAACTCGACCACTGGTCCGCTGGTGGTTTCGTCAACGGAATACGTGTTTCCGGATTATGTGCGCAGTATTAAGGAACGCGAATGCTGGAAACTTTTTCAGAAAATGTCAAAAAAAGGTGTAAATGTGACGTATGACGTCATACTTCGAGGAATGCTAACACCAACTGAATTTCGGCAACTGCAAAAACAGCGCGAATTCGAGGAGGCTAAACTACGTGACTCCGAAGAGGTGGCAACCAATACAGAGGAAAAAGTTAAGGCACCACCTTCCGCTATTGAGAGACTGTCAGAAACGTTATTGAAAAAATAAATGGAAACTTTTCCAAAAACAAAAAAAACAAAAAACAATTAATGACAAACAAATTTCAGAAGTAAAATAAAAAACTTCGTAGAACCTTTATCGAAAGGTATCAGAAATAATCAACTCAAATCAAATCAAATCAAACCGACACTTGTTAATGCTTCACGCCTGTTAATAAATGGTCTAGTGTTGCGACCAGACCAGACTTGAATTAGAAAATGACGCACAAAACACTTTTAGAAGTACAAGTTTTTTAAAAAATAAACTAAATAATAAATTTACTTCTGTACATTATTGGTTTTCTTTTCCTTTCATATGAATGTATGTATGTATGTATATTAAATATGTTTATGGGGTGGAATTTCTTGTTCCTGGTTTTAAAAGAGGTTTTGTTTTGCGTATATTTCGTTGCATTATTTTGTTTTCATTTCTTGTTTTCGTTCCATTTTAATTATCTTCAAATCAAAAGCTAAAAAGTTTGAAGATCACTTGTGTATCTTTGGAAGGCAGCATATAGGTTGGCATCGGAGCACATCGAGTTTAATCGAATCAGAACGCATGCACATTTATATATGTACTACGAGTCTGCATATGGTCAATGTGTGTGTATTGCACGATTTTTATGGTCCAATGTAAGTAACGTAGAGAAATACTTTAGATACATAAAAACTGATTCGATCTAGCCATGTCCATCTGTCTGTCCATCGGTCTGTAATAATTTCTTGATAACACGATAGCGAGAGATATTCAGCTAGAATTTTGTACACTGCTTGGTCTTATGCCGTAGACGAACTGATTTTATTTTGGTCAATCTATGACCACGCCTCTATTACAAAAATACTGATAATGATATCTTGAGAATCATTCTAAAAATTTTGTTGAAACTTTGTAAAAAAATTTTCTTGCAATTAATTAAATTTAAGAAACGATTAGGGTGGTTCATGATTGTTATTTGAATATGTTAAAATAAAGCTCTTAAAAATTTACTTGGTTATTTTGTAACACAAATGAATTAAAAATTCTATTAAGCTAAATAGGATGGTTCATGATTAGGGAAGTACGTAATTTAAAAATCTTTCCTAATTTTTTTGTTTTTAATATTTCGCTGATTTGATTGAGATATTTAATAATGTGCATGTTTGTTAATACAATAAACTTTATTTTAATAAAAAGGTTATAGCAGCACCACGACCTGAAAGATCTGTTGAGTTTGTTATCCGTTTGTAACGCCCAGAAGGGGGCGTGGTAGGTATGACAAAGTATTTATATATAAATGATCAGCATCGGATTCTGAGTTGATTTACCGATGTCCGTCTGTCTGTCTGTCTGAACATACAGTTCGTCCGTCTGTCCCAACGATTACAGCCGTAGCTTAAGAGCTATCGAGATGAAATTTGGTATGTGATATTAAGCACTTTAGTAGTAACACAAAACTGCTCACAAAAAATGGAAGTTATCGAATAAGAAACACGTCCACCTCCCTTACAAACTACCACTTTCCATGCGGTAAAATATGATTAACAATTTCTCCAGCGTAAACTACGAGTTCAAATTCGGTATTTAACACTTTGGTAGGAACACAAAACTACTAACCAAAAAGGGCCGTGATCCGATAAAAACCCGACAGACAGACGGAAATCGTTAAATCGACTCAAAATCCGACGCTGATCATTTATATATATACTTTGTCATACGACATTTGTTAAAAGTTAATAGTAAAATTATTTGACAAGTTCTAATTTCCCGTTTATTTCGGAAACCTTTAACTCGATAATAAACTCGAGTTAAATTTATTCTGTTAATTCAAGTTAGTTAAATAGAAAACGAAAAATTAAAAAGTAAAATCAATGACATCTAGTAAGATTATTTAATCTTCGGCCAACTGAAGCTCAAATACCCTCCAGACACCAAAGATGTGCTATAAATAGCACATATGTGTTACATATTGCTCTTACAAGTGGGCGTTATTGCTTTTTAAGTGTTAAGTTTTGAATCTGCACTGAACTGCAATTATATTTATTAATTTTTATAACTTAAAAAAATGGAGGTAGTTTGTTCAGGAGCAGGAAGTACTTTTTGTCCGATCTTGCTCATCTTAGTACTCTTCGCTTGAAGGATAGGAGCTTATGTACCAAATTTCAACTTGATATATACAGGGTGGCGCAAAATTAATCACCATATTGGAAGATGCTCTCATTTTTGCAAATGGCCGCCAATGTCAAATCTGTTTTGACATTTGTGGACTAGACAGATACAGAATACAAGTGAATAAGCCATGGAGCGATACACTCCCCAAGAACGCGGAATAATTGTGTCTATTTTTTTGCGTAACAATTCGTCTGAGGTGTTGGCAAAAATCATAATGAGCGATGAGGCTCATTTTCACCTCAGCGGGTACGTGAACAAGCAAAATTATCGCTTCTGGGGAACCGAAAATCCGCGATTGATGCACGAGAAACCATTACACCCGCTCAAAGTGACTGCGTGGTGCGCTGTTCACGCTGGAGGAGTCATCGGGCCGAACGCCGCGGGTCAAACGACAACAGTGGACGGTGCGCGCTATAGGGCAATGTTGACCGAGTTTTTTCTGCCCGAACTGGACGAATTAGGACTGGTGGACATGTGGTTCCAACAGGACGGAGCAACAGCACACACTGCACGAGCCACAACCGACATTCTGAAGGCCGCGTTTCCGGGTCGCTTAATTTCGCGTTTTGGCGATTTGCACTGGCCCGCCAGATCCCCCGATTTAACGGTCCCGGACTTCTTTTTATGGGTTTTTTTGAAGTCTCGTGTTTACATCAACAAGCCTGAGACCTTGGAAGCCCTCAAGGAAAATATCCGACACGAATGCGAGAATTTATCGCCCGAAACTCTCGCCGAAGTGATGGAAAATGTCATAAAACGAGCCCGTATGGCAATCAATTGTGACGGCGCCCATTTATCCGATATCATCTTCTCGACTTAACACAATTAATTCTAAATAAACATAATCAAAAAACAGAATCGAAGTTTTTTATTTAGAAAAAAAATAAGAGCCAAACAACATCGGATGACTTCTTTTGCGCCACCTTGTATAAAACTATGGCTGTAATCGATGGAACATACAGACGGATGAGCGGACATAATTAAATCGCCTCAGAATTCGACGCTGATCTTTTATATGTTTTCATAAATATCACACCCCCTTGTAGGCGTTACATATGGAAGAATAAATTCAATATAGCCTTCGGTACATGCCTGCGCAAAATGTATAAAAAAGGAAAAAAATAAGAATTGAATTAGAGAAAATCATACTGTCACATATTGCCTTTTTGAAGAACCTGTTCATAAAGTACAGTATAACAATTCCTTCCAATGCTGCAATGGTAAGATTGTTTTTAGAAAACGAGTAATATTTAGCGAGTAGAGCAAAGTCGAATGTAGAACAGCTAAATACAAACTCGATGCGATTTATTGCGGAACTGAAATTTAGAACCTGCCTAATAAACAGATTATTAGCAGGACACTTATTTCGAAAGACTTCATTAGAAATAATAAAGGTCATTGACATTGATTTGTGCACGAGCTGCGGAGTCACCGAAGATGAATTCCATATTATTTTTTAATGTCAACAATACACTCGCAAACGATCGGTTTACCCAAAACTGACGCAATGTAATAACATCTACGAGTTCTTTAAATGCAAACCAACATCAACATACAATACAATAACACCATTTCCAAAAGATAAAAAAAACAAAAAATAAAGGACATAACAAGAAAAAAATAAGTTAATTTTTACAATTGGTGATGGCACTATTAGCTCCCTGTGACTTGGCCAAATAAGCTCCGTCGTAATCTTTTACTGACGTATCGGTGAAAGTGTTAACTTAAAAGTAAAAATAAAATTTAAAATTTCATATATGCAGTTAAAAATTTAAACAATGTAGCAAAATTTAAAAAAGTTGTTGGTTACTGGTTAAATTTATCGGGTTAAATGATTTGTAACTGCCATCGACGCACAGAACTCTTCGTCAGCCGCCTTTTAAACTCCGCCGACAACTTTGGCCGGCTAGCCAACGCCGAACATTTCGGCTCGGCTTTTTTTCTCTGTCAACAACAACTTCAACTATAGAAGAGACAAATTACAAATTTTTGCTAGAAGCAATCAAAGGCGACATTCGATCTAATTCGAATTCATTTAGTTCTTAAGATAATGTGGATATTTTATGCCATAATTGTGCACATTGCACTCCTCTATTCAATATTTGTGATTTATTTCCGCTCGCCCGTAGTGCCAGACCTCATTCCGCAGAGAGAAATTCCTGATCCGCCGGCTTCTCGCCTCGTTCTGTTTGTCACCGATGGACTGCGTGCCGAATCATTTTTTCGGGACAATTGCACCGATGTACCGAATATACGCGATATGATATTGAAACTTGGCGGAATTGTAGGAGTTTCGCACACGCGCGTACCCACTGAAACCCGTCCTGGACACATTGCGCTATTGGCAGGCCTTTATGAGGATCCGTCGGCCGTATTTAGCGGCTGGAAAAATAATCCCACTGACTTTGATTCGATTTTCCACCGTAGTTCGAAAGCATTCGCGTTTGGCTCGTTTGATGTGCTGCACCTTTTTTCTAATCTAGCGGATATTGATGCCAAACTTGTCATCGATGCATACAATGACAATTTGGATTACTCGGGACGCAATACAACATATAAACAGGATGAGTGGGTTTTCGATCACGTTCGTCGCTTTTTGGTCCGCAAAAGTGAGTCTCTCATGGACAGTAAACAAGTGATTTTTTTTTTGCATCTGTTGGGATTAGATACAGCGGGCCATGTACACAAACCGGGCTCAACGCTTTTTCTAGAGAATTTGCATCGTACCGACGCCGGTATTCGTAATATTTACGAAACTTTTGAGAAAGAATTTGACGACGGTCGCACAGCTTACATTCTCACCTCAGATCACGGCATGTCTAATGCGGGTAAGTCAGTAAAACAAGCATAACTTAAAGTCAAGTTAAATATCAATGTATTGGTCATTATACCTACATTATTCTATTAAGCATAAAAGTCACAATCAAGTTCAAATAAAGTTTTTCTTAAAATGATTATAACGTGTACAGTTTAGTTTGACAGTGGCAAGCAGTAATCTTACGATATTATACAGTAATTTCGCTTCAAATCTATACATATAAAAATTAATTCTTCTTTCTTTCTTTCTTTCTTTCTTTCTTTCTTTCTTTCTTTCTATCTTTCTATCTTTGTCCCCTATGCGCGTCTAAACCATTCATCCGATTGTGATAAAACTTGGGGAAGTTGTTGTGCTCACGCCTACAATTTGTAAAACTATGTTAAAATATTCGATTATTTCGCTATATATATCGCTAATAATATTATTTAATTAAGTAAAAATATACGATGACTTTCTAATATTACTCCAAAAATTTGGGATTTTGTTTCTGAGTTTGTATGCCGATAATTTCTCCGCCGTAACTCAGAATCGCTACAACGGTGAATACCGAGAAGTTCCTCTAACTAACGGGAGTACCGGGAAGTTCCGTTACTAACGGAAGTACCAGGAAGTTCTGCTACCATTTTTTTATAGTGGCATTGCAACGCATCCCGGGCATTCGCTAGTTTAGTATAAATCTACCGTAATTAAAAAAAAAAATCCTGAAATACTCGCGTATTTTTTTTTTTAATAATTCCACACATTTTAGGTTTTTTTCACCAGTGATGTTACTGGTGTGAAAATAGTTTTCATATATTTTACCAATTTCTTTAGTTTTTCATATAAAACGGTTTTCCGCTGTTGCTAGGATGCTAAGATTCAACGCTTAAAAACTTTAAAATTATTGAAACTATTTTCAAAGAAGATTTCATGAGCTCTCATTAAGTATTGAGGCTACTTCACATGCCAACGTTCTTCAACCTTCTCCAACAAAATTTTATGAAAGTAAGATAACAAAAAACTCTATCACAAATGAATCAGCCTGGCTATTTGAAATAATTTATAGGTTGATATCCAATGCCATTAGCTTTTTGAATTTTAAAAGTTGAAGGAAGATAGAGTTTCAAAAACTTTTTCGTGAAAAGGCGCTTTTAATGGAAATTGTTTAACATTTAAACAAAATTTAGTTTTATTTCTGCCTGATAATTTCGCGTTTGAGTCATTGAGGCTCAAATTGATATTTAATTTTTAAAAAAGTTCAAGTTTTCTTTTTTCGTCATCTAAATATCTACAACTGCGAGAAATTTGTTTACCTAATTTTAAGTACAGGATTTCTTAGTCATTTGTCAAGTACTTTTACAACCTTTCAGAAGTTTTCCCAAACGTGATTGCGAAAATACTCGCGAATCAACTGGACGCGCTGTTATAAAAGCTTTTTCATAACTAGGTACTGCACTAATCACCTCTCTTTCTTTTCAGGTTCCCATGGTGCTGGTGACCCACTCGAGACGGACACGCCTTTTTATCTATGGGGTGCTGGCATTCGTAAACATGCGCCAAATTCCAAAAATGGAAAAACTTTCAAAGCAGGAGAAGCTACAAGGCTTCCACTTAACGAGGTCGAACAAGCACAGTTGACGCCACTTATGTCTGCACTGCTCGGTCTTCCGCCCCCGACAAACAATTTCGGAATAATGCCACACGGCTACCTTGACGTTTCGCCAGAGTACGAGAAGATTGCCGAACATAATAACGCTTTACAGCTACTTGCGCAGTACAACCGTCTGCTAAGTAATCATCAAAAAGGTTACTTCAGTTCCTATTTGCCGCATTTTAAGAAACTTAACGCAATGAATATTGACAATTTCAAGAAGAGTACGATGGCCTTGTTTCAAAACGCTGACGAAATTCATCAAAGCAGGGAATTGCCTGATCAAAATTATAAAACAAATCGGGACGTTAATAACCAGCAATCTGCTCCATTTTCTTCGAAACTGAAGACAGACGATTTCGTCGATGTCGAATTAATTGCGAGACAGGAGCTGATGGAGGCCGCATTGGAGGGTATTGACTATTATCACAACTACTATCGCGTAGTCTTACTTATTAGTACGACGTTTACTTTTTTCGGTTGGATCTGCTATTTGCTGCAAATAATGCAAAAAAAAGATTTTCTATACAATGAAAACTCTCCGCAAACTCGCCACCAAATAACGATGAAGCGTCGGTTCATCACGATCCTTTGGACTTTAAGCGCGCTAGTCTTTATGTTTTTGCTATCTCAGAATGTGACGGTCGACATCTTCATCTATATAATGCTGCCGTTTGGCGTGTTTATTTTTTTATTCTACCAGAATAATGAAATTGTCTATTTTTCGCGACGGTTTAACAATTATAAACTTTATTCGTTGATTCTGGCTATTTTGTGTGCTGAACTTCTGGTTGCCACATTTTTCCATCGCGAGATGATTTCTGTTGTATTTTTTTTATACACAGCAATATGTGGACACTATATTGGACCGTACGATCGCAAATTCTGGACGTGGTTTGCTTTGCATGTTATTATTATTTTTGTTCCTCTATTTTCGCCATCGATCGGCAACAACGATCCAAAACTGCTCGCGGTCGGAATTTTATTGATATTCTTGCAAAAGTTTTGCACTAAGATATCGTTCAGTTGGCAAACCTATGCAGTATTCGGCATTGCCTCAGCAAATTCGTTATTCTGCGCATATCAGCACATCCATAAGCTGGACATGTGGTTGTCCCAAGTCATTTCGTGGTGTTGTCTTCTCGGTGTGTTCCTCATGATTTACTTGAATCGTATCAGAGATCTGAAAAAGCGTGTTGAACTGATTTTGCCTCTGCTATTTTCGCTGTACGCATTGCTTACAACTTCGTATGAACTGATTTTCATCGTAATACTAACATGCGAATTGATAGCAACAATCCAAAGAAAAGAGTCGATCCAGCACGAACGCACAGATGCAAAAGAAAAGTTCATTGTCGTGCAAAAAAGTTATCGTCAATCGTTAGGCATTCTGATCTATACATTCTTATCATTTTTCGGCACAGGCAATATTGCCTCAATCAGCTCTTTTGATCCGACTGTTGGTCGCTGCTTTATTGGGATTTTTGCGCCCACAACAATTATGTTTTTGGTCATTCTGAAGCTAGTCATTCCGTTGCTAATTATCATAGTAGTTATTTTTGGTTTGAAAAACGATGAAATGAAGAACATTCCTGAACGCGACATTTTTATTAGTTTGATGATCATTTGCGATATCGTGGGTCTGAATTTTCTGTTTTTTGTTCGTAATACTGGATCGTGGAAGGAAATTGGTATGTCGATATCGCATTTTGTCATCATGGAAGTAACCACCGTAGTTTTGTTTTTGCTCACCTTTGTCGCCAAACTGTTTTTAAAATTGCAAGCAAACCAAAAGAGAATATTCCGCTAGAAGCTAGAAGCTAGCTTTGCGAACACATAAAAATAATAAAAAAATTTAAAATACACAAACAACACAGAAAATAGTCCTGAAATTGCGACCCCTGCTGGTCTACGTTTCTCTTTCTGAAACTGCCGTTACGTTTAAATCTTTCATATATCTTAAGTCTAAATAAATAGACAACTTGTATAGAAACAAAATGACGCACAAAATAGTGTGAAAAAACTAGTATTACATAACTAAATTTATGAAAATGTCGATATAGTAATTATCTGTTTTCTGCTTTTGACTGCCTAATCCTGCTAAATATACTGGGTAATTTTAACACAGTATTATTAGTATGGGTTCCGGGACATGAAGGCCATGAGGGAAACGAAAAAGCTGATTACTTAGCTAAACAAGGTGCAATCATGCCCTTCATTGGTCCTGAGCCCTTTTGTGGTCTTTCAAAAAGCCACTCCAACGAAGCTATCAGGAAACTTCGAGAAAAGAAATTTGCCGATCACTGGCTTAATAGCTCAGGTCAACGTCAAGCTAAACGATTCCTCAATCCATCCAAGGGAATATCTAGCAAGCTACTTTCACTTAATAGAGAGGACTTACGCATTTTAGCTGGGTACTTCACGGGTCACTGTAACCTAAGATATCACCAAAAAAAGTTAGGTCTTTCTGACACTGACATCTGTCGTTTCTGTGAAATGGATACTGAAAGTTCAGAGCATATACTCTGCGAATGTCCTGCACTCGGCAGACAAAGATTTTGTCACTTCGGTGACACTGTTGTAAATCCATACAAACTTTGGAACAACAATCTCCAATTAGTGCTAAAATTTATTAAAAGTCTAAAAATATAGGGATTAAACCTAAAGGCCATGCACAATAGATCTTGATGGTCGCAGTGCTTCAAGGCCCATAATAATAATAATAATAATAATAATCTGTTTTTTTTAAACACTAAACTAAATATTGTAAATATGTCTTTGTGATCTAGTTGTGATTTAAGTTTTGTAAAATAAGACCATTGAAGCCATTAAAAAATCTAAACCTTTAAAAACAAACTTAATATATTTTTGGTAAATTTTTGAACAGTTTCAGTATTTAAAAATTAAAAATATGTATATAATACACCCTTTAATTTTTCGAGTAGTTGTCTATCTTACTTGACACCTTGTCTGGGTATGGAAAGAAGCAAAACAATTTTTTTAAATATGTTGTAGTTTTATAATATACATATTATACCAAACTTATGGAAAATATAGGCAACTTAAAAATGAATTTTAATTATCAGATTTGTAAAAAAAAAACACACTTATAATTTATTATATATGCCTTGTGATCTAATTATGATTTAAGATTTGTATAATAATAGTTATATAAATAGGCGAACAAAAAAGATCACCAAAATGAACGTAAAAAACGAAGTGAAAATGCAACGTACCTTTTGTAATAAAAATGCGATGGTTTAGTATGATGGCAAATTGTTTTCCAACGACGATTTTTGGCAGAAACAAGATTCTGAATTGGCAAATGTCCCACGACGATCTCCAAAAATGTTCACGAAAACGGCAAAATGGTGTCTTGATTTTCTACTGCTGCGAAATCCGGTTCGAATGACCAAATAAAAATCTCCAAAGCGCTGTGCGTAGGAGAAATTCTTCTAATACGTTTAACGGGGTTAATTTCGGGAGGTCAGCACATAGACAATAACGAAAGCGGGTTGGTTTTTCATATATGATTCCAAATTTATTCCTGGAGCACAATAGATGCTTACCGTAATTCTTGATATCCAAAAAACATGTAATAATAATAACAAAAATACTTCGGAAAAGCCGTAAGTAAACAAAAACAAAACATATTAAAATTCCAACTACATTTTAAATGGAAAACTAAATTAATGAAAGATGCCACACGACGTTTGGCGTAAACAATAGTATTGGGGCGATAACAAAAAAATTCTATCAAAACTAAATTTATTTTATTTAATGATTTTGTCAAAAAATTAATTACATATGCCATAAACTGTATTTCTCTCTGTTCTTATACTATGTATCTATGTACGAGTAGATATTGCTGCCAAAATGCATAAAGGCCCGCGCTAACCAAACATTTTTTTCTTAATACGTTTTTTAATGTTTTTGGTAGTTTATTTAATATAGACATCAAACAACTTTTAAGCCAAAATTTTCAAATTATAATTAACTAGCTTATAGTATCTGGCGTTGCGCTGGTTTTGTTTTGAACATTAATATGTGTAAAAATTGGCGAATCTTTCCGTTATTCCCCGTTCTAGCGATTCTGCGGTGGGCGTTAAACTAATCCAACCACGAATATTTTTAATGAAGTTATCGACAGTGACCCTACAAACTCAGATACCAAATTTCAGATTTTTAGGGAAATATAAGCCAAGCAATTAAATATATTTTTACTTAATTTAAAAAGCTTTTCGAGTTGTTGCGTTTAAGGCCTATTGTTGTTTCTACTACCGCTGATCCAGTTGCTAAAATTATCACGAACAAATTCTTAACTGTCTTTCGCCTCACTGTTCGTAACTCCGTTTGGCGTGTAAATTCAGCTATGGATTTTAAAAGCTATTTTTGTCGTTTGGGATCATCAGTTTTAATATTATTGCCGAATCAAAATATTTCGACCCGTCAGAACAGAAAGTGAAACTTAAAATTGTTTGTTCCGTTGCGAGAATTTTTTCAGCGTAAAAGTCGTTTTGCTTTGACAGCCGTTGATCAATAAAAAAAAAATTAAAACTAATTGTACAATTAATCAGAAATTAATGTTTTTGTTTCCAAATGTATATTGAAACAGCTTTTAAACATTTCTTATTTTTAATTCGAGCCTTTTTTTCGATAACTTAAATAAATAAATGAGTTAATTAAATTTCAAATTCGATTCAAAGTTATAAGATTCGCCACGTACGTTTGACATGGTGCTCCTAAAATATACATATATACATACCAATTTATATGCAACTTTATTTTGTATTATTTTAGTTTTTCGAAAATTCGTGTCAATGAAATGCAAACTTATTTTCAAAAAAATTAAAGAAACACTAAGATATTAGAGAGGACTAATTCTCATGTAATCGTATTAAAACAACCGGTATCGTAATTTTGAAGTATCGTTTAATCTAAAATTACAAAATAGTTATAAAAATGTACAAAAATTCGTATTCGTAATCGTATTTGATATGTGCTTAAGGCATCATCTTCTTTAAATATATATTTACAATTTTAACGCGAAAACTTTCAAACTTAAATGTATGCTTCATTATAAGTGGGCTGCACCTAAAACTTTGTAAACCACCATGGAAATACCAAATGTCTCATCTCAATGTTAACCAATTCAAACATGATATTTAACAAAGTAATCGGTTAAACGGAATGTGTATTTATAATATGCTTCAGGATTATCTCGTTCAGAAGTGTCGACCAGATTCAATAAATAATGCCATTGCTATAAGCTAATCTTTTAGATACTCATCGAGCGGATTGGTACCATTGAGTTTTAAGGACTTGGAATTTATCGACTCATCTGCAAGTAACAATATTATTAAATTGTATATTTTAAGCGCGTGGAGGATGATCGATCGCTAGGCTCTTACTTGTTAGCGTCGTGGACTTTTGAAGAATTGCTTCGACTTCGGTTCGTTGCGTCTGCAAGCAGTTCAACCATTCAGTGAGCGTTATTTTTTTATCACTATTTACATCACAGTAGCGTGGCATCTTTTTACCGCATTTTCGAATTTTCGTCCCAAACGTTCTACAAAAAGTAATTCAATATCAGCAGAAGTCAAAAGATCAATCAAGCTTCACATAAGTCTTATTTATAATTTTTAAAATGTGTGTTTTTTTCGAGAACATTTCTTTTAAGTTATTGATATTTTAAATAATTAAACATCCTTTAATTTGAATAGAAAACTTACTTAGAATTTATAACCAATTCTCTAAATGCTTTCCACTCTTTACGTTCCCATGACTTGTTTTTGTTTTTATCCAGCAATACGAAACTTAGGGTCGCAATTCGTTCATCTTCCGAACTCCATTTGGTTGTATTAGCGCTAAAACGTATATGAAAAAGAGGTTTTATTAACAACACTTGTTTTAGGACGATAAACTTAAAATCAATAACCACTCAAAGAAAGCCGTGCTATTTAGGAAGAGTGGTTGCATTGCTAGTTGTTACTCTTAGAAGATTTACCAAACGCTTATTGAGAGGGCGGCAGTCGCACGGAAACGCTCTTCTTAATATTTGTGTGTTTTTGCGTCACCAAGAATCAAACCTGGGACGTTTCTCGGGGAAGTCAAATGCATTAAATATTAACGTTAAGTAGGTCAACACTAAAACAATCTTCTTCTTTTTTCCACATTTAATTTTAAGTCAGCTTATTCTAAACTTTTCAATAATGTTTACATGTTATTCATGACGCTTATCGTTATTAAAATACGTTATTACCGTTATTTTATATAACGTTAGTGATAACGTAATTTAAAAAAAACGAAACAAATTATGTCATGGTTTAGTTAATAACATTCCTGGAAATGACTACTAAGGTAACTTTGTTGACAAGCCTGAATAAATCTTTGACAAATAAAAGAATATTAAATAATTTGGCATAGTACTGTAATATCCTCTCCGAATTGCTGAGTGTAGATGGAGACGTCAGTAAGTCGTTATGATCTACTTACACCCTTAAACAAACTTCATCGCTGATGAACATGAATAAAAGGGATGTCTCTAGATTCACGGGAGTCATCACTGGTTTCTGGCCTATCGGAGAGCAAGCAGCCAAAACTGGAATACCTTACAACACTAACTGTCATAGCTAGAAACAACCAGTCCAATTTCCAATGCCAAGTCCTAAGGAGGGTGAGATCGCAAACTTTAGGTAAACCGCTATTTGGGAATCTCAAAAAGCTGTTTGGACTAGACGTACATGACCTGTTAAGGTTCGTAATCCGCCATAGATTGGGTTTAGTCAAACAGAAAACAAAATTTGTTTAACAAGGTGATAGCTAGGATGTGGCAAAAAGGCGCGTAAGTGCTAGTTGGATCCTTAACAAATCAACACTTCAACTATCTTACCAGTTGCGATACATCTCAAATCTACTGAGAAAGAGTCCGTAGAAATTTCACCGCCAACAACTCCCCCCCCCACCCCCCTAAAATTGATATAAAGAGATTTTACCTGCCCTCATCTCAGAGGAATAGAAAATAAGATACAAAATGAGAGAAGGTTATTTTATATAAAGTTTGGTTCTACGTCCTTATACGCTTTTTTCAATCTTACCCGGAATTCGATTTCGTTATTATTTCAGACTTAAGAAACTCCTTGAGGTCTTTTAAAAACACGGCTTTTCTGGGCTCGGGGCAGCCCTTCATAGGCCGCGATTCCGAATAGATGGAATCGCATTGAGGACGTTTATCCTTAACGGATGTCCCGGGTATATTTTTGCCAGAGTCTTCGTGTACGCACCAACAGTAGGGCGTGGACCGATAACACTGTACTCGCTGATAACGTCCATCGGGCGTGCATTCGGGTACATAAATGTTGCCGTCATGCTAAAAATTAATAAAAATAAAAAACTCTGTTAAACAATTGTGCTCTGCTGAAACAAAAAAAAAATGTATCACCACATTCTAAAATATCGCAATAAAATCAGGGATAATTAAACAATTTTTAATTTCCATCTTTCTTCAATAATATTTCATTAAAGGTTATTATTTAAAAGAAATTTATTCACGAACCACCTTTATTTGTTAAATCATGAACCACACTAATTCGACTGATATACTCGCTTGTGTACCAAAATACCAATTAATGTAATAGAGACTTTATTTTAACATAAAAAAAATAATAATAAACATGAACCACCCTAATCGTTTGCAGATTTTAATCAGTTGCTCCAACCCAATATCTCTGATGGCTCTCAAGATAGCGTGTTAACAAGAAATCAGTATGTTTGTAATACTTAGTGGGCGTGGTCATCATCATCGATCAATTCGTCTAGGGCATAAGAGCAGACAGACGGACATGTCTAGATCGACTCAGTTTTAGATTCTTATCAAGAATAAATATATTGTATATATGTTATATACATTGACCCAAACACAATATACACAACTGAGTGATGAATATAAAAAAAACATACCCGTTGCTCTTCCAAGGCGGTGGCTTGATCAGCCAAACAATCAGACTCTCCTTCGGATTCCTTCAATGGAGAATCGGCTTTAGTCCGCATCCCTGGAAATGTAAATTTATCTAAAGTTTCTGTTTGGTTTCTAAAAATCAATATTTCAGTGTATTCTTCTTAAACTCGTAAAGCATCATGCAAATGAAGTAATGTGCCTTTAAGATATTCCCCATTATGATGATAACAAAGTGCTCCTGCATTCAACATAAATACGGTACGTACATAAAAGGGTTTGGAATTTTGTTGATGAGTTCGTTGATGTATCTAAAGATGAGCTTGGTTTAGTTACACTGGGGTTATCATCATCATAAGACTCCTCATCATAGTCGGGCTCTTCATCATAATCTAAATGCTGGCTGGTTTTGTCATCCTCACCTTCGCTTTCACTATCCAGAATGTCCAAAGTGCCGCGAAATATATTTTTATTATAGTTATTGTTGTTGTTGTTGCTACTGCTGCTATAAATGGTATTGCGATTATTGTTTGAATGGATTTGATGATGATTCGATATCATAATATGGCGATTATTGTTATTATTGCTGATCTTGCTGTTGTGGTGGTTGATGTATCCATTAAGAGGATCATTTTGTGCCGCATTAAATTTATGGTCAACTGCTGCATGGCCTGCATGAATATGAAATTAAATTCAAATGAATAATTTAAAATAAAACGCTGCTGATGGAAATGAAAACATGCTACCAGATTAGTAAATAATTCATATAAATCTTTAATAATAATTTAATGGGAGGTGTTTTTCTTTCTTCTTACTTTCTTTCTTTCTTTCTTTCTTTCTTTCTTTCTTTCTTTCTTTCTTTCTTTCTTTCTTTCTTTCTTTCTTTCTTTCTTTCTTTCTTTATTTCTTTATTCTTTCTATCTTTCGTTCTTCATTTCTTGATTTTCTATAATATTTTCTTTAAACTTCGAACATTTTGTATATAGTATTAGGATTGGCTTGGAGAGAAAGATAGGCTATATGAAATCTGGTATTGTAAAATTAATTTTAAACTAGTAAAAGAATTACAAAAATACCGCTAACTAGTTTTAGTTAGTTCAATTTAACGCCCACCACCATATCTCATTACATTTGGTATGCGAGCTCATATGCTCTAAACGGAGGTTAAATTCTAAGATGGGTAAAATCGGGACTAAAACTATTGCCTTCTCCCATACAAACCATTCCTTTTCTTTTGGGAAAAAATAATAAAAAATTTAAATAGCTCCAGTGCATATAATCAGCTCAAATTTGACATTTAACATAAATGGGCATGATCGGATAAGAACTACGCAAACCTCCCATATAAACTTCACCTTTTTTGCAGATAAAAAAATAATTCAAAATAGTCCCAGTGTAGATAACCTGTTCAAATTCGGTATTTAACACTTTAGTAGGAACACAAAACTACAAACCAAAAATGGGAGTGATCCGACAAGAACTTATAATAGAGTCATGTTGCACTTCAGCATAGCCGAAGATAATTCTCTTACTAGTTTAAACTATCTCTGTAATGTTACTCTAAAAATCGTGAATGTTTTAAAATATAACCTTAAAATATATATATGGACGATGTTTGTAGTTCTACATATGTGAAAATATGCTTTTGAATATTTAATTTATTGTTGATGGAATGGTACTAACGATTTATGCCATCTTTTGAAATGCAACTGTTCCACTCGTCGCGTGATAGTCGATCGTCGTTGTCCACATCGCAAAATTTCCCAAAAGCACGTCCACAGCGTCTGGGTTTCACAGCCTGCGTGTAGAGAATAAAAAGTAGATAGTCTGGAAACACTCTTATTTGCCTTCGAGGCTATCAACCAACTTACCCTTTTGACTAGTTTCTTCAGTTCGCGGAATTCGTTTTTGTCCAGCAAATCGTTAGCATTTGCGTCCAAGTGGGCAAACTTCCAATCTAACACTAGATTGTCAAGAGGCGGTATATAGACGCCGGTAGAGGAGCTTCCTCCTCCGCCGGCTTCCCCCGCGTTTTTGTGCTGGTGCTGACCCGAGCGTATGTATTCGCTTTGGAAGACTTTGATGAGATTGGCGTTAAAAGTGGCACGATCGATTTGGTTGCACGTGCGCGGCTGACCGCTGCGACTGGGACTTAAATTTCGCGGCGGCGATCGTCGTATGTTGGCCTTGTTGTGTTCGCGACAGTTGGGCTTGCCTATACGCACCGACGTATTTTCGATGGGCCGGCCTGAGATGTCGCTACACCAGCAACCGGTATCACCGAGGCATTGAATAGGCGCATAAGTACCGTCCGGCTTACAGCGTGGTATAAATTTTGGAGGACTTCTAGTCTTGTGCTTCACTGCATAGTCCCGGGCTTCCTTACAGGCTGCAACATGCACACATACATTATCTCACTTTTAACATTAATGCAGATAATTTAACAGTAAAATGGTTTTCAAATAATTTTCATATGGTACAAAGCTGACTATTCTTTAGAATTTGTGTTTGCCGAACGGTTCGTTCGATTAGCACTAACGATAAAAGTGGCACTTTTGAGATCTTGTTTTTGAGCTCTCAAAAGTTATTTGATATTTTTTAGTCTTAACCATGATGTAATAAATAAAAGGTGAGGAAAATTGAAGAATTTGCCTATCCACCTCGATATTGTTTCTCTCTTCGAAAATTAAATGTTTGTGTAGTTGCGATGGTTGCTTTAAAATCATTCAATAAATAAAAACAACAATTTAGTTTTGTATCAAAAATATAAAAACAAACTTCTAAATAAGGCAGAAATCGAGGTGAATTCGCTCAATTTGCGCTCTCATTTCTATTTTCCTAACCTGATTATTAAACCATGGTCTAAACGTATGAAAAACATCAATTGATAATTTTGAGATATGTTGCGATGAGTTCTTGATTGATAAATAATTCAGAAATAGTCCTTAACTTGTTTAGTACTCTTAAAAAATAAAAATAAATATTTGACAGAGTGTTGGCCGATTTCCTTTTGTTTCGAAGCTTTTTCATAGCAAGTTGTTCTCTCGGAGGAGTGGCTGAAAATAATTGTTTGATATTGTAACTGCAAAAAAAAAACATCAGTTGGTGTTGTTTGTTTTCATTCGCTTTTCTTCAGATGAGTATGAAAATACAAAGCTTCACCGAGCAAAGACCGCTAATAATTAAATAGTGTCGTATTCAGAAACAGCGCTGCCCGGTCTACTAACTAGACAGTTCAGTCCATTATAATTCTTAATATTTGCTTGTGTTTGTAAGCGTATACTGAGGATCGAGGCGTCTACTGAGCATCGATTATCAATGCACTTACCAACGCAAAACGCCGTCGTCCCAACACATACTTAGAAGCATACAAAAAAATGAAATGTCTTTAAGTTTAAAAAAATTGCTTTTCTTTTATTAGCTATATTAGCGTATATACATATGCTTAGTATATGTACGCACCTTTGCATGGACCACGGTATTTTAGGCTGACTTGATGGCCACTGCACTGCACTCGTAATAAATGACATCTTGTGGGATACGTTTGATCGTCCGTTCCGCATACGGGCCGACCTCTGCTTTCATCACATTCACCACCTTTCGCAGCGCACTCCGATATCTACAAATGTAAATGAAAACAAACAAACAAACAAAGTAGAAAATTTGTACATAGCTGGACTTACGAATTCGAATAAGTAATTCGAATTTAGAAACAATAAAGCAAACATGAGCAAGTGTGAAATACCAATGCGGCAGGCAGCAGGGGGCAATAAATAACAAAACGAGCGTGAAAACGCATAAAGTGATTTATTACGACGCACACTATCTGGCAGCTGGGGAGACACCACACCACACCATACCACACTACCTCCAAATCGAATCGAATCGAATCCAAACCAATTGAAAGCGCGCGAATCGCAAAAGCGCCGCTTTTCAACAAACAACAACAAAACAGCACATCACGTTCTTTGTTCATATCGCAGATTGGAAACCTGCATGGAATTGTAAATATATACTTACAAATACCTATACACACATACACAACCAACTTACACACATTAGAGTGGTAGTTAGATTTTTCGCTAACAAAAAAAAAAAAGCAAAACTGCAATTTTTATAAAATACCACTAAAAATGAAACGTGCCCCTGTAACGCTTTTAAGATTTCCATGGAAGCGGTCGAATTTGTTTGCGATAGTAATTTTGGGCATGGCAAGCACTTTGCATAGAAGGTAAGAACTACACTAACGACCGTAATTCAATCGTTAAAATTTAGGAAAACAATAATAATAAGTTTTATGATGTTTTAAATTTAATTTAACAGAGATAAATTAGAAATTTTTGGACTTAATTGGATGGACTTAAACTTTTAATATGTTGCAACTCCTTTACGTTCACATTGGACAAACGAGCAGATCTTTGTTAAGGTTGGGTTGAAAAAAAAACTGGGTTTAAATTCTAAAAAAAAAATAATGTTCTATTGCAATTAGCGATTTTTGTTTAATTTTTGTGCATTTTTTGCATTCTCGTATTTACATACAATATATTAGAATTGGGCGTTTATTGCCGCTGAATTTTTCATTCATAAATTACATTCTTTATTAAAATCTGTTTGGTAAAAATTTCTCTATGACAAAAATTAAGCAAATTGATAGTGAAACTCGTAAGAAAAACTCATTTAATTAATTATTATAAGCTCAAAAACTTCCCTTACGTAATTTTTGAAATGTCAAGAAACGTGCTCCTTGTAACACATACATATGTAACACATCTGACGTACAAGTTAAAATTTCAATAGCAAAAAATAAATAAAAATGTAAATTGTTTACCAAAAAACTCATAAAAAGAAGAAATACACGAGTACAGAAGTTATAAAGGTAGATGCAGTTTGCCCTTCACAAAGAGCCACATTTCAAAGTTTTAACTTCCCTGCTCTTAAGGTGTCCTTGCACCTAGAATCGATCCGCTGCAGCACTGGAGGGAATTATTGTTTTGTAAATACTTTATGAACTTGTTCATCCAAGATGGCAACTTTTGACAGTACATCATTCGATTTCCTATAATTCAATTCTGAATTTTTCCTTTTTTGATATACATTTTACTTTTTACTTTTTTGTTTATATTTAACTAACTTGAATTAACGCGAGTTTTTAAGAGTTTTTAAAATTAACGGAAAATTTTCATATAAGCAAAAAAATTAACTTCATCAATTAACTGTTAAATAATTAACTAGTTTGAGCCCAGCTTTGATTATTTGTCTCTTTAAATGTGGGCGTTGTTCTTATCTTAACTTTTTGTCAATACCAAAGTGTTACATACTGAATTGGAACTGGTTAACTACAGTGTAACTATTCTTATTAATTTAATTTTTGTTTTTACAAAAAAAAGGAATTTTCATGGGAGGTAGGACTTTCCGGTCAGACGTAGTTACTATGTACCAAATTATATCATACAGGTTCCTGAATTAAGGCGGTGAGCGTTATCTCGATACAACCCGTTTTTGTGTGATGGTAGATACACATACACTTCCATACTAAAGTACAATATATCATCGTAAAACACTACGTTCCTGAAATACGTTGGTGGGCTTTTAATTGCTCCAACCTCGTCCATTTTATCTAAGTTGACAAATTTTGTCATCATATAAATACTTGCATAAAGGGTTTATCATAGTAGAACAAAACATCACGTTCCTGAGATGTGGTGGTGGGCGTTAAGCTAATCCAATCAAGCCCACTTTTGATGGAGTTGTCGACAGTGGTCAATTTTACTCAAATATTAAATTTGAGATTATTTGGAGTAATATTAACGAATTAATCACATTTTTTTCAATTAAATTCAATAATCGTGGGCGTAGCTCCAACATACTACGCCTACAATTAGTGACAGATTTCATAGTCCTCCCAGACACATCTTGATATATGTATGTTCCAAGTATGAAGAAAATCGGTTCTGCCGTTTAGACGTAAAAACGGAACAAATGAAAATAAATAATTTAATATTCTTTCAATAAGCTTTGCCAAATCGTTGTTCAAAGCTTGAAAAAATATGCTTGCGATTACAACAACAATTCGCTTTCAAGGCTGGAGTTTCGTTTGCCTAGTAAAATAAATCTTTTGTGTTGGAAAGAATTTCCATGATTATGCCAAACGCTGTATAAGCTTGCCATAAGTTTAACCTAAAAGAAAATTATTCACTGGTCGGTCAGTGACGTTTGGAGTTTGCTACTGACTAGGTTAAAAGTGGACTTAGCGATGCACGATGAACCAATACCCAGCAGGACTTTGATCAACTAGTTTACAAAATAACTATTTCATTTCTAATGTCATCCGATGACTTTAAATAAAATTAGTTTGTAATTTCAAAATGCAAACCACATCATAAAAATTGGCCATTTGCTGGATATTTCTTCAGTGCGGTTCGAAATGTCTCCTTAAATTGCAAAATATACTTTGGTAAAAAAAACTAAACAACATTTCTTAAAAAAAAAACAATCAGTCTGAATACTCGTTGTGGTATGTATGTATTAAATCGCTCATGTATAAATTAGGTTTAAATTAGATGACAGTCCTGCTGGGTATTACTAAAGTGGCTGTGAGTATTTAAGTGTGTATGTGTGTGTGTGTGTGTGTATTTATGCATGTGCCTTTACTTAAAGTTAGCGTTGATATTCATGTGAAGGAATGCATTTGCTTGATAAGTTGAAATGACTCAAAACACCTACATCACAAATTGTTTATTGTATCATCCGTAATTTAATTCTGGACACATCTTAATGTAACACTTGGTCGATCTGCGAAATATGTCTCAATTTAAAATAAAAAACCAACCGGCGCTCCACGTTGACAGATGTCAGAGAATATTTTAATAAAACCGATGATGATAACGAAACAATTTTGAATTCTGCAAGCTCATCTTACGGAATACTCGTAAGTGGAATAAATCAATATCGTGCTTTAAATATTTAATTATTTATTGTACTTATCACTCATAAGTAACTCATAATAACACAAATCAAAATAATATTTTTTTTGAACAATTCAACTATAACGTAGTACGATATCAATCATGAGTTAAACAGAAATTGTAAAATAAGCATATCTGCATTTCGTATATCGTTACTAAAGTCTAAACATATGTATTGTTTATATATATGCATTCAAAAAAGATACATTTATGTATCTTCTTTGTAACCTATGCGCATCGAAACAATTCATCCGATACCGATACCCATCCGAGTTGCTGTGCTAACGCCAAGGATGGTTTCGGTCATGGTTGAATAACAAGGTTAGGACAATAGAAATAATAACGCAAATTGAGCGAACTCACCTCGATTTTTGCCTTATTTGTCTACCTTATTTTTAAGTTTGTTTCCTTGGTTTTTGATAACAAATTACGTTGTTGTTTTTTTTTATTTAATAATTTTAAAGCAACCATCGCAACTACACAAAAATTACATTTTCTATGGGAGCAACAATATCGAGGTGGATAGGCAAGTTCTTTTATTTTCCTCAGCTTTTATTTATTACACGATGATTTTCAGGTAAATACAAATTGTCACGCCCACCTATAACTCCCATAATTTGTGAAATTAAGTTAAAATATTCGAATATTTCGGTGATATGGACGTGGTTCAATTTAACGCCCACCACCGTAACTTAGAAACGTTACAACGGAGAGTACCGGGAAGTTCGTCTTTTGGTAGAGCACACAGATAACTTGCACAGTTTTACAGATAAACAAAATTTTACCTAACTTAGGCTCCTAGTCTAAGTGGGTCTCTTTTTAAGAGACAGCCATTACAACCTAATTTAATCTACTTAACAGGAAACATTTTAAAATGAAAATGACAGGGTGTATGCACGGTAATCTAAGGAGGCATGTGAACTGATAACACGTGTCGAAAAGGAACATTGCGACGTAAGGCCTGCGTGAAGGCTAGAGGCGGGCATTCCAAATAAGTATTTGCTTTTCGTAATATACATTGTAGTTAATATAAATATATAAACAAAATTTAGAAGAAAAACCTCCAATATTTGTAATCTTATAGCATAAAATGTATGTAACCGTATTTATGTCCCTACTAAGTACTTTTGCCATTTGAAAATGTATCTAAATATTTACATATGTATATAAGTATACATACCACAGTTTAATTGAGCGTCTAATAATAACAACGATGCTAGTTTAGACACTTCCTCAGTACAACCCCTCATAACAAAAACTATTTGGTTAATTGATGCATGGTTAAGGCTATGTAATTAATTTAAACAATTTACTTGGTTTTATTCTTTGACCAATAAATCCATACATACATATGTGTGTGAGTGAGTTTAGCAGAACCTTCAAAAAATATTTCCAAATTGCAAATACAAAGTTCCCAAAGAAGCGTTCGAGAGAGAACGACCGATCCTGCAAGGTTTGCCCCTTAACTCTGCTTAAACGTTTTTTTGCTTTTAGTTATTATTATTTCTTTATTTGTATTTTTTTCTTCTGTTTTTGTTTGGAAATTTCATGTTGTAGGATACAAGCAGAGCTTCTTGCTACAGAGCAACTGAATGCGCTGCACTCGAGTGAAGTGTACAGTGTGGCTGTGGCTGTGGCTGTGTCTCCGTCTACATGTCTATCTGTCGGAACATGAAACAAAATAAACACAAATCGAATAAAAAAAGCAAGCAGAGAAGAAGTTAGTCCACATATACAGATATGTATCGATGTGTTTACATGCACAAGCTCCTGCAGTGGTGGTGGTGGTGGTGTGTGAAAGTGTGTGTTCGGCTGTTTCTACCCGGTCCACTCCAGACAATTTGTTGCCGCGCGCATGATCACTTTTAATACCTGGAATATTGAAGTGTTTTCTTGGGATTTACACCTTTTAAGTTGTTTAGGTTTTATTTTGAATTTATTCGCAATTTTT
This sequence comes from Suillia variegata, assembly GCA_949127995.1. Lineage (NCBI taxonomy): Eukaryota > Metazoa > Arthropoda > Insecta > Diptera > Heleomyzidae > Suillia > Suillia variegata. The sequence goes on from OX421842.1 coordinate 39,224,015, forward strand.
TTTTTGTTTTTTTGTTTTTGTTTGTTTCTTTTTTTCAGCAGGGCTCTTTTCTATAAACTGGTTTAATAAAAAGTTTGTGAATGCTTTGCTGATTTTAGATAAAATTTCGTATATTAAAAGACATGCGAAGCTAACAATCCATCCGCACAATTTATTTTTCATTATTGTTTTTTGTTATTAAAGTATTTTAAATACTTTATTTTCAAATTTAGTTTTGTATATTTTATTAAGTAATATTGTAGATAAATCTATCCGTATATAGACTAGAATATTTCCAAAATATTTAAACAGTGACAATTTAACTAAGCCGTTATATTTCGAAATTTCTCTTCAATTCTGCTATTTTCGAATTAGTTTTACCAATGAAAATTCTCGAGCATGAACTAAGGAAAATGTTATAAATATGGAGCATTGATTTATTTTAAGCGTGATTTATATTAGACAGTGAAACTATTTTGAAAATAATTTCCCATTGAGCCCAAAATAGAAAGCAGATACGAGTATCTCCAGTTTAAGTCATTTGATTACGATATCTTGTTCATATATCAGATTAAAGATAATTTACACATTTCTCACAAAGAAGATTATCTTCCAGAAAAAGCTTTAACGAATTTTTATTGATTTTATAATCGATATTTTTTAATTTTTCCTAGATTTCAAAAATACAAAATATAAATTTTAACTTTAACTATACTAATATAAAGTTGTTGAAGAACAATGACTATATTGCCAAGATACGACGAGGTATAGGTAAGAGATATAATAAAAACATTTTTATGAAGAGAATTGTGAAACCTCGTTTGTCAAAAAACCGTCAATTTGTTCTAAATTTGTTCATAGACTGAGTTTGATTTTTTTGTATGATCTTGAATGTTTTCCTTTATTTTACTTAAAGGCTTATATGTAACTTTTTTTATTTTCCAGCTTCATAAATAACTTAATATGTATATAAAAAAACAAAGACTAGTTGAGCATTGGAGGGAGAGCCCAAACAGGAATGCGGCAGTCAAGAAGACCCTGTACATATCAAGGTAAAAGCTATTCTAAACCTTAGCAGAAAGGAGATTAAACTCTACACTGAACTATTAACAGGACACTGTAAACTCTAGAAACTGTAGAAAATGATTCATACCGACTCTGCCAAGAGGAGCAGGAAACGGCTGAACATGTTCTTTGGAATTGTCCAGTGGTGGCAAGACGCAGATCTAACTACCTAGGCAGTGGAACTCTAGTTGCAAATCACATAGTAAAAATTAAGCACACAACAATTACGAGATTTGTAAATATTCTAGAATTGTGTTTATATTAAGAATAAACAACCTCCTTGCAATTGACCTGGAAAAGAATCAGAGTCCAACAAATTTCGTCATGAAATGTTTGTTAAAAGTCGTAATAATTCGGCTATACGAGTATAATAGTAATTATTAAAAGGTCCTTTACACAATTAAAACTTACTTTTGTACTAAATATAAAAAACGAACTACTTGAATTCAATCATAGTTTTAAGGCACTTTCTTCTTAATGATCCGCACTTCATTTTAACAAACAAACAAATAAACAAAAAATTCATTAGTTCTTTTTAATAAAAACTGTCACTTTTTAAGTTATAGCACTTTTACAGTGGATGTTCAATATGCTCGAGTTAAGTATTTTGTTGTTTGCAATGTTTCCTAAATATTTTAACTTATTTTAACTGAATGAGTTCTAACTTACCGTAAGTTCATGGCTTTCTCGCGACTGTGTATCCGCTATTAAGCCTAGCTGCATAAATATGGATAAAATTAGAAATCCTCTAATGATCATAATTTACGTTGGTACTTAAAGAACTCTTTCTAATGGTAATGCAACACTTCGAAAGTTTATCAAACTGCTTCATACATTCTGCTCATCGCAATATTTCATTTGATGTATGTATAATTAAACTTTGTATATAAAAATCCAGACAATGTTAGGTCGTTTCACTGTAAATTAAAAAAAGAATTAAACTGTTAAAGATTGAAGAAAAAAATATTAACTTAATCAAAGAATTAATTTTACATATTATAATGAATAAATATTTACTAAAAATTCAGACAAAAGTATTAAAGTCGCTTAATACATAAATAGACCTAATGCAGTCTTTTTTAGCAGGGAGTAAACCAAAACCAGTTTAAGGGAACCAAACGGTAATCTATATACTAAAGCTGTTTTAATCGATTTATGGAAACCGGTTGAGTTTTTAAAATTAGATTACTTAAGTTTTAAAATAATTGAAACCTGTTTCCTATTCCAAGTCTTATTGAACAATAATAGATTTCTTACTCTCTGAAATAGGTCGGTTGGTTTTCTAAATGATTTGGTGTTTTGAAACTATGTCTCAGGTTTTTCTCATATCGAATTCTGGTCTTATTGAATAAGAAATTTCTTGAGATGTCTCTTAGATATAGAGCAAGCTTTGTTGTTATGGATTTTTTGACTTTAAATGGATCTGGAGGTAAGTACATTCAAATTGCACTGCAAGTGGTAGAGGCAAGTGCTGGCAGACGTTTAAGCGGTAACTAGTGACGCCGAGTAAGACAAACTATCTGCTGCGAGTACTAAAGCCGGCATTGAACCGAAATTTGTAGTGTACAACGTAGTCGTGTTGTATTCGAATACTTACCGCAATAAACACCAAATCTAATTTGTTAGCTAATGTCGAACTCTCTCATTCACTCAAGATTTTCGTGGCACATGAAATAAATCCGAACCGCACATGACACTTTACAAAAACAAAACTAACTAAAATGCATACCTTCGCACAAATCTAAAACTGTAAAAAAAAAACAAATTTAAAAATAAATTTAAGAAAAACCGATTGGAATTATTTTTGGACATACGAAAGCGCACACGCACCAACTGCCGCAAAGTTGAAATTGTGACTGAGACCAAATGCACTTCGAACGCAGAGGCCAACCTTGGCTGAGGCTTAAAGTAGCCACAAAACGACTTGGTTATCTGTTAGATATAACACGAACACGGCCATAATGCTTAGGTAGACAGCAACAGGCGTGCAACAGGCTGGCAGGCAGCCAGGCAGGCTACCATGTCGCCGCCACAATGTCTGCCGTGTCTGGCATATCTTATCTCGAAAACTAACACAGACAGACGGCTGATCGCACGGATGGACAGAGAGACACAAACAATCCGATCGGATGTTTGGTCGCAGTACACAACTGGGTAGATAGACAGACAGACAGACAGACATACAGACAGACAAACAGACGGACGACGAGCGACGGTCGATGGACGGACATTAAATACCGTCCAGTGAAGTATGAGAATAAAGCATGTGGCGAATCCAAACAGTGATCCACTTTAACAATTTAGATAGACAAAAAATAGCTTCATTTAATATTATGCATCATGGTTAGTAAAGTTTACAATGCACTTTTTGCATAAGAATTTTTGCAACTTTGAGATCAATTGTAGCAGTCGAATAAAAAGATGATCTGTTTATTTTCACATAAAAATGTTTAAATCATTTTTTCACGCCCCAAACTTACTATTCTGCAATCGATTAAAGGAAATTATAAAGGTTAGCTTCATATCGTGTCCATGGATTCGGTACTAAAACCCATCATGAAAACAACCGAATTGAATCCGGTATTTGACAAATGATTCGATGTAAATATGATTGCATGAACTATTTCGCCCACCTGTATGATTAAAAAAAAATGAATCACTGTGTGATGGAGTGAGTGAGATGAGGTGACACCATATTGAAGTACTATGAAATTTTATCTGCCTTTGTATTTTTCAAGTGGTTGTATTCAGCGCTCATACCAACACAATAAACATATTCGAGCGCAAAGTGTTAAAGAATGAGAAGAATGAAAGAAGAACGCTGCTCAAGCCGAAATCGAAGACAAAGAAACAAAACAAAACGGAAAAGGGTCTTCTGTATGGGTTTGAGTCAACTCACACCATGCAGCACAGATACCTAATGCAAGATTTATTGAATCATTGCAGCCGTAGTTTAAGAGATATCAAGCTGAAATTTGGTATGTGGTATCCTAGCCAGATGGGCAAGTTTGGATAAAAACTAAATAATTAAAATAGTTCCACTTCAAATTAAATTTTTGGAATTTCAGTAGCGACACGTAGTTAGTTAGTTAGTTAGTTAGTTAGTTAGTTAGTTAGTTAGTTAGTTAGTTAGTTTGTAATGGCGTCTCTTAGATGGAGACACACATATGCTTGGAGCCCTTATGATGCCATGCGATATTCCAATTATACCGCTAACTGAACCATCCTGTACTATTTATAAACTGAAGAATATTAAATATATTTGATTTGGATATATCTACTAGGCCTACGAAGAAGTGCTTCCCTAGATGTATATATCGTTTATTGGCTAAAGCGTGGCATGTACGTAGCGACACGTGACAAGTCACAAAAAAAGGGTCGTGATCGGATGAGAACAACGCCCACTTATAATAGAAACATACATATAGCACATGTGTGCTACCAGGAAGAAATTTGTATGTGTCTCTAAAATGGTGAAGGGTATTTGAGCTTCGTTATAACCGCAGAAAATTCTCTTACAAGTTCTTTGGTAAATTTTTAAGTGCTTACAAGCAAATAAATGTGTAATGCGGAGCTAAATAGGTATACAGCACACCTCTGAGGAACATACCAGTTGCATTGGTGGTCAGTCAGTTTAATCGATCTAGATCGACTGATTGTCCCATTGCTCTTTTCCTCTTTCTCTTTCTATTGCTCTCTCACCGTTGTGGTTCGCCTTTGAAAGAGTTCATTGCGAATGAAGGAAAAAGCACAAAACACGATGAACATAAGAAAACCCTAAATACGAAGTAATTCAAAAGGACGGCTGGCTGGCTGGCAGACCAGACAGTGTGACGCCAAATAACATATAACCGGCACTATCCAAAGGTAGCACAGTGGCGATCCATGTCGAAATAAAACAACAAAAATCATAAGATAAGCCAAAGTCTTGTTATTATGACTTTAATAATAAGCCAGTTCGAAATTTATACGATTTACAAAATTTGCCTCTCTAAATGAAATTAAATGTATTCAATTTTATAAAAAAAAAACAAAGAATTATCTTCGCATATACGAAATCTTAAATATTACACCATTTTGTGTTCAGTTGCATATTTGTTTTGCAAAAATGTGATAACACACATGTTTGAAAGATAAGGTTAGGAGAGTAGAAATGATAATGTAAATTAAGCGAACTTACCTCGATTTCTATCTTATTTTTCTGTCTTATTTTGAAATCTGTTTCTTTGGTTTTTGACAACAAATTACGTTGTGTTTTTTGCTTAATAATTTTGTAGCAAGCAATGCAACTATACAACAATTAAATTTTCAGAGAGAGAAACCATATCGAGGTGGAGAGGGACTTTTTTCTACTTTCCTCACCTTGTATTTATTACACCATGCTAACACAAAATAAATAGTAGAATAGTTTGCCAGTATTTATATACAAAAAAAATTGCAATAGAATTATCTTTAGTTATACCAAAGCTTAAATATTAAAAATAAGGGCTTCTTACATATGTACATACATATGTGCATTTGTCTCTATTATAAATGGGTTGTGTAACATTTCTCTGAAATGTGTCTTAATTTCAATCCTTAAAAAAATGTATTTTTACCTATCCTATCCTATCCTATCGGAAATGTTCTACATAATTACAAAATAATTGGTTATAAATTTTCACTGTAGACTTCTAAACCAGAATTCGGATCTTGCTACGATTGTAGTAAATAATTTTCTACGCTTTTCGAAAAATGTAGTGCCACTACGCTGAGCTGAAATCTACTACAACATTAAGTTCCTACATTACAAATATGCTTCTTTTTATACCCCTCGCCACGTGCAAGTGCACATACCGAATGGTATATTGAGTTTGTTCTTCCGTTTGTAACGCCCAAAACGGGGCGTAGTAGGTATGACAAAGTATACATATAAATGATCAGCGTCGGATTCTGAGTCGATGTCCGTCCGTCTGCCTGTCCGTCTTTCCCAGCGATTAGTTTAAGAGGTATCGAGCTGGAATTTGGTATGTGAGCTCCTATTCACCAATCGGAGGCTATGTTCTAAAATGAACAGAATCGGAGCAAAACTACTATCCCCTCCCATACAAACCACCCATTTCCATGCGAAAAAAAAATTATTAAAAAAAAAACTACAGCGTTAATAACCATTTTAAATTCGGTATTTAACACTTTTGTAGGAACACAAAACTACTGACCAAAAAGGGGCGTGATTTGATAAAGGCAACGCCCACTTATAATAGAGATATATAGTTATTTTAAAAATTTATATGCACATATCATATATGTGGGCAGTGGGCACTTTTAAACCATTTAAATCACCGAGCGTGGATGGCATATTTCCCGGTCTGCTGCAAAAAGGTATAGAAGTTCTTCTACATCCACTTATGAAAATTGCTAGAGGAAGTATAGCCCTGGGTTATATACCAAAGGCGTGGAGACGAGCAAGGGTTGTCTTTATTCCGAAGGCAGGGAAGAAGGATCCTCTTCACCCTAAATCCTTCAGACCAATATGCTTGACTTCATTTGTACTTAAGACTCTCGAAAAAATGATAGATAATTATGTAAGGATGACAGTCCTAGTAAGTGTACCGCTTCATCCTTGCCAACATGCATACAGGGCAGGTAGATCAACCGAAACTGCCTTGAATCAATTAACAGGTGTACTACATGACACCCTTGAAGCAAAGGAAATAGCTTTATGTGCGTTCTTAGATATCGAAGGGGCCTTCGATAACACCACGCATGAAGCAATAAAAGAAGCTCTCATCCGAAGGGGGGTTAATAATACCCTGGCACGTTGGATGGGAAACATGCTGAAGACTAGAGCAGTCGAGATACCAATGAGTTCAGGCTCTCTGGTCGTAAATACGACAAAAGGTTGTCCACAAGGTGAGGTAACGTCTCCACTAATGTGGAGTATCGTGATAGACGAACTTCTGGAGGAATTAACAAATACTGGACTTATGATCCAGGGTTATGCTGATGACGTAGTAATAATATGTAGAGGCAAATTTGAAAACACTCTATGTGATTTATTTCAATTGGGACTGAGAGTCACGAAGAGGTGGTGTTTAAAAGTAGGGCTGAATATTAACCCAGCAAAAACTACAATCGTACCATTTACAAGGAAACACAAACTTAAGAATTTAAAGACCATTCGTCTGGATGGTACGGAGGTAAAATTACATACAGAGGTGAAATTTCTGGGAATTACTTTCGACCAGAAGCTACTCTGGAAAACGCATGTTAGTAATATAACAAAGAAGGCTACAAGAGCACTTATGACATGTAGATCCATTGCCGGGAAAAGTTGGGGATGTACACCAAAAATACTACGATGGATGTATACAGTAATTGTACGACCACTGATCGCATATGGAGCGGTTATTTGGTCAGATAGAACAAAGCGGCAAACAGCTGTCAATGGGTTGAACAAACTTCAAAGACTAGCATGTGTTTGCATAACTGGGGCTATGAGAACATGTCCAACAGCGTCCCTAGAAGTCCTTTTAGAATTAACACCTCTCCATATCTATATACAGATGCAAGCGAAGAGGGCCATGTATAGAATGTCTGGAGGAAGTATCGGGTCAGGACACTGCATAAATCGTAAAAAGTTTGATATTCTTGCGAGGCAATTTCCTGAAATTTCAATACCGAGAGATAATATGATAACACAGTTTAGTTTCACTAAAAAGTTTACAACAAAACTAAGTAATAAAAAGGATTGGGTGGGGTTACTTGAAACCTACAATATAAACCAACAAATGATAACCTGGTATACAGACGGGTCTCTTACTAACGAAGGAGCAGGAGCGGGGGTATATGGGCCAAGGATAAAATACTTCGAACCCATGGGCAAATGCACCAGTATCTTTCAGGCGGAAATATACGCCATAGATAGGTGTGCCTATTTTAATCTCGCACGGAATTACCGGAATCAGAACATTGCGATTCTAACTGATAGTCAAGCGGCTATCAAGGCACTCGAATCCAATCAGGTAAACTCTAAACTGGTAAGAGATTGTCTTGAGAAACTAAATACGCTTGGTTCGCAGAACAAGGTCTGGATACTTTGGGTTCCAGGCCATGTAGGAATAGAAGGAAATGTGAAGGCAGACGAACTCGCAAAAAAAGGGGCAGTTACCCCATTTATAGGACCCGAACCCTTTTGTGGAATGGGAAAAAAGTACTTAACCATACTCTTAAATAAAGAGGAGGATAAACTTCGAGTATCATACTGGGACAATCAACCAGGGTTGGAGCAGTCAAAAGCTCTTTTAGGATCGCACAAACTAAAAAGATTTAATGATTGCATGAATCTAACAAAAGAGAGTATGAGAATCATAACGGGTTTTCTGACAGGGCACTGCAGGCTGAATTATCACCTGGCAAAACTGGGAAGGTGTAACAATGAGTTGTGTAGATTCTGTGAGGAGGAAACCGAAACTCCAATACACATTTTGGGAGAATGTCCAGCACTATTGCAAAGTCGGAAAAAGCACTTGGGACACTACCAGGTACCTGACGACATGCTGAAACTACTGGAGATAGGCTCTATACTAAAATTTATTTCAGTAATAGGACTTACAGAAATACTATAAATCATTTAGAACTATAGGGCCTGTAAGAACACTATCTTGAAGGGGGTACAATAGTTCTATAGGACGCAGTGCATTTCCCCAAACATAATAATAATAATAATAATCATATATGTCAAAATGATCTTCAAACATAAGGTGACCATAATTGCTGGCCAAAAATCGGTACACAAATTTTTCGAATTTATTTACTTTTTTAACAAAAGATCGTGAAATTTAATGTAAGTTAATTTAAGGTTGAAGCAAACAAAGAATATTTTTTAGTCTTTATTTGTAGTTGTTTTTTTGTATTTGACGAAATGTTTATTATAGAAAAAACCTTCTACCGCTTTGCCGATATGCCAAGTAGACAAAGAATATGTTATATGACGGTCATTCGGGATGATGTACGCTTCCCACATTTATATATATAATCATCTGCAACAAAAACTTTTAACAGTGAGAAGTGCTCCAACAGTTCATTGTCAACAGATTCCTTGATGCTATAATTTTTGCTGTTGCTTACGAATCTCCACTCTGGTGACTGATTAAGTGAAGACCACGCGAACGGTACTACAAGTTCTATCTGAACAATCCACTTTCCGATATAATAAACAAATATTTAAAACCGATATTGTACCGTGTAAAACTGTACATGGGTAACCTCATGTAGGCTTATAATATGCGAATTTTTGTAGGTTTTAAATACGAATGACATAAAATGCGTAAATATCAGCTTTGGGGCATGTTTTCCTGAGGCTCATATTTAAAGCTCAATAAAACGAAAGAACGAATTTATCAACAATTGTGAAGTTCCTTCTGCAGTATGTGCGTACATACTCGTGCATATACATATGTAAAAATAAAAAATTTTAAACATAGATTCGAATTTAGTTTTGTTAAATTTGCTCTGTTTTTTTTTTTTTTTTGGCATTCACACCTTATCCAAAATGATGGTTATACCAAAGAATCTGTTTAAGGTGACACACAAATATTTATTAAATAATTAAAAAATATAATTGGTAAACTGTACGTACAAATTATAATAAAATTTCAAGCAATTGAAATGAATAATGGCTTTTTTTGTGAAGCCATTTTTTAGGAATTACATGGTATGGAATATGTGGTCAGTTTGGTAATTCCACACCTAATTTTTTTGAAAAACTTCCAGATACTCCCCGTTATAAGTTGGCAGATATTGAAACCTTATGCCCCCTTAGTTTCGCAACTGTAGTAATTAATTGATACGGTATTCGGTCTGGGTACAGTGAACACCTCGATATAGTAAATACCCAAATACCCCAAAATTTAAAATAGTGAACAATAATTAACCATTATAACCAGACACGACTGTATACATATGTTAATAAAATTGTAAAAAAAAACACTTTTCGGCCAGATATAGTTACTATGCACCAAATTATATTATAGAGTTATGGCAGTGGGCGTTAATTTGATACAACCCGTTTTTTTTTGGTAGATTTCGTTACCATACACTTACTTTCATATAAATTGTATTATCGCAGGACACTAGGTACAATGGTGGGCATAAAATTGTTCCAACCATGCCCACTTTTCGTAAAGAAAGACGAGAAATTTTGTCTTTATATACCTCCATAAAAAGTATATTCCTGAGATAATGCGTTGCACATTAAATTTATCTAACCATGCCCATAACGTTCATTAAAAATGGCAGTGGGCGTTAAATTGATCCAACCACGCCACAACCACTTTTGGATGAGTTATCGACAGTGGTCATGTGAAGTCAAATACAAAATTTTATATTACTTCTAAAAATATATATTATTAAATAATTGGATTTTTTTTTTACTTAATTTCACTAATGGGGTGTGTAGTATGTGGACGTGGCAGATTTCATATAACCTATCATACCTTCTGAACACATCTCAATATAAATATGTTCCAGGTTTGAAGAAAATTGGTTCATTAGTTCTGTTATTTATTATCTGAAATTGTATGGTCACTATCGACTTCACCAAAAATGGGCGTGATTGCATTAATTTAACGCTCACTTATATTATAGTTCCGATCAATTTTACGCTCACCACCATAGCCCAGGTACTTGACGCACAATAAAAGAAACATATATGGGGATGCACCGGGAAGAATAATATACTATACAAAATACGTCCACAATCTGTTGGCGTGACATAAGTGGCTCAAAACAAAAAATGTTCCTAAAAAATTACATGAATATTTCGTAAAATAATTGAAGCTAAAAAATTCGTCAACTCCACTTTTAACATATTCTTGAGGCATTTTCTTTTTAATGATCCACATTTCATTAACACAAATCATGATCTCAGAAAAATGTTTTTTTCGTTTTCTGAATAATTGCATTTATTTAAGTGGTTGTGCGAAATGTACTCGTACATTAGAGTGGTTCATGTGGTTATGGAAAACATTCAAGTTGCTCCGATTTTTAAATTTTGGGTTCCAAAAGTGGCGTTGCCTCAATAGTTACCATACAAAATTTTATCCAATTTGGTTATCATTTGATGGGCACGTAATCTCTTTGGGCATATCTCTCAACATTTTTTTAGAAATTTAGTCAGGATTTTTTAAGCTGTAGTTTGTCGACCTAAACATGAATTTGCGAAACAACTTTGTGGACGTAAGATCCACAGTCATGCCCCGACTGTCTTAAGTTTGCTGATTGATTACCTTTCAAATTTGCCGACTGGCGTTAAAGATCTGCGGTTTAATTTTTAAATATGACGATTTAATGGTGGCTCGATATTGCATCTAAAGTAAACAAAAAAAAATTACGACTGGACCTGGGTCATAGAGAGGTGTGGTACCTCATGCTCCCCGGTGGTTTCACCACTGTTCTTATCAATTACGAACGAACGCGAAAGGCTGGCGCACAGGCAAACACTCGAACGCACTCTTAACACTCAATTAAACTCAATTATCCGTGATCTTTGGTAATTGTTAATTGTTTTACAATTGTCGTTTTGTGGTTGAATTTCTAATTGCAGCGTGCGACACACACAAACTGTACGACCGTCTGAATGTCTCTTATTTCAAGCTCTTTGTTAGTGTGATTTAAAATTTAAATATTCAATGTATTTAAAAAAAAAAATCAAAAAAATTAAATATGATTTACAAATGAGTTATTAAAAGAACAACGAATGTCTTTGAAGCTAGCAAACAAAATGATTAGACCTGTGCCCGGCGAAGCTTGGTCGTGTTCATTCGTTTCAAGACGAGAAAAATGCAAAAGCGACAGCGACAGCGACAAAAGATTAAAGTTAGCGACCGTTCGCAACAGCGTTTTTATTTAGACTGGCCTGCTTGGCTTTATACGAAGCTTTAATCTTCAGACCTTCCAGTCCAGTCTAGTTCAGTTCAATAAAAAGAGCGTGTGCGCCGAATGAATCTCTAAAAACCGAGGAAGCGAAAAGAATGCCGGTCTCAAAAAGAATAAAACAAATCAGACGCGAAGTAGAAAACGAAAATAAAACTCGTATTTAAGATTATACCCATTAGGAAAAGTAAATATTTTGAAATCAAAAATTATATGCATGGGCGGCGGCGTAGCATGTCGGTTAGTGTATTGATCTTCTTTGCGGAACGTCTCTGGTACGATTTTCAGTTGGCGCAGAAAAACGGAAACAAAAATTTCTATCTGACTGAAAATATGAAATATGCTTACATGACATATAATCACAGCTCATGTTTAAACCATAAAAGATCAAAAATTCAAATTTAAGTGTTTTAAAGAACATTTTTTAGAGAAGACTTCAGTAAATTTCAGCTCAAATTGTCCATAAGAAAATACTAGACGCAGCTGGATTGAACGTAGACTAGATTTTGTTGCGTTGCAAGATGCGAAAGCTGAAAAAAACACATCAAAAAGTAAAAAGATGACACCAAAGTTCTGGCGACAAGAGGTGCTCAGAACTTATTCCCAACTCAGCATTGGAAGTTGTAACAAGGGATGCCCCAAGCGATCTAGACCGTATGGTAATCGCTATCATCGATGACTCAAAGCGGATACTTGTCGAGCGAAAGTTTAATATAGTCTACTGCTTTGGCCTCACCGAAGTGGTACTTACTCGTGCTTCCAATATTACCAAAGAAGGAAGTGATACGGTTATAGCAAGTGGAGCTGAGCCTTTAAACAGGTTCCGACCCCCGGTCACACAGGAACAGTGTGCCAACCATCTAACAGTAAGAGTATTGCTCCCTTGTTGGTATGGTCTGGCAAGTCCTCCACACCCATAAGTAAAAATTTGGTCAAAAGGCCCATCAGGTGGAGGAAACTTCAATATTCGGAATTTAAATAACTCACCAACCAATGAAGCCGCTGGGGTCGATCCTAGGTTGGAAAATCCAAACTTTGTCACCCTGGAAAAACCAAACTTCCTCAGTCTACACAAACGTCACACAGTCACCCACTCAGGCCATTGAGTATGTTGGTAAGGAAGCTAGGAAGCCATCAGCCTTGATAGTACAAGAAAAAGTTAGGAAACTTTTCAAAAAGTCGAAAAAATCCTTCCAATAGACATAATACAGAATGCAACTTATTAATTAGATAATCCAAACACGAGACAATCATTGCCGATTTCACAAAATACCATATAAAGATCATTTAAGTTTAATCAGTCTTCTGAAGAAACCGGAAGTTCACTTTTTATGGTCATAAATCAATCCCTGATCATCGACAACTAACCTCTCTAACATTGTTCATCGGAACTATGGAAGTTTGGCGAATAGTATATGCGATGTTATATGTCAAATGGGCGGTATCATTATTCCAGCCGTACAAAGCTCCTAGCGGACATAACACTCAATCAATTGATCAGTCCCTTTCGAGCCAGTTTCAAATTTGTCAATGTGATTTTCATCCAGGGAATTTGACCCATGGAAAGCCAAAAATCTGTTCGTCCCATTAATCTAACATCGTTTAATCTAAAAACTATGAAGCGATTGATAGACCTCCACATCACACAGAGATTGAAACTTCTATCATCATATATTAAAGGCAAATCCACCGAACCTGCGCTTAGAAAACCCTTCGAGTCAAAAGAACTTTCTCTTTGTGCATTTCTAGACATAGAAGGTGCCTTCCATAATACTGGTTATAATTCTATCACAAGGGATATGGCCTATAGAGGCATATATGAATTTTCAGTGACTTGGGTTAAAACCATGCTCTAAAATCGAGACTCAAGTTTCGGCTATTCCAAAGTTAAAATCAGGGCCATAAAACGATGTTCCCAGAGAGGTGTCCTCTCCTTCGATTTGATCGGTTACGATTTTTATGTACTAGTGACAGGAAAAATCAGCAGTACGATATATAATCGTATGAACTATGCACTTCAAATTATTGATCGATGGATCGCCAAAGAGGACCTCTAAATCAACCCACAAAACGCCGTAATAGTGCCTTTTCTAAACAAATATAAACAGAACCTTTGTCAAGTCTGTGTAAATAACAAAATTATTAAACTCTACTATGAAGTAAAATATCTGGGTGTCATCCTATATATGAGCCGTTTATTTTGAAAGTGGCAGAAGTCATTTTTTTTTTAAGTCGAGATATTTAAGGGTTGCGCTTTAACACGTTTAAAAATATGGATGCTAACTTTCGAGAGGATTTACTTGTATTTGTTATCTAATGATACTGACATTTTTATCAGTATAAATAATTTCGTATAAACATTAGAAAATCACCACTTTTCAACACGGTAAAGTGACTTAAGCCACTTTCAAAATAAATAGTTTAGATAAATGACTGACTTATATTAATTTTGTCCGACGTATTTTACTGAAGTGATGTTTTGAAAGGGCAGTGATTTACTAAAATTGTTGAATAAATTACATATATAATAATAATTCATACCATCAACATATTTAATATAAGGGTTTGATTTAAGTATTTTTTATTTTAATATTCATAAAAAACAAAAATAATTAGTTCATTTTGAAACATAATGTAAGTATAAGTAATTTATATGAAAATACATCAATTCAATTTAATTTTCGTCATCAATAGGAGTGATTAAGTCCTCGGAAATCGTGTTTTGTTTCAAATTTTTAAAATAACTGTTGTATATTGGGGGTATATAATTAAGCAAGTCCATCATGTCTTTGTATTTTGCTGAAGAAACAGGACGAGATCCAACGTATAACGGATCCATCTCTATTTGTGAATAACGCCTAGGTCTTCCTCTTTTTGGTGGCAAATCCAAAGTTAAAAATTCATCTTTTTCATCTAAAGTTAGTTTATAAAACATTTTATAGGGAATATCATTGTTAAATCGTATCCATTGAATTTTTAGCCAATTCACTTTGTTTTGGTCTGTATTTACTATTCTTTTTGAAACAGATTTTTCCAATGATTGTGTTGAAATAAAATCTTTTTCCGCCATGTTGTGTACTGTGAAGGATTTTTTTCGGCAGGCGGCTATCACGCTATAGTAATCATTTGGAATGTATAAAACATTTGTTTTTTTCAAGGCCGTTTCTATTATAGCAAAGTCACGATCATTTGGTAAGTATGAATGGCCCGAAATTAAAAATTTGTGATCCAGAATTTCAACATCGTTTTCTGAAGACTGAACAATTTTCATCCAAGTTAAGGCCAGTTTTATGTTACGATTTTGTCCTGTACATGAGTCACTATATGCAATAACATGCTTTTGAGTTGTGACATTCTTAAGATGTTTTATACAACACGAAGCAACTTCCTGAGAACCTCTTGATGCTATGGTTTCATCCCAAAGATACATGTCAATATTATTGTTATGAAAATTATGGAATCCCAAATTTAAAACGTACATATTCCTTTTGTAATACGATATGGAAGTCGTAAGTTTGGGAAAAGGCAATGCTTTTTGAAAGTCAAATGAAAATCCAAAATATTCATCTGGATTTTCAGCTGCTTTTTTCTGATCTTCTTGTAGACACTTTCTGGCGCATTTTTGACATGTGTCTTTTCTAGGTTGATGAAAGTGCAAATTAAAGTCATTTTTGAAGGATTTCCTGTATATCCACTCGTCAACATGTTGTTGTTTATCATTTTTACACTTTTCAAGATAGAGATTGTACATTTTCCTAATATTTAGATCTGGACTTAAATATTTTCTATGGGGATTATGACACCTTGTGTAATGGCTACTAAAGGCAGGGAAGCTTTGAATGTGCTCTTTGACCGCAATTATGAGAGATTCTTCAGTTTTTCTTCCGGAATTTTCAGATTTTCCACGCAAATCTTCTCCAGGAACATCCTTTTTAAGAGCACGAGCCAGACGTCTTTCTGAGATATTGAAAGTATCCAGAAAGAATGTTTTACAAACCAACACACTTACATTTTCATGTGTCAAATAATACTTAAATTGGCATTGTCTTGGCTTTGAATTGTAGTTTCTTGGTCTTCTCTTTTTGGGTGTTTCTCGTTTAACTATACTATGTAAAAACAAATTTTGCTTCATAAAGTTTGCTAACTTCCAAAATTTATCAAAGATAAGTTGTCGATTAAAAGAACTTATTTTTTCTTTACAATTTTTTGAACAACAAGGTTTAACTGCAATTCTTTTGGTAAAAATAATTTTGGAGTTTGCTGTTACATATTTTTTACCACTATTTCTTTTATCCTTAATAATGTTTTGAGTATATTTTTTTTCATTTCTGCATCCCCTTTTTCGTACACGATGAGTTTCTGTTCCTTCCGTTATGTTGTTTTCCTTTTCTGATGACTCCGTAGAAGTCGATTCTTCATCTGATGAAATCACTCTCATATGTCTCTTTCTGGGGTTAACGCTTTTTCTCATTTTAGAAAATATTTCTATAAAATAATAATACGCATTGAAAGCCACCTAATTCCATAACTAAAATAAGTATGTTTTACCTGATTCGCTGTCTGATAACATCATATAAAAGTAATTTTAATAAAATAATGCTAATTATGTGTACTATATTAGATATCACTATAATATAATTTACAAAACTGCACTATTCTTTCGCACTTATAAAAATAAGGCCAATGATCACAACTTTTTTAAAAATACTGAAAATAATTCAAAACAATACTTCACACATACTTATCACATATTTCTATTTCTTTCACACTAAGCCCCGTAATTAATTTCCTGAGTACAACGACTTTCAAAATAAACATGTTTGTTATACCGTTAATTACCAATACTTCTCTCGAAGAAATCTCAATAGTTCTCAACTTATTGAGTGCAAATTTTTTAAAAATGAAAAGATACCGTTCAATTGTATTTAGTGTTGCCATTAACTCGATTTTTTTGAAAAAAGTGACTTATGCCACTTTCAAAATAAACGGCTCATATATAAAAATGAAGGTATCTTTCGATTTATCTACCTATCTATCTTTCTATCTATCTATTTATCTTTCTGTATAGCTATTTATCTATCTATCTATCTATCTATCTGTATATCTATTTATCTATCTATCTATCTATCTATCTATCTATCTATCTATCTATCTATCTATCTAGTTTATCTATATATATATATATATATATATATATATATATATATATATATATATATTTTATATATATATATATATATATATATATATATATATATATATATATATATATATATATATATATATATATATATATATATATATATATATATATATATATATATATATATATATATATATATATATATATATATATATATATATATATATATATATATATATATATATTTTGGGCAATTGAAAAATTGTCACGTCCACAATTTGTTTAATTATAATTATAAATGAAATTATTATAATACAGTGCTAATATTTCTCTTAAAAATCTGGCATCTAAATTTATGTGGTCACTGGTGATAAACTCACTAAAAATGGAAGAGGTTCGAACAATTTAACGTTTACCGAAGTAAATCTCAAACGCTACGCCGTGGAATAACGGTTCCGCAAACTAAATCTTTCAATATTTCTATTTAAAACAAAACCCGCGTAATGACGGGTACTATAAGCTACATAGTATTGTGTATATTGCAATTATGTTATTTGTCATTGTCATTATCATTTGCCTCAAAGTGTATTTTCTGTTTTTTTTTTATTATGGAGGAAATTTTTTTTTCGGTATTGGGAACAAAGTGGGATTTTTATTTTTTACGGAGACGAACTCAAAAAAACCTGGCA
Source organism: Suillia variegata (assembly GCA_949127995.1). Taxonomy (NCBI): domain Eukaryota; kingdom Metazoa; phylum Arthropoda; class Insecta; order Diptera; family Heleomyzidae; genus Suillia; species Suillia variegata. The sequence goes on from OX421842.1 coordinate 39,241,805, forward strand.
GCCCTGCTGCTGACCGTGAATGACACGAAAACAACAACAATAATTATTTAATGGTGAATATTTTAGTTTATTCGAAAGTTTTACTCGGGCAGTGTGTGTCGTTTTTTGTGAAATTAATTAATAAGTTGAAATTCTTCCTATCAAATAATATTCCGGTAAAATTTGCAAACAAATTTGTCGAATCAGCATTTTAAATATATGTACTTGTGAACTGTGCCGATTAACTTGTGGAAAAATAATTTGTGCGACGGACAATATTTAAAAGGTAATTTTATAGTTTTGTTTTATCAATAATTGTTTATGTGGTTTGTGTTTATTTCATTACAAATTTTCCAAGTGACGCGTTAGCGCTCTCGAGAGCGAGAACAGCTCGTGGCTCCCCCAGGGGCGAGATTGAAGCGGAACACAATTTTTTTTAGAAACGAAATGTTTACCAGAACTAGGATTTTTTTTATGCCAATTGCAAAATATTTAAAATATTTTTATTTTTTAAAAAAGCCGAATTTAATATTTTTTTTTACAAAATAATGACATTTAACGTTTTTTAAATGTAACTTTATTTTAAACAAACCTTAACTTATTTTCTATATCATCAACGATGTCACAACTCAAATTAGTTCTGCTTAACATTTAACACCCACCCAATCAGCAGGTGCAAAGTTCTTTCCAAGTTAACATTAAAAAAACTTGTTTCTTGCTTGCCAGCATTTTACAATAAGTTAACCAGGCTGGCTTCTCCTGTTGGTTGATGATTATTGCGAAAAGTTGTATTTAGTTAACTGATGATAATGGACATTTTTGAGTATTGTCGCTTTTGACAATATGTTGCTAAAATTCTGAATTAGGTTAGTAAATTTATAACAATGCACCACCAGTGTCGATTTGTTGTTGTGTTAATAAAAAAAATGAATTTTTTAAAGTTTTAATATAAAAAAACGATCAATTAAAAACACACGTTAAACGAAAAATTCAAAACTCATAAATTTAAAGCTGATTTCCATATACTAATTTTGTTTATTAAAATAAATGTTTCCTTCGGTTAATTTCATTTCAAGTTAACTTTTTTAAAAGCAAATAAAAACATTTTTAAATTATATTATTACTACGATATTATTTTGTTAATTTAATTAATACAATTATTATAATTGTATGATATAACAATATTATTATTTTTAATTTAGGATGCATACTCGAAATACGCTCTAGGAAACGTCGGTGTTTTAGCTATGATTCCTGCGCCATCGCCGCCTTTCGCGGCTAATGTCTCGCTTTTCCTATTTCTTGGTTGTTTCTTTAGTATCGCCTACACCGCCGGCGTTCCATCGTTGGCTCGTTACGAGGGCTTACTTAAAAAGCAATCTGCGTCGTCGCCAGAAGAACAACTCGGACTTTACAACGCTACCGATAAGGTAACGTCTCTTCGCGGTAGCGTTAACTTTAACGAATCAGTATTGCAGCAAAATCGATCTTCGCTGGTTGAGTTCTACAACAGCTATTGCGGTCATTGCAAACGCTTTGCTCCCCATTATAAGCGACTCGCCGAACAGATTTATACATGGCGGGAGGTTTTACTCGTCGCTGCAATCGATTGTGCCGATGAGGCAAATAATGACATTTGTCGCGAATATGAGGTTATGGCATATCCGACGCTGCGCTATTTTGGACCAGCATATGTGCCCGTCGCAAGCTCCTATGGTCGCCCTATTGAGACACAAGAATTAGATGAGATACGAACAACGCTTGCACAGTCGGTGGCGTCGGAGCAGCGTACTGCGAACTGGAGCGCTGACGCATGGCCAAATCTAGACAACCTGACGGCAGCCGAAGCAGAGATGTTGTTCAATGATGATTCTAATCTTCTGCGATACGTTGTACTCGTCTATGAACCAGAAAACTCAACTCTGGGCGTTGAAACAATTTTGCATCTGTTACGCTGGCGCCCTCAGGTGCACGTGCGACGCATCACTGATGCTGATTTAGCCTCACGAAAGTTTCAGATTGATGGCGTTCGCTACAAGATCGCTATTGTTGACGCCCACGGAGCTAAAGTGCCATACGCTCCGCTCAAAAATACTGCGCTGTCATTTGCGGCGACAGTGGAAAGTTTTTTGCAAGCGCAGAAAATGACGGAGCGACCTGACCACGACAACGTTGCGGCCATTGATGAAAAATCGATAGAAAAATCGTTGAAGGCACAACAAAATGAACTGCTCGTAGTAGTTCAAAGTGCTAAGCATGCCGTCTATCAAGCAGATTTGGAGTTAGCGGTGCGAGGTGCGCTCCGTAACGAAATACCCAAGATTGCAAATATAAGCGGCGAGCGTTTGCTTGCATTACAGCGTTTTTTGGCCGTCTTACAGCGCTATAATCCTTTGGGAATGAATGGACGGTCGTTAATCTCTCAGCTAAATGCTTTTGTATTACAATTTAACCAGCAATTGACCGGCAAAGTCTTTGAGACGGAAGTGTTGCGTCTGGAGACCCAACTTTCGCCAATTTTTTCGGCGCACCACTTTGTCGGATGCGCTGGGTCGCGTCCGGGCGTTCGTGGGTTTACGTGCTCACTGTGGCAGCTGTTTCACTTTATGACAGTGCAGGCGGCACGCGAGGAACTAAGTCAAGATCCTTTAGAGGTTTTGCAAGCAATCCACGGATATGTGAAGTACTTCTTTGGCTGTACCGAATGTTCAGAACATTTTCAGGTTAGTCATATTCTTATTATTAATTTTCACTCACAATGAAGCGTTATCTTCTCAACAAGATTACTGCAGGGACATAACTTATTTTATAATCGAAATTAATTTCAACTAATATTTCATAAGAAAAAAAAATTATTTGTTTATTTTTTATAGTATTATAATATTTTGATTCATTATTTTTTGTATTTTTTTTATGTTTTTTCGTTCATAGTTCAGGAATAAAATTGTTTTAGTTTTTTTTAAACGCATGTGCAAGAGTCTCCTAATTTGTAAGCTAATCCATTTCCTATTTTAGTTTATGAAATAAAACAAACTATATCGCTGCAATAATGCACAAATGCTCTAACCAAAATTTTTTTCGAAACACGTTTTTTTCAAAGTAATTGAAAGGCTATATTAAAAAATACGTCATACATTAGAGCATTGAAGTCAAAAATGACGATTTTATAGCTAGCATGATAAAAAAAATTTTCATATCTATTTCTGATATTTCAGAAATGTTCTGACATAACATCGAAATGCACTTTAAAATTATTGGCAGCTTCGGTGTTGGAATCGACTTATTCGATATCCAAAATAACATTTATAACGTATTTAAATGACGATATATGAAAAGTATAACGCAGAGAATAAGAGATAAGCATCTTTCATGCGTCACAAAATGAATATTATTAAGAATTCGTCATGAGCGAAACTCCCGACAAATTCGAATCTCCATAAATGTTTTGTATATATTCTCTTGATTACAGATCGCTTGAAATGTTTACATTAGTACAAAAATAACATCTTTAATCTTTTTACAAGTAATAGTTTTTCGAATATTCAAACACAAATCGAGAAATCGAGATATTTGCTAAATCCATTTACAAGTTCATATAAAAAACATTCGACAAAATACCAACAGTAAAATTAAAAATCTGAGTTTTATTAAATGTAAAAATCACAAATCAATTAAAAAGAGAGATAAGTTGATTAGTAGAAGTTATTCAGTTCTCAATTATTCGATAAAACGACAAACGAGCTCAATTCTATCTTCACACTCATATGGGAATGGCGGTCGTGTGCATTATAAATTGTATTTGGAAATTAGCTATTAATAGGTTGGATTCTCCAGTCTATTAATTTAAAGAATATTTTGTTGCTTACTTTAGCTTTCTTTATTAACTAATCAATTGAATAAAATAACGTTTATTTGATATTTCGCTTATCGAAATGTGTATTACTGATATACAAAATTTGCAAACCTGTTTGTGTAGTTGATAGATGTTTTACTTTGTGACTTATGACAATCGAGGAACAAAAGTTTATATTTATTTAGATAGAAGCTATATGAGCGCAATTGTTATTTCACAGCTGCGTATTTAGAAAACTATTACAACTAACTATTGAGGCAGTTCTAGGTGAACACATAACGAAGGTCAAGCAGTAAATGCACTGTAAATTATTAAATTATGACTTAAGTTACAAATGTAACTAATTTAAGTTGTTGTTGCAAAATCAACTTAAATCATATCTAAATATACTAGCTTTTAGTACCTGGCGTTGCCCGGGCTTAGTTTTGAACATAAATAAGTAAGATAATTAGTCAGCGGAACTTCCCGGTACTCTCCGTTTTGATTCTGAGTTACGGAAGTGGACTTTAAATTGATCCAACTACGCCCAATTATCGACAGTAATCATACAAACTCAACATCAAAATTTAAAATTTTTAGGAGCACATGCTATTATCAACGATTCTTTCCTCTGCCTTCTTCCATTAATTTTCGGACTTTTACCGACGCAATTTCTCCAATTTGCAAAATTCTTGATGCGGAAACTAATCGACGACTAAAATTCATCGTTATTATTTAAATAAAGATGACATCAAATTTCAAAATTGCTTTGTAATGTAAAATAATTATTGCCTTTCTAAATTGTTAGGTACTTTTTATTTGTATTTGTTTTTTTTTCTATCCTCGTAGATATAAAATATAAGTTATTAGAGAAATGTGCCAAGTTGTATGACGACTTAAAAATATATTAATAAATCTGTCTTTTTTAAAAAATTCGTTTAAATGCAAAATGTTGTATCTTTTTACCACACAATTCTTTTTTCGATTTGTTTTCGTCAAAAATATAAAAATACATTCATTATTACATTACAATGCAATGAAAATAATAAATTTAAGAATTGTAATTGTTGTCAATTTAAATTAGACCCAACGGAATTATCACTATATGAGTGATTATATGCTAATATTTCGTGTTTTCAATTTTTGTTCACGCTTTCGCTTATTCATGTCGCAAGCTTGACCTCCAACAATCGACAAAAAAAAGTATCCGATAATTCAAATTGAAAAATTTGCTTAGTTGCTTAGTTGCTATCTCTGAGGCGTAGAATTTAAATTGTAAAATAGCGCATTTTCCTGTGCAATTGCCTTAAAAGATGAAACGTTGGGCTGAATCTACAGAAATTTCAATTGTTAAATTAGTATATATAATATACTAGCGAATGCCCGGCATGCGTTGCAATCCCACTTAAAAAATGTTAACAGAACTTCCCGGGACGCCCGTTAGTACCGGAACTTCCCGGTACTCATCGTTGTAGCGATTCTGAGTTACGGCTGTGAAATTATCGGCATACAAACTCAGAAACAAAATCCGTATATTTTCACTTAATTAAATAAATTGAGGGCGTTATAAGTGACGTAGACAATTTTGTATCCTGTTATTCTTCCCGGTGCATCCCGTTACATGTTGTCTATATTGAAAGTGTGCGTTAATTGATCCAACCACGCCCATTTTTGGGGAAGTTATCGACAGTGCCAATACAAATTCAGATAGAATTAATTTTTATATATATAGATAGATATTGATGGATATATATAAAATTATTTAAAATGTTTTGTAGATTTTTGTTTGTTTTTGGTACATGAATAACGAATTTCAACAAGAATAATTTTAAATATTAATTAGAGGTTCAATTAACTTTCTTGTATGAATTGTTTTGGATCCCATTCCGTATAAGTTAGTTTGGGTATAAGTTTGTATCATAGAGAAATACTTTAGGTAGACAGGGACATCAGGATAAAAACAAATCGATTCATAATTCTTGTTAACACGATATCTTGAAAACCATTAGAAATATTGTGTTGAAATGTTATACTAAATCTTTTGTTGTGCTTGAGAAAAACTGATTACCTTATTTTTTTTAAATAAAGCACTTATAGTTTAAATGATTTTTTTTGTACACAAAGGTTGAAAAAATATCGCCATCAAAATTAATATAAAAACTTTAAAAAAATACATATATAAATAAATTGTTATGGAAAATGTTTAATAGTCGGTTGGATCTTATTTTTATTAAATAGAGCGTGAGGCGCCCTAATATGTACGAGTATATAGGACTGACGAGTAAATATATATTTCGGAATTGTACTTAATTTATGTTTTCTTTTTTAGTCAATGGCGACGCGTCGCAAAATCTGGAGCACACCAAATAAAGACGAGGCTGTGCTTTGGCTATGGTCAGCTCACAACGAAGTAAACCAGCGACTTGCCGGCGACTCTACGGAAGATCCACAATTTCCGAAAATACAATTTCCTAGTTCTTCAAGTTGCGATAAATGCTACAAGCAGCCGCACACGTCACCTGCCACGCTTGACACTAATTGGGACAAAGATGAAGTTCTAAACTTTTTGAAAAACATTCATAATCCAGAATCTTTGAGCCGGTACGGTGTCGAACACGAGGATATACTGCGACCGACGCTCGAGAAGTTGCGTCAGAAACGCATGATAGGAAACGTCTTCTCCGACATGGACATGCGAATGGGCATGCTACTGTACGGTTTTTGTATTGTCATGATGGTGGTGGCCTTTAAGCTATTTGCTTTCAAGGGATATCGCAAGAAGCCATATGGACACGATATACTGGGCAAAGTATAAAATCGCTAAATCGACTGTAACTGAAAAACATTAAAAAGACAAGGAGCCTCCTGTGTTAAGATGGCTGTTGCCTAATTGTTATCTACAATATGAACTTCCAAATATACCGTGTGTGACGCATTCAAAAACCAACAAAAATATATATGTAAGTGGTGTGAGTAACATCTTCAAATTTATTTTGTTAATTTTTGGACAAATATATTTTTCCATTTCTTTATTTTGAAAATTAACATAGCAATGTTTGTTATTGATAAATACAATGTTAAGCTATCATGTTCTGCTACACGGCACTTATACATATATATATATATATTTAGACGATTTTTTAATAATGTAAAAAGTACTCAACAAATTTTATAAAATTGTATCTTTAAGTTATAACATGTATATAAATAAAGGTACATACCTAAAAATTCCAGTTTTTTAAACTCTTATGATGTTGCTATTGAATTTTTCAACAACAAGAAATAACTAGTAACTTTAACACGCAATTTTAAAACTTCTAACTGTATTATATTTATCCAATAAAATAAAACACTGTACAACTTTATATATTTGGATTTATTTATTTCATAAATAATGACACAAGCATCATACTCGCAAAATTAGTAGAAAAGCAATAACATCAAAATTGACGCAAAAAATGCATAACTAAGTTATTGATTAAAAGAAAAAACTATGAAAGTTGCTATTTGAAAGCTCGATTTAAGGACCCAAAATAATCTGAAATAAATTTTAAAAAAAATAAAAGCAATGCAAACGGTTTTTAAAGTTCCTCATGCAAGAGATGCAACTTCATTTTCCAGAGATGCAACTTATCGATCCAGTTGTCTACTTAGGTCGTAATACATAGTTCCATTTTCGAGTGCAAGCCTTGGATCTTGCTAATAAAACTTGACTTGGGAGAACTTTTTTGTCATGGCGAAGTGCTCCGTACCAATAACGAGTACACTCTAACCCACATCATGGATAAAATACCCATTGGTCAAATAAATTTACGTTAAGTAAAAATCCAAACAATAAAAAGAAAAAATCAAGAGTAGAACAGTTTTTATAAGTTATTAAACTTTTGTATTAAGATAACATAAATAAATAAAAAGAAAACTAACGTGGTAAAAAGTATTCATTATAAATTCCAGGTCCCGATAAGTAAACTTATTAATAAGCACTTCTTCCGAAATACCGGCCTGGTTCTATTTTTGCTCAAAATGAATTTTTACACTTGTAGGCAGCGTTAGTAACTTTTCTGTTTAACAACTCTTGAGATAATAAAATTCACACTAATTATTTACAATTACCATAACTTGTTAACAATTTGAACATTGTGTTCTACAAATGTTCTTTTGTTCTTGTGATAAATATTATACAAAGTTATGTCACATAAATATATCTAGCTACTAGCTCATAGTACCCGGCTTTTTTTGATTAAGATTAATAAACTTTCCAGTCTCGCCCATTCTTTCCGGTATTACATTGGCATGAATAAGTTGTTATTTTGGAAATTTAAATGCATTCCTGTTGTGAATTGGTCGATATAGTCACTTTGTGGCCCCAAACCAAGTTTCGCAACTGTTGTAATTAACTTCACCGGTAATTGCATTATACATAAGTAATCTATCTATATATATAAAAATGAATTCTTCTTTCTTTATTTCTTTCTATCTTTCTTTCTTTGTACCAAATAGGCGCCTAAACCATTCATCCGATTGTGATGAAAATTTGGGAAGTTGCTATGGTCGCGCCAACTTAGGTTTTGGGCAAAAAAATTGCCACGCCCACCTATTACGCCCACAATTTTTAAAACTAAGTAAAAATATTCGATTATTTCGCTATTTAACGCCCACTTTGAACAAAAAGGAAAATACACGATTACATGGCTAATATTGCTTCTTAAAATCTGAAATTTGGTATCTGAGTCGATAACTTCCCCAAAAATGGGCGTGGTTAGATCACGTTAACACCCACTTTCAAAAAAAGAGTGGATCATTTACGTACCGAGAAGTTCCGCTACTAACGGAAGTACCGGGAAGTTTTGCTAAGTGGCATTGCAACGCATGCCGGAAATTCGCTAGTTTATTATAAAATTAGTAAGGATGTATACGGAGATAAATGATGAAATATAGAATTACATAAGTGGACGCGAATGAAAAGACGACGATTGTGCTTACTTTCCGTCAATTTATTTAAACGAATGAATATTTGCGATAAATACATAAATACAATACATATAAACAGCAAACGTGTTGAACTGGACACACGGATACAAAGAGTTATACAAAATACTTTATATAGATAGATTTGTTCGTTTTGTTTATATAGTTTGCGATTTAGTTGAGATTGTAATGTGCCAAGAAAGTACATATATACCTTACCATACATACACAATTGTATAAATTTATGATGCAGCACAGTTAAAGTTTCTGTGATTTCCTGTCAGATTTTTTGTTTATTTTTTCGCAATTTGTAGCTTTGTTTTTAGATTAGCTTTTTACGACTATCTTCATTAACAATATCCGCAAATTGTGGTATTATTTTTTTCGGGTTTTTTTTATCGATTTATATTAAAAATATTTTTTTTCTTTTCATGATTTCAAGAACTGAGAGTAAATTGTTTGATTGATTGATTGAATTTGATTTAGCCAGCATGCACAGACTGAAATGAATAAAAAGAAGACATAAATAAATTAAAATGTATTTATTGTTGAACAAATTATAATTAAATATATCAATTTTTAAAAATAAAACCTGTTTAACCCTTGTGTTAATAAGCAGATTTGCCTGCGTGTTTATTGTATTGTTGCATTCATAAAAAATAAATCTGCTGAATATATGTACAACAAACAATAAATTATATCCCTGTTACAAATTTTTATTTTAAGAACCTCCATGTTGAAACACTATTCCAGAACCTATTCAGTTCCTAACGTTTTCGTACTAAACCATGTTGTTGTTTTTTTTATCAAAAATACGTCAGCATCATACAAAAATAATAAATTGCTGCTGAAAATTATCATTTGAGAGAGGTGTTTATACGCATCGTGACCAAGGAGCAAGCAAAAGTAATGGAAATTCTTATTATAAATGTACAAGGAATAAGAAATTAGACTAGAAAAGTTGCTAATGCAAGTGTCAATAAAGCGGATAAAAGATAGGCGAAGAAGCTTCACTGTTTGTACGCAAATCATTTGGGATGAACACTTTCCAAATATCAAAAAGTGGCTCTACTATGATAATATATGATCTTTATTTTATTAATATGTTTAGGGATAGTAGGTAGACTATAGAATATTACACTTGCCTTATTATTTTGACTAATTTCATTTTCGGATCATTTTGTTTTGAATTTAATGTTATATGAAAACTTTGTAAAACATTATTTTAGAAAATAAATATGTACTGCACACATGTGCTTTGTGTAAATAAATAGTTATTTCATTTACTATAATATGCAACATAGTTTCTTACTTCTACGACTTAAAATCAGTAAAAGTACCCGGATACCTGGTCGTTGGTACAGTAGATCATACTTTTTTTTTTTAATTAAACTAAAAATTATGATTCGTGCGTAGCCTGCAATAAAGAGGGGGACCCTCGAACTCCTAGTTTGTCATTGACCAGCTTTCAGTAGATATAGACTAAAGTACTTTGGATTAAGTTACTTTTCCTCCTTGAATGATATTTTCAACCAAAAGGCGGCCAACTTGCTCAAACTCGCTAAATTATGTATTACTAATCACTTTTAAACTTTGAAGACCTTTCTTTGATCATTGATCTTTCTTTCTTATTTGATCAGCTAATTTAACCTAACCTGAAAATGACGATATATGGCTGACACTTAAATATTTATTTATAATCAACTTTCTAACAAATATGTCTAATTGTGGGTACCAAGGTTATTAACACAATGACTAAACAAATATCTAATCCAAGTCGAGTTATATCCAATATATCTTAGCCTATGCACGTCTATTTATGACAACGAAAATTATTTATTCGCAAAACAAACCAAAAATTCTTTTAAAAAATTATCAAATCGATTCTGAGAACTTAATTTATATTTAGACAAATAATCGTTTTATATATTGTATTACATAAAATTCTTTACATATTACGATGATGTCTTCGCTCTTTCCCGACAAAAACCACATAAACTAAAATTTCCGATTTCTTGAAAAAAAATGCTTTAAATTTTATGTCTTCATATGTTTAGACTATAACGATTAAACTAAAAATATTAACTCGGTGAGAGTTTTATCAGCACAAAAACGAAATTTATACTGCGATAAATTCAATATTTTGAACTCAAAAACTAAAAATTTTGAAATGTTAATGTTTTTTATAGAACCAAAATTTTTATTTTTAGATTGAAAACTGATTTGTATAATTAACTTTAAAGTGGTTCATAACTATGACTAAATATTTTATAAATATTAAAAGAGTAATGTAAAATACAAATTTTTTTTGTAAATTGGTATATTTATATTTTTATATATAATGTACTATAAAACTGTAAAATATCTAATTGTGACTACTCAGACATTTCTCTATTTGAGGTTTTCGATTTTGTAATTTTTCGTTTGTTGATTTTATTTTATAATAACATTTTTTTTTAACTCTTCATCCTGCTTTAAATAAATTCAGAATTTGGACGTACCCTGGAAATATCGACACCGGTGATACTTTTCACCAGCTCTGGTACTTTGTTGACAATTTGCAGCACTTCGCCAGTCAGTTTGGCAGCGCCAATCTCACCCTGTCCGCTGGAGACCATAGTTATCTTCTTAGCCTGCGACAACGGAGCGGCGACTTCAGCGGCAATCTGTGAAAAAGAAGAGAAGCCAAGTTATCTACCTTAAAAAACTTTGAAAATTTTGTTATTACTTTTGGCAAAGTATCCAGCAGCATTTCGACCATGGCTGCTTCACGATATTCCCTCCAAGCTTCTGCTTTTTGGGCCATTTGTTCAGCCTCTGCTTTGGCCTTGGCAGCGATGGCAAATGCTTCAGCCTCACCGCGTATTTTAATCTAAGTGAATGAAAGTTTAAAATATAAAGAAATTAAAGTAAATTTAACAAATAAATAGTCGAGAAATAAACAAATTGAATATACATATATATACAATATATATATACATATACATATATATTTATATATATTTATGTATACATTATTTACCGATTCTGCTTCGGCCTCAGCTTCCATGACGACGCGTAGCTTATTAGCTTCAGCAATTTTTTCAAGGCGATATTTTTCAGCTTCAGCCGGGCGGCGAATTGTTGCCTCAAGTTCCCTTTCGCGACGCTGTATCTCCTGATCCTGAACAGCGATCTCCTGCGTGCGCTCGATGACCTTGACTTGCATTTGCTCCTCCTTGATGCGTTGCTTGGTCTTGGCTGCTTGCAGTTCGTAGGCCATCTCGGCTTCCGCTTTCTTCGTTTGAACCTCAACGTCGTAAGCAGCCTTTTTCAGCTCAAAATCGCGCTGAGCTTTGGCGATTTCGGTATCGTTAAGGAAACGCGATGCCATGCGCTGCTCCTCAGCAATAGCTTCTTTTATTTGGGCATCACAACGTGCCTCAGCCTCGCCGATGCGTGCGTCACGTTTCACTTCGGCGGTACGCGCCATTCCAAGAGACTTCAAATATCCCTGAAATTTATCAATTTTGTCACATTAGACAAAAAATGTAATACAATTTTACCTATATGTTTATGTATGTATGAATGTATGTATGTATGCATGTATGCACATGTATATAAAGGTTTGAACAAAACTTGATTGTAAGTTAAAACAAATGTATTGAACGGATAATTTCAAACAAAACAAAAACATGCTCGACATGCGGCATGCACGCTGCAAAAATTTCAACAAAACATTCAGAATACAAATAAATACAATATATGTATATATTTTTTAAATACGATGATGATGGTTGGCGGACAATACGGTAGAATTTTGTATTTTGAAACTCTCATAATTATTTGAAATTTCTTAGATTCATATACTGAAAATATGAATCGTTTCATGTTTACTAAAGTGATTCTTTTGTATAGCAAATTTTATTTACTAAGTTAAAATTGTAAACCAGTTTATAAAATTTGCCAACAACAATATCAAAAATTACTTAATTGAAGAACTTTATGTTACTTTATTAACTCCAAATTCATAATTAACATTTTTAATACAATATTGATACAATGATTGAAGAGTTAAAATTTTGAAAGTGGACAACTGTTATATTGTACTAATGAGCATTTTATTAATTTATATTTATAACAGTTAATACTATTATTATTCATTTATTTTAAACTTATTACTTTATTTAAGTTTCTTCATTTGTAGATAATATAATTATCCACAAAATAGTTCCAATAAAGTTTAAATCAATTAAAATTGCAAATATGATACGATGTTGTTATCAAGTTATTTAAAAACTTTCCTATTTTGTATGTGTTCTGATTAGTTGGAAATATGAGAAAAAAGTTACATACCTATTAAATAAAGCAAATAATTAAATAAACATTAAAATTGTTTCCACTCAAAAGATGTATAAATGTATCTTTAATGTCTGTTTAAACATGATATACATAGCTTTTGAAAAATGTGCTCTAATAACGATTGCAGAACTAGCTTTAAGTTTAAATTGATTTGACAGTAAAAATGTGATAGATTGATAGTTGTGGTCCTATCAGAATTCAGCCAATTAGTAAATTGCCGGTGCAACATTTTTCCATGAATCCATTTAATTATTAATTTATAACACATATGTATGTATCTAAAATTGTACACAGATTAGAAAAGTTAAGTGCGAACATACCTTGGAATCACCCTGTTATTACGAACAAGGATTGGTTCGAAATTCACATTGCAAACAAACACGTAATTCCGAAAAAGAGAAAAAAAAACTTAAATTCATAAAAAAAAACTTTGAGTTATAACAAAGTAACCATCAATTTTTCAGTTAAAATTAATGAAGTTTACTTTTTTTTTTTTGCAAATATATTTATTCATTTGTCAATCAAACAAAAACAAAATAAAATCATTAATAAATATTAAACTAATATCGATAAGCCTAGTTTTTTCACACTCATTTAAATCGTCAAGGTTTCCAATTTGTTTCCACAGATTCCGAAAACAAAGTCAATACAGTTTAAGTAGAACAGTTTAAAAAAAAAAAAAACGTTATCCGATGCCAAAATCTTTATAAAGATAATTTATGTATTTATTATTAGTAATAATACGCGGTGTAATAAATATAAGGTGAGAAAGTAGAAAAATGACCCTCTTCACCTCGATATTGTTTCTCTCTTTGAAAATTTTGTGTGGTTGCTATGGTTGCTCCAAAATTGTTAAGTTATTAAGAACAACAACATTGTTTGTTGTCAATAATCAAAGAAAAAACCTTAAAAATAAAGCAGAAATCGAGGTTAGTTCTCTCACCTTTCCCACTTTCCTTATTATTCCTTATTATTCAACCATGATTTAAAACAAAATTTTAAGATTGTGTCTTTAATTGCACGAAACATTTTTTTTTTATTCGGTTAATGTAGTTTTTACTTTAAAGAAACTCTTTACCTATCTGCATCCAAAATTTTGCTCAAACTGTCGTATTTTCTAGAGAATTGCCGATTTCGTGCAAATCAATTTTGACCAAATTTCTACTTAATTTTCAGATAATTTATTCGCATGTTATTTGATATATGCTAGAAAGTAAATTTTTTTATTATTTGTTTCATACAATTTTAATATAATACAATATTATTATTTTAATTATTGATCTAAATGTGGTTATTTAGTAATATCTCAAAAACTGTTCTAAAAAAATTGTAACTTCATTTTCAATTCTACATACACTGAGAGCAAAATATAGTTACTGTTCTAATTGTCTCGTAATAGATGCAAAATTTACGAAAATGACTACATTTTGCAAATTAACTTCGCTGTTTTTTTAATTTTGAAGCTTTTCCAAATTTTTGCAGAATACTAAAATGATGCAACCTACACAGGATAGGACAATGCATTGGCAAAGACGTACGATTATATAATTTTTCAGTTATTGGAATTTTAAAATTTTATGGTTTTGAAATTTTGAATTGAAACAATTTCGAGCAGTTTTCATTAAATTAAATCAACTTCAATCGTTCAATGAAAATTCCATTACGACGCATTAAAATTTATAGTTACTTATTACTACGTTCTGTTCTCAGTGTAGGAAATAACGTCATATATAGAGGGAAAAAAAACACTGTTAAATAGTTAACTATTTTATTTGATAGCTGAAGTTTGAATTAATTTTCTTATTTTAAAATATAAAAAAATTTAAAAATTAATTACTTACAAAAAAAAGATGCAATATAATTCTTTTTACTACTTTTGAAAATTAATGAAAATGTGTTTTCTATGCTTTCTATTAATATGTTAGCAATAAGAAGTAAATGGCAAAGTCGAAAAGTGAAAACATTTGGAGAAGAGAAGTCTGAATATAAAATGTGTCTTCTTTTTTATTCTATTTTTTCGTTTAATTTTAACATATTTTTTCTTATTTATGACAATCTTTTAGATGCTATCGTTGCTGGTATAGGACCATAGCTCTTAGTCATATATGTACGAACATATAACTTAAAAACAACTCAAAGTTTTATCCATCAGATTTGAGGGATTTTGACTTTTTCGACTTTACCATTATTATGTATTAGTGAAAATATCATTCTAAATATTTAAGGTATTAAAGAATTAGTTTGGTTAAGCTTGCTACAGAGTATATTAATCAACTAAACTTGTTAATACTACCGTACAAATATTTTGAAAACAAAACAATTAGTGGTACAATATTAAAAAGAATTTATTTACCTCCTCATCGCGAATATCTTTAAGTGTGTACGAGACGACAGTTATACCCATATTAGCCAAATCGGAAGAGGCTACCTCAAAAACTTGTTTGCTAAATTTTTTCCGATCCTTATAAATTTCCTCAACGGTCATCGAACCCATAATGGCACGTTGATGCCCCTCGAGTGTGACGAGCGCAATGTGCTGGATCTCAGACTCGTTCTTTCCTAAAAACTGTTCGCATGCGGTCAAAAGCATGTCCTCGTTTTGGCCCTGAATCTTAACCTGAGCAATGCCCGTCACGGAAATGGGTACGCCTTGGCTAGTGTATACGCATGGACTCTCCACTTGCAGGGTCATTGTGTTCAGCGAAATTCTACATAACAAAACAACAGTTAATAAAAGAGAGTTTACTAATTGTAATAGTAAAGTTTCGTATACCTTTGCACTTGCTGAATCGATGGCCAAACAAAGGCACGTCCACCTGGCACTAAAAGTGGTTTCATGTAGCAACATCCTAAAAATTAATTTATCAAATCATTTATTAAACAATGCTTTTATTATTTTTTTAATCTAGCAAAATGTAAAATACCGAATTTCAACTAATAATTTACACTGCAACTGTTTTTGTTTGCATTAGAGGTGAGCGTGGTTCTTATCCGATTACGCCCATTTTTTGTCAGTAGTTTTGTGTTTCCATTAAAACGCTAAATATTGAATTTGAATTGATTGTTTGTAGTTTTAGGCCAATCTTATCAATCTTAGAATATGGGGCTGAAGTTTACTTGACCGGCGAACGCTCCAAAGTAAAAAATAATAATGCAGAAATGTGGATAATTGGCTAAAAACACGATTTCAAAAAAAAAAAAATCGCCGTTAGGATTCCGGGGGCGAGTTAGCCCCCTTCAAAGAAATGAGAGATTTTTTTCGGGATTTCACAAAAAAAGCTCTGACCTTGCTTCAGTTTTATTTCAATTTAGCCACATTGATAAAAGATAGGTATGACATATCATATGATATATATATATATATGATATATCAAATGAAAGGTAATTATTACAGCTATAATCTAACTTTTTTACGAGAAATTAACCCATTAAGTAAAAAAATGCACAACATTTTTCGAAAAGGGCCTATACCTTCAACAATTGTGAAGATATCAAAAAAAGTGGTATTAGGGATTAAAGCTTATTTAATACCTTTCATTTGACACCTCATTTGTTATGATCCGCAGCAGCATTCTTGAGTTTTAACCCATTCATTTCTCAGCTAACTCGCCCCCGGAATCCGACCGGCGACATTTTTTTAGCCAATTATCCACATTTTTGCATTATTTTTTTTTTACTTTGGAGCTTTTGCCGGTCAAGTAAACTCTCACCGAACATGTAGTATAGGAGCTCACATACCAAATTTCAGCTCGATAGCTATAAACATCGGGTGTAATCGCTAGGACAGACAGATGGAAATAGACTCATAATTCGTCGCCGGTCATTTATATAACGAGGGTAGTCCGATAAGTACTTAGCCTCACCGCCCGAAGTAGGCCTACTTTGCAGAACTCGAGAAAACGTATTATTAGGACGGGTTAAAAAAAGTTGGAGTTTGTTGAAAAGTAATTAGCCACTTCTTCACTTTATTATCTTACTTATCGGACCACCCTCGTATATTGTCATATCTATCACGCCCCCTTATGGGCAGTACAAATACAAATGGAAGAACAAACTCAATATACCCTTCGGTACGTTTTTGTCAAACCGCATATTTTACCAATAAAACGGCGTTGTATCAAGTTGTGTCCGGCTCCGAAGTCTGCACTAAAATATTCACGCACAAAATCAATTAATTCTAATGCAATGACGTCATGGGTGGGTCATTTTATTAAAAAAATTTCTCGTAATTTGTCTTTTTTAGTGTTATTAATTTAATATAAAAGCCATTATAAATTCACCTGAAACGACAAGCGCCTCGTTTGGACCACAGGTAACAAATCCCCAAGCCATAGTGTCGTGGATTTGGATAAATCTTCAAAAATAAAGTCAGCAATTTAAATAATGAACACTTCTTTTTTTGTCCTTTGCTTTGGGCGTTCCAAAGTTTTACTTTTTGAACCTAATTTAAAATGAAGCTGATCTGGTCGTGAAATGAGTCGCGATGATGCAAACGGTCTGGAAAAAATATCAAACTAAAGACGCCACCAATATTTTCGTTTTTTTTTTAACAATTAAAATTCTTATCATTAACTGCGCAGACTCTCTCTAGTGGCATTAAGAGTTGCCAACTTTTAAAAATTAATTTTTTTTTTCAAAAAGGATTTCTTATATATTATTTTATAAGTACAAAAGTAGATTTAACAACGATTTCTAGAATCTAGCCACAAGAACCAAACTGATGTCAATGATGGCTGTTACATCAAATACATACGGATCTCGGACGCTTTTTCAATCCCGAAAACCAATGAAATTTGTGAAGTTTACGGAGACGATGCTGTATCAGTTCGTGTAATACAACAATGGTTCGCTCGCTTCCGTTCTGGAAATTACGATGTGAAAGATGCACCTCGCACTGGTCGACCTATCGTTGAAAAGGTCGATGAAATTATGGAAAAGAAGCTCGATGTTTGGGTACTACATGAATTGTCTGTGAAAAATTTAATGGACCGAATTAACATCTGCGATTCTTTGCTGAAACGAAATGAAATCGAACCATTTCTGAAGCGAATGGATCATGGTGCAAGCGTGGTGAAGCTCAACAAATAGTCGCAAAGCCAGGATTGACGCCTCGAAAGGTTATGCTGAGTGTTTGGTGAGATTGGAAAGGAATTATCCACTATGAGCTGCTCCAGCCTGGTTGAACGATTGATTCTACACTTTACTGTCAACAACTGATGAAATCGAAGCAAGCAATCGAAAAAAAACGGCCAGAACTGATCAACAGAAAGGACGTCGTCTTCTATCACGACAACGCTAGACCACACACATCTTTGATGACTCGGCAAAAACTGGGAGAGCTTGGCTGGGAAGTTTTGATGCATCCAGCATATAGCCCTGACCTTGCACCATCGGACTACCATTTATTTCGGTCAATGCAGAACTCCCTTAATGGAGTAAAGTTGGCTTCAGGAGAAGCCTGTGAAAATTACTTGTCGCAGTTTTTCGGCGAGAAACCAGAACAGTTTTACACTGATGGAATAATGTCTCTAGCGGAAAAATGGCAAAAGGTGGTCGACCAAAATGGTACATATTTGGTTCAATAATAAATATAAAAACACGAAAAGACTTTTTCGACTTTTTCATTATTAAGGGAAGAAAATTGATTTTTGGTAGAAGTTTCCAACATAGAGAAATACTTTTATTTATGTATTTGCATATTCTTGACCAGGACCAAAAACTCGTCGATCTAATTTTAACACTGTTTGATCTGATGTATATAATAGGCGTATAAACGCACTACTGTGGTGATGGCGTTATAATCTCTTGATTGGACAAATAATTCTTCAACTAAAGTAACTTAAAGCGGAAAAAAACACTACTGAAAAATACAAAAATCCTTGTTATCGTGATATCTTGAAAACCATTACTTTATAAATTAGTTTTTATTTACCCTTCAAACAAACTAAACCTAAGTCACCATGGAAGCATATATTTTGTTTATCTAGCATGCAGTCAGTTCTGCTTAAAACACCCTCTCACTTTATTCAGTTCATCGAATTCGTCCAGTCCATTCCACTCAATGTATTTTGCTTTATACTATTTTTAAATGTGGTTTGAAAAATAATTCTTAATTTCATTAACATTCTAAAAAGATAACACTGTATATTCATTTACATAAGTTTTTTGAAATTTTAATGTGTTTCTCCAAACAAAATATGTCGTTTGTATAAGTTATTCAATAAACTTAATTAATAAATTTAAAATACCATTTATTAACTAAACGTTTTTAGGAGTTTTGGCGCAATTTTTAGATAAGTACAATTCATATAATGATGGATTTGAAATGATTTTCTTATTACAATAATTTTTAATAGTAACTTAGGTTCTATAAATTAAATACAAATTAAGAATATTGTTTTCATTAGCTGATGACGAAAATCGATATCTCTTCGAAAGAATATTATTATTTCAAACTCGAACCGCAAATATTTTTTCGAAGAAACATCGACGGCGATCAATTTTAATTCAATGGTTTAAACTTTCGGTAAAGTAAGGATGCTGCATGGCTTGCTCGGCGCTGATGCGATGGTTTGGTCGACAGACAAGCAACTTCTGAAGGAGATCACGACCTTTTGAGTTGAGGCGTGGCACTATTTGGCTCCACGAAGAAATTGCTGGAAAAGCTGTTTAAAATGCAATAAAATGTGTTATTTAAGCAAACATAATAGTTCTGTCCCCGCACTTCTTCAAAAACATCAATAAACATAATAACAACAAAATAAATTTTGAGTACGGGATCTCTGTTTTGGGTAAATACGGAAACAGAGCTAAGATATTAACAGTAAGTACTATATGCGGTACACGCAATTGAAAATAGAAAAATTATATAACGATAGTGGGAAAAGTATTAAAATATATAAAAACTTTAAACTTCTCCAAATTTTCAACTCACATGGCAGCGAGACGTAATCCGACAAATGCGACACGCCTGGCCAAGAGTCTTCAGTGGGGGTGCCAAGAACGCGAAATATTTTCATCAGCTGATCAAGTACATCAGAACCGGGAAAAAGAGGGCGACCGGCATCGGCGAGCTCAGCAAAAATACAGCCAGCCGACCACATGTCAATACTGGTCGTGTACAGTTTAGCGCCAAAAAGCACATCTGGTGGACGATACCAAAGTGTGACTACCTCAGCCGAATAACATTTGACTGGAATGCCAAAGGCGCGAGCCAAACCTACAAGAACAAAAAAGTAATAAAATTTAGTTTAAAGATATACAGAGAACTTTCTCTCTTTCTTCACCAAAATCAGCCAACTTTAGTTCGCCGTTCTTATTAATCAGCAAATTTTGCGGCTTTAGATCTCTGTGCAGGACATTATGGCTGTGACAAAAGGCTAGCCCTCGCAACAACTGCAGCATGAAGCTGCGACACACCACCATATCGATCTCGCCATTTAGACTGTCGAAATATTTCTTCAGATCTTGGTCGCAGTGCTCGAACACCAATGTTAGCTTCTTGTCCGAGTGCAGTACATCATACAGACGTACGATATTTTTATGTTTTAGTTCCTTAAAATAAAAACAAATACATAATTACCAAGAACATTTCTAGAGAATTCGGCTTCTGAAAGATTATTATTGCAGCACAACCCAAATTCATAGCCCCTGTGATTACACGATAACATTTAACTACTTTAGCAACATTGTCGGAGATGCAAGGCAGTTCCGTCGCATTATTATTAATATACTCGTACATATTGGTTTGGTTAGCAATTATAATGGTGGTGGGAAAATAAAATGAATCAGTACACACCTTAAGTAGGCAAATTTCGCGAAGTGCAGATGACGGCACTCCTTCGTCGTCTTCATCCAGACGCACCCTTTTAAGCGCCACTATTTCCAAAGTCTCTCGATTGCGTCCCTTAAACACCGTTCCATAAGTTCCTTCGCCGATTTTCTCCAACTTTTCATACTTTTGCATTTTAAATATTTCTTATTGGAATTAAAGTTGCGAAAAAGTTTTTTAATATCAGTTTTTTAAGCTCTCTTAAAGACTCAATCCATTTAATATAATAAGGAGCACTCGAAAGGTAGTTGTACTGTTAGTATCAATTTTTCCAATTCGTCCAAATTTTGTTATGAGCTCCAAAATAGCTTCGAAGCTTGTATTCCATAAGAAACGAAATGCAGTTGGAATATCAGCTGGTTCAGTCGGCTACCAGGGATGTCGCTATCACTACTATTGCAGTGTTTCATTGCGATTTTAAGTACGACACTGCATATTTAATGAAAACTGTATTTTAAGCGTTAATAACTTTTATTTTTAAAATTATTCAATTGTTTAAATTTATTTTGATGACTTTTACATTTAATAACCACTAAGCGATATATACCAGAGAGATGTTATAATAATTCGCGATGGTTTGTGAAATGAGGAACTAAATAGATATGTGAACATTTTAAATCATTTTGTGCAAACAAGTGCGTTTCAAATTGTTGGTCCGATTTCGCTTAGCTTCTTGTCACTGATTCTGCTTTCTCCGAACTAGGTAAATAATGATGAGGTGATACCAAAGTCGAATGGATGCTCTTAACTCTGACAAATGTACCAGAGGTAGAAAATTTAGAATTCTTCAAATCGAAAATGTAATATGTTATGAGTTCTAGATAATTAATCTTATATCAAATGCTTTTGGTTTAAATGAATCTTAGGATTCTTCTTAGAATTTTGCCTAATTGTGTCCCTGAACGTGTTTATTAGAGAGAGAAGCAGTGATGTTTTTTTTTTACAATTTTTCCATATACCTAATAGAGCATTTAACATATGTCAACAATATTGAATATAATAAAAAAATGATACAAAAAAGCTAATTGTATGGGGATGAATGAATAAATTTAATAAGTAGGGCCACTTAATCAAGTTTATTTTCACCCAAATAATAGTAAAATCATACCAGTCGTAGTTGCGTTTAAATGTTAAAAAAAAGAGTTCATTGAAGTACTCTTGGTTCTGATTTACTTTGACTTTGACAAGTTAACTGTGTTGTTTGTCATTGTTACGATTATGGGGGTACTTAGGTATCCGAAAGAAAAACTTTTGTTCCCCCTAGCTCGAGGGCTTTGGGTAAATATGTTTTATTTAAGTGTATTTTGTTACAAAAAGCTTGTTACAATAGCTTGTAACTTTACTGGAACTATGTTTGAATTCGGAAATGAAGGTTGGGTAGAAAGTTTAATTGTGTCTGTATTACAACGAGGCTGCATAATAGATCTTTCAGTTGCAGAGCTTTTAAAGCTCTTTATTAAAAAAACAAATAAAGTTTAACAAAAAACGCCAATAAAAAGCACATAAATTTCACTGCGCAAGCCAGAGTTTAAATTTCGTCGTCAATGACATAAAAATTATGACACGATCCCGCAATACCATTTCAATAATTGAGGATATTAAGAAAATTCACTATACGAAGATATTTAACTTCTAATATTCCGATACTACGTGTCCCAAAAATACAAAAGAATTTTCATCTTTACACAAAATTTTGAAGGGTTGAGGACTGAAAACATGTCGCTTTCAGTCTAGGGAAATACTAAATTCATTACACTAAGTGGACACTCATTCAGCTTTGTTAAACAATTTTCCTTATTTCCTTATTCCTTAATCTTGATATGGTTGGAAATGCTTCTGTTAAACTATGATAACAAATTGTTTAAATGGTACTCTTAAATTAAGATACAAAAATGTAGCAATTATAAAATTTGTTTATAGGATTATGTTTACTAAGCGTCCACAGAAAATGTATGAAAAGTAATAAGAAGAAAACTGAGGAGGAAACTTTAAACTGATCTGCTTAAAACGTGCGTCGAATAACTTTTAAATACAATACAATAATACTAAACATTTTTATGTAATGTAACTGGTAAAAAACTATAAAATTAAACAAATAAGTTAAAGTTAAAAAAACATATTAAGAAATGTTTTTTTACTACAACTGAAGATGTATGGCACTAAATCAAAAGAAAGAAGTTCTAGACAAATTTATGGGAAAATTAACAGGTTTAAATAAAAAACGCAGACTTTTAAAAATAATGTAATATCGAACTGTCATTATTAGGTATTAAGTTTTTTATGACATGACCGAATTTAAATTACTTATCTTCATAAAAATTTGATCTTATTCCCTTAAAATAAACGACGCATAAACTTTTGATTGGCTTCTGTATCCAAAATCAGCCAATTGCACTTTTTGGTGTCAACGGTACAATTATACATTCAATAACATCACTGGACAGAATCTCGAACATCTCGAAGCGGCACAACTGCAGTTTAGACGTGTCGCCAACAAATCAGTCAGCCGTATCTGAAATAGTCAGCTAAAATCGTATATTCGGCACAACTTAAAATTTTACTAAATTTCAGCTAAGCGGCTTTAAAGTGTAGCAATATTTAAAATTTACTCGTTAAAAAATCGACATCATCTTGAAACGATTTATTCTGCAAAAACCCTTTGCGTCTGCCGACTTTTAACCGGCGCCGAATTATAATCGCTAGCCGTTGATATTAATTTTTGTCGGCTATCTTCTCTGTTGATTTGTTGTGCTAGCAATATTTTTCGTTTCGCGAAAATAAATCCAATTGAATGTTAATATAATAAAAGTGCTAATATTCAAACAAGAAATATCATAAATCTTACTTTGAGTTGACAATTTTTTTCTTTTGATAATGTTGTAACTACGAACAAGTGTAAGATCTGTGTATCCGTATCCACAAAGAGGCGCTCCGCTGACCGTTTTTCAACAATGACATACCGTTTACTCCCCTTTTTTTGGTTTTATTTTTTTTTCTAAATCTGTTTTGCCTTTGTAAGCTTTTGTTAGCTGGGGATGTGGTGGTCGCATTTGCTGATAAATTTTCATTTCTGTTTTATGAACGGTCTCGGTTTTTTTTTTCATTCTTACGTTAATCTATGCAGATAGATGAATGGCTGAGTATAATTGATAAATAAAAATATTTGAAATCAATTTGTAATGCAAGGCAGAGGCATGAGTCAGCGGAGATGGCTGTAATTTCGGTAGTCAATATTTGGAAGTAACTAAATTTACTTTTTTTTTTTTTTAGTTTTGTTTTGCAAAGTGCCCGTATTTGTGTATTCAGATTCGTCCATCTCGTAGTGAAAAAGGCGTGCATCGTCGTTATAATTTTAAGCGATGGTTCCCCCAAAAGACAACGTCGACCTGGAGTGTTTTCTAGTAACCAAGCACTCTTGGAAAGGAAAGTACAAGCGTATCCTGTCCATTGGCACAGCCGGCATCTCAACATACAATCCAGATAAATTCGATCTGACAAATCGTTGGACCTACTCTGATATTGTTGCTGCGGCGCCCACTAAATCAACAAATGTAAGTTCAAACTTCTTTCTTCGTCTCAGTTATTCGACACATACAGAAAAATCTAAATATTGTTGGTCATGGATATTGATGAATTTGGTATTTTAGTTTAGTGAGTCCACCATGAAGTTGACAGTTTTAACATCAAATATTTTAGTCAGGAGAAATACTTTTTTTGAAACGTGCAATCGGAAGAATGTTTATATACATATATATAATCGGACCTCCACAAAACTCAATGATAATAACTTAAAAATCAACGTTTGTAGAGTTGTTTGTTGTATGAATCTATCTTCCCATAAAAAGTGGACGGTATTCGTTAAATGCTACTTTCCAGGGTGAGACAATTCACTGTTTAATTGTCTACAAGAACACACACAATTTACTGTTGCTGAGTGTATGGTTTGAAATTTGCTTATTTTGCGTTATTAATTTGTTTAGA
The DNA here is from genome assembly GCA_949127995.1 of Suillia variegata. Classification (NCBI taxonomy): domain Eukaryota; kingdom Metazoa; phylum Arthropoda; class Insecta; order Diptera; family Heleomyzidae; genus Suillia; species Suillia variegata. Next base: position 39,266,737 of record OX421842.1, read on the forward strand.
GTAACTAAATGTTGAGATTTGTTTTTATTATAAACACGAGCTCGGCATTAAAATAAATAATAGGTTCTAATAACAATAAAACAACAAAGGGTTGTTGTGATCATGAATTTAATATAAAGTATTTATAATATAGGTTCTCTATTAAGGGACATTTTACGATGCGCCAAATCGAAAAAGAACCTCGCTATTATTTACATCTACTTTTACACTGATATATATCAGTATATATAATTATCTATATCTACACTATTATGTAGTTTAGATACATCTGAACTGTTAAGTAGTAGGTTTATAAATTTTAACCATTAAAATATATAAATCTTCTCTTAATTTTTTAAGGATATACACATTCTTTTCTTTTATGCCGTTCATCTATATAACAGTATAAATTGTTTTTTATTTATGTTTCATCGCATGCACTGCAGCAAGACTCAAAGCAGCAGGGTCATGGCAAGCTAGGACATAAGGCCACAGTAGAATTTTATGTACGCTACCTAAAACCTGTAACGACTGACTATATTTCACCGAAAATAGTTCTTAGCAAGAACTTTTACACAGATTTCCATCCAGAGAAGAATGGTCATCTAATAGTGTAATCGACAAATTCGTCGTTGCCATTTTAACGGATGGCTCCAAGATGAGTTGTGGAGTTGGTGCAGGTGTTTTCTGTAGACACCTTGGATCTTAGATCTCTTAGGCTTCCTGATGAGGCCAGTGTGTTTCAAGTGTGTGTTCAAGTGTGTTCAAGAAGTCCTATCTGACTAAAATCAGTTCTTCAAGGCAGGAATGAACTAGATCTTCTCGGTCACAGACATAGAATTAACCTTATCTGGGTTCCAGGAAATAGGAGCATAGTAGGTAATGAAGTGATCGATGATCTGGCCAGGAATGGCTCCTTATAGGCAAAGTCATATCCGACATCTGCAATTTCTTTCTTAATAAAGCTAAGTCTAGGTGGAATGCGGGATCAAGATCCCTTGAACTCATCAACATGAGGCGTCGAGACATCGCGCGGATTACATATATCTGCACTGGACACTGACCCGTTGGCGAACATGCCCGCAGATTGGGAATTCAATATAATGTCCACTGTCGAAGCTGCAATAACACCAGTGAACCAAAAAAACTGATTCACTTCATCTGCGATTGTCCGGCTTTAGCAAGAGTCAGGCTTCGTACCCTCCACTCCGCCTTTCCAACCTCATTAGAAGTCCTATCTGACTACCCGCTAATGAACATTTTAAAATTCCTAAATAATTCAGGATGGCTCCAGCATTGATTTACGTAAAACTACTGACAAAAAAAAAATGTACCACATTGTTATATTGTATATCACAATTAAATAAGGGTGATTCATAATTAAAAAAAATGTATTTATTAATATTTTATTTTAAAAAAATTTATAAAATAAATTTAAATCACGAACCCGCCCTAATTTGATATTTTATGAACTACCATATTTATTTTACATTTAGACCCTTTGTGTATCAAAATAACTACTTAAGTTAGGGCTTCATTTTAAATTAATAAACACGATCCTCTCTAATCGTTTTAAAAATTTAATCAGTTCTCCATTGTAACCTAATTTTTTTACACAGTTTCAAGCCAATTTCTTTAACGGTTCTCAATATATCGTATTAACAAGAAATTTGTATTTTGTTTCAATACTGGGTGTGTTCATGAGTGGATTGGCTCCATCAGGGCATAACAGCAACAAGTGTACAAAATTTCAGCTTAATATCTCTAACGTTACTCTCGCTATCGTTTTAACAATATTAGTAACAGACAGACGGACATGTCTAGACTGACTTAATTTATATATATATATATATATATATATATATATATATATATATATATATATATATATATATATATATATATATATATATATATATGTATTGGTATATCTATCGTGTGAATTCCAATATGTTACAAACATTTGTCCAACCGCAATATTCACAACCACTGCTTCAAATTTGTTTGATTCCATTTCTATAATCGGGGATTTTCATTTAAAACAAATACACAACCTTTGGGATACAACAAAAAATTAAAATTGTTAAGTTAAGTAAATCGTATAAAATGTTAATTCGTATTAAATGTATGTACTAAGAAACTTATGTACCATGATGTAGCAATGATCAAATTTCTAAACTATGATTAAACTTCCAGTTTTTATTTTACATTACAGATTCCGAACGAATTTGTACTCACCTTAAAAAAAGACAAAAAGTTAGATACCATCAAACTTTCGTCAGAGTATCGCCACGATATTCTCAGCTCAATATTAAAGTACTACAAGGAATTCGCCGATAAGCCGAAAAATGTGCAAGTAAGTGAAGACTGTTTTTATTCGATTAATATTAGAACAATAAAAATGTAAATATTTATTTTATTTAGCGTTTCCCCGCTTATAAATATCATTGGTCTGGAATCAGTTTGCCGACAATGCTTGAGGTAACGCCTTGCTCTTTAGATCAGCTGGATCCGACCACAAACGAAGTTCTTACCAGTTACATGTACAAAGACATAGAAGGCATAATAGGTACTACTTAAGGCTCAAGTTATCTATTCGCTTATATAAACAAAATGTGTTTTGTGTCCAAAACTATATTTAACCCTTCGAATTGCTTCTCTTTATGTTAAATCATTTATTTATTTCTTTCGTATTCATTTTTTTTCTCATTATTTCTCCGATTTCTACGAACATTTTAAGCAGGTATTTCGGACTATGAAGGTGGAATTGTTATGGCCTATGGTGGCTTTAGTCGTCTGCATCTTTTCAAGGCTCTAAATCATCATGAAATTGTTCAAAATATAGCACAGCGCTCAGCACAATTCTTGGGCATTGAAACCAAAATCCTCAAAAGCCAAATAACATTGGAACAATTTGAGCGTCAACGTTTCGGCAAATATAGGTTCGTATTTTTCAAAATTAATTTAAATACAAATATTATGTCTATGCACCCACAGAAAAGTTGTACAAACTAGATCTGTTCCCGATCTAGCCCATACTCGTTATTTAAGCAAATAAAGTTGCTCTTTTTGTAAAAAACAATCGAAACATTTTTTTGGTAAATTTATGTTAGCTGTCAAACGATCAACTGTTATATTAAATTTTTTTTAACTTTGATTCGTTTGCGATGTGTTGCAATGATGAGTTAAAAATGTCTAGGTGATATTTTTGAGGTTAAGAAATGACTAATATTCTGGTTATTCCAAGTCGTGTTTTCATTTGGATGGATAGTGTTCTCAGTTAAGAAATACATAAGTACTTATATGTACAATTTTTCCAGGCCCACTTATTACGCCCAAATTAAAAATTTGATATCTATGTTTGTGAGGTCACTGTCGATATCTTCACAAAAAATTATGTGTTTGAACCAATTAACGCCCACCACGTAACTCAGAAACACTACAACAGAGAGTAACGGCAACTTCCGGTAACTAATTATCTTGCACATCATTATATTCAAAACAAAATCCGGGCAATAGGTAGTATAAGCTAGTACTTATACTTATATTAAAAAAGGAAGTGTATTTCTTTCTTTTATTTTTGCTTTATTTTTGTTTGGTCTGTTTTCACGCGTAAGTCGATTTTCTTTAAACTTGGAAAAGGCTATTTATTATAATTATTATGAAATTTATAGTTATAATTATGTTAATAAATAAATTAATAAAAACGATTTTTTTTAGCTTTTTGTACTTTTTTTTTACAAGGCATTGCGTGACTTCTTGTATGAATATTTTTTTCAATAACATGAGCGTGTTCTCCATTATCTTATTAAAAATAGTTCTAGTATTTTTTTTTTAATTATACATATTTTAACAATATTAATTCCAAACTTGTCGAATATTTTTCTTATCTTTCTATCTTTTTTACAAACTTTTAGTGGAGATCAATTCCAAACGTCAATGACCGAATTCACAGTGCAAAAAATAACCCCACGACATCCGGACCCCGTAAAAAGAATACTCTGCCTCACTGAAACTACTCTCCTGGAGAGAGATCCACAGACCTACAGTGTCTGCACATTGAGGCCGCTATCAGAGGTTTTTGCTTTAGTGCGCGACAAGGACAATTTGCAAAAATTTTGCATCGAGTATAAAAATGGCATCGTTCGCACCTATTCGACTAATGACAGGTTATTATTGTTTTATATTAATTTTGTATGCATAATTCAGGCTCATGTATGTCTCTTTGGTGTGTTTTATTATAGGGATTCTCTTCTCGCTACTCTGCTTGATGCAGTACGCTCAAGCGGAAATCAAGATGTTCATATTCGCATCATAAATACGCCACGTGGAAAACGATATGTGCCGCTAAATAGTTCTGTCGATGAGGAGACCGAGGCAAATTTATTGCGTCTCGTCATAAATAACTTCCAAAATCCAGCACGGCGTTATGAAATTCTAGAACGATTTAATGCAAACATTCCTCACAGTGGTCTCAATTACAGTGTTACACAAGATGTAAGTCAAGATCGATTAATTAACACATCAACATTATTTAGTATTTGGAACAAATAATATTCCGAAATCAGAATTTCGTATCTAAATTAACATATTTGGATCGAAACTTCAAAGTACTCAAACAAGTTTTTTAATTATTTCGTAAAAAAAACCTAAAAATTACCATGTTTTATGACTTTATAATGTATTGTTATAATTAATGGCAGTTTTTCATTAGCATCAGTAAAGGACCTAACAATTATACTGATCAATGTTTTTTTGTATCTATGCTTGACCATAGAAAAACATTGTTCCTTGAAGTCATTGAAATCGTTTAATAACAAAAAAAAAAATGTTTGTTTTAGTCCAGCAAATTAAGTAAATATAAGTGAACATATTTCAGTGTCATTGTTAAGTTCCATCCTGGTGTCAGTGAAATTATTTTGTTAAAAAAGTATTAAAAAAAAACAATTGATCCATCTTGAAGTGACCACAAGTTGATCCATTATCAAGTGACCATATTTTTGTACCCGCAAAAAAGTTTTTCCGTTAAAGAGTTTAAATATAAGAAGTTGGCTTAGTTATAATATCGATATAATTTTTAGCGAACTTCACTCACATTATTACTAAATTACCTTATTGTTTTTTTAATTAGAAATTTACAAATAACCATAAATAATAAAACAATTTTAGAGTCTGTTCGCTGAAAATAAAGAAAAACTCATTCTAAGTGCGTTGCAAGCGCTAGCTCAAAAAGAATTAGACAATCCTACGGCACAACTCAGCAATCTCGAACTGGAAGCTATTTTCCATGGGCTCACACGACTGCTCGCTACTAAAGCTGGATACGCCGCATTTACCAATTTACCTGGGTTCGATTTAACATGCATTATATCGATTTTATGTATATGTATAAGTAATTTGTTTATATTTAAGTTTTCGCGAAATAATAGGCACCAAAATTGTGGGTGCGCTGCGTCGCAAGGATCTGGCTGTAACCTACTCGGCCATCGATATGATCAACTCTCTGATGCATTCGGTCAACTCTGATCATGACCTTAAACAAGAGCAAATGAATAAATCGTCGATACTGTCGTCAAAATCATTTTTAGAAACTTTGCTTAATATGTGGACGACACATGTGGTAAGTAGTTTTTGCGGAAAGAGATGTACCTGATAAACAAACAAAAAAAAAGTTCTTAAAGAAAAGTGGTGTTGAAATGTTTCTATTTGCAAAGTTTTAACATGTCTGCGGGTCAATAGAACTTTAAAATTTCGGTTTTACAATAAATACAATTAAAAAAGTTTTGATGTAGACGAATTAAATGTTCTTTTATGGCAATAAGGGAAAACTTAAACGAGGAAATCTCAAATATTTTGCAGAATATTCTTACAATTTAAAATATTTTCTTATAAAAGATTTAAAAAATTATTATTTTATACTTTTTTTTTTTTGTTATAACTTTTCGAATAAATCGATTGTTTTTGGGAATTACAAATATTGGCCGAATCTAGTATGTATAATAAAAAAATTAAAAAAATGCATCAGCATTTAATTGCTGGCAGTCAATCATTTGAAATGCGATAAAAATTGTTAGGCTATTTTTTACACATGTTTTTTTTTTCGAAATTCGACTTATTTTCGAAGTTATTAAACTTTAAAAAACACGATATTGTTACAATTTAATATTTTTAATTGTGAGAATTTGTAAACAAAAACTTAGTATTCTTTTAATTTGTTTTTATTATGTACACAATCTTTTTAATGCGTATTCCTAAATTTTGCAAATATAATATAAAAAACGAGATATTCTTGATATATTCAAATAAGTTACGGCGGTTTTTAAATATCAAAATGTTTAATCTTAAATCTTGAATAAGTAAATTTATGCTAATTACAATATTCGTCTATCTTTGAAAAGTCGTGTTTGGTTAATTCCGAATGTCTAAAATTTGTTTTCTTTATCAGAAAGTTTCTAATTCAAAGAGGTTAACTATCACAATTTCGAAAATTAGTAAATATGTACAATATTTAATTATTTACAATATTTCTTATTTAATTTTTCGAATTATTAGAGTCACGGGAGTGGCGCCTTGGTACTATCGGCAATGTTGGATTTTTTAACATTTGCGCTATGTGTGCCTTATAGCGAAACCACAGAAGGAAAGCAATTTGATATACTACTTGAGCTCGTCGCCGAACGTGGACGATACCTGTATAAACTATTTCAGCATCCGTCGTTGGCCATTGTAAAGGGTGCCGGACTCGTATTGCGCGCCATTATAGAAGAGGGCGAATTGCAAGTCGCACAACAAATGCAGTCGCTCGCTTTAGATGAGGCAGCACTCTGTCGTCATTTGCTAGTAGCATTGTATACACCCTCGAATGATCCCACCTTGGCCACACATCGACAATTATCGCGTCACCTAATCGGCCTCTGGATAACCGATAACATAGAGGCCGTCGAGTTGTTTAAAAGAATATTTGTGAGTGTTTATTAAAAAATTTTGTTCTATTGATTATTTTATGTGGGCTTTAAATATTGCATACAAAATATTTTTTTTTTTAATATGTTGTTCCAAAGTTTTTTAATCATTTTTGCTTGAGTTTAGCTAATTAAAAGTTGACCAACATTTCATTAAGATTTTCAATTTCTGCTTTGATTTTGTTATTTTAAGATCATTCGTAGCGCGAAGTGTCACAGTGCTGCATTTTTTAAACAGTTAACCTTTGCCCTTTTTGAATGGTAGAAATAAATTTTAATGTTACTGTTTTTTTTTTAGCCTGCTGGATTACTTATGTTCCTTGAGAGCGATGATAACGTACCGGAAACTGACATAGAAGAGGACAAATTAAACTTTCGCGATAATCTTAAATTCGCTATACAACATTCCAATAAAAGCAGAAAAAATGTTATTGAAAAGCATTTACAGGTACTACTCAATTAAACTTAAAAATAACTTACAAGTTTATGTGTAAGTTTTATGTGTGCAAAGTGAGCTCAATTAAATGATAGTCGTCTGGGAGACGCATGATCAATTAAACAAACAATTATTAACATACATATTTGTAAATGCATTTAATTGAATATAAAAGTGATCATATATGAAATTGAACCCAATTAATTTTCTGATGTAAATAGATTTACAAAAATTTTTTATTTACAATTTCGAATTAAGTTTATAAATTCTGCCAATTAAGTATTTTGTATTTGTATCAGTGTTAATAGCTTAAGTATTTACTAATTTTACAGAGAGAATAAGAATAAAGAGCTCAATATTTAACAAAAAATTTCACATTTTAGGGTATAAAACATTGGGGCATGAACCTTATTGAACAGCAAGACTCCAACGCGCTAGCATTGAAAAATCGTCCTGTTGTATTGCGAAATCGACGCCAGAAGAAAAAAACCAGCGATGCCATAGTCAACCTGCCTTACTTCTTTTATAACTTTGCCAGAGATCACAGTTTACCAAATTTAATTTGGAATCATAAGGTAAAAAGTAAAACAAAAAATTTTAAGGAATAATATCTAGTTTATCTTATCAATTAAAAATTAAAAAAAAGGAATATTTATCAATTACAAATTGAAAAAAAATATATAGATATATATATATATATATATATATATATATATATATATATATATATATATCTATATATATATATATATATATATATATATATATATATATATATATATATATATATATATATATATATATATATATATATATATATATATATATATATATATATATATATATATATATATATATATAGATATATATATATATATATATATATATATATATATATTGTTTTTATAAATTATAGAAATACACAATTTTATAAAAGTAAAACTTTTTAAATGTAAAACTCTGTCTTACATTTTATGCTTATCATTTTATCATTTTAAAATTGATAAATAATTATTTTATAGTACCCGGCGGTAATTGCGCTTACATTTTTAAAAATATATACATATGTATTAGTCTGAAAAGATTTTTAACTTTTTCTGATATGGCCGGTATGGTCAACTTGTACTCTATATTCAAATTTGTATTCATAGCATCCAATGCTCTTCTCTAATCTCGTTAAACTTGATGTGGACGTGACACTATAACCGGCAAATTTTATTATATGATATTAGTTATGATATAATGTGGAGTGTACCTACATTGCAAAAATATAATTTATTTAACCAGAAATCTAAAAATTTTCTTGTGTGGCAAAAACTAAAATATATTCCGGCATACAAGTTAAAAATAAACTTTTGGTTAAGCCAAAGCTGAATTATGCTACTATAAATGTGGTTCTTGTAGCACGTTATTGACTGCAAGCCTTTGATAATTTCTATTTTTAAGGTTGATATCAAATTTCTATGTTGCTTAAACTTTACTCCAATAATTTATTTTGCCTTATTGTTTAATGTGGACGGCTTTGATAAATATACCATTGTTTTTTGTGTTGTGAAAACTTGCAGACACGAGAAGAACTGCGCATCTGCTTGGAAAATGAATTGCGTCAATTTATCAATGACCGTGATTTAGCAGGAAATATGATCGTGGCTTGGAATTATCAGGAATTTGAAGTAACTTATCAGGTAACTATGTATTTTATTTGATAAACAATTTATCTGGACCTATCTGTTGTATATATCTGATTTGTAAGTTTTAAAAGTTCAAAATTTGTATTTTTGCTCCTCCAATTTTGAACATCATAATCAAATATGATAGCAATAGAGGCTGTAATTAAGTTCGGCATAAATATAAATTATTCTTACTTCAATTTTTGTTGTTTTTTTATTTATTCAGTGTTTGGCCGATGAAATCCAAATTGGTGATTACTACATACGATTAATTTTAGAAAAAGATGACTGGCCACAGAATTTAGTTAAGGATCCGTAAGTTACTGACGGTGTATTTTATATAATGACTTTTAATAAGTATTAAATGTCCTGCACAGAATTGAGCTGTTTAATGCATTGTACCGACGTGTCCTGTGTCGGCAACGTGTCAATGATGACCAACTGACTGTAACATCACTACAGGCACTAGCGAAAGTGTACAAGCGCTACCACAAGGAAATTGGAAAGTTTAGTGACATGTCCTATATACTGCAACTGAGTGATCGGGTAAATAACAAATTTTTGTTTACAATTAAACGATATTTCAATTTAAACAATAAAATTAAATGCATTAAAAATTTGTGGACAAATTCAAAGCCAATGTTAGTACAGATTTGAAGCCATAAAATAACTCAACAGTAATTAATTTACGTCTCTATTAATACTTATTTTATCTGCGAGTATAATTACCACTCTTTTTTCGTTTAAGTGTCTTTCACCTTCGTTGCGCGATGCCCTGATTAACCTTATTTCGTGCTTGGTTCTCGAAAAAGCTAATTGTCGTCCGCTAGTAGATCACGTCCAATGTTTAGTCGATTTAATTACTCTAGCCCACTTACACAAGGGACGAGCGCAACCCAATACTAAAACGAATGTTATTGAGGCTGGGCCAAATATGGCGGCGTACGAAGAAAAGGATTGGTACTACAACATTGAAAAGGAGGGACACAAACCCGAGCGTCAGGGACCAATAACATATTCCGAATTAAAAGAGTTGTGGAGTAAAGGCGTCATCACGCCCAAGACACGCTGTTGGGCCATTGGCATGGACGGTTGGCGTTCGTTGCAACAGATACCACAGCTCAAGTGGTGCCTAATAGCCAAAGGAACGCCACTCTACGACGAGTCAGAGCTGGCCTCCAAGATACTCGACGTCCTTATTTTGTGCACAAGTTTTTTCCCCAGTCGCACGCAGAATGGTGTAGCCGTTCTTATACCGGGGCCGAAGCTCTCCCGCAAATTGTCTGAATTCATTTGCCTGCCGCACATTGTGCAGGTGTGTCTGACACACGATCCCGGTTTGTTGGAGCGCGTAGCCACTCTGCTGTGTCAGATCATGGAGGATAATTCTGAAATGCCCAAAGTCTATCTGACTGGAGTATTCTACTTTATGCTCATGTACACGGGCAGCAATATTTTGCCCATTACGAAATTTCTCAAGATAACGCATATGAAGCAGGGCTTCAGAAGTGAAGAGGTTAGTAAAGAGCTTTTGTTAAATAAGTAGTTTTCCAACAATAAAAAATTATAAATACTTAAATAGTTTACTATTTTTATTGTATTTTGTAGAGCTGCACATTATTTCGTTTATTATCACTAAAATACGTTTAAAATAACTGCATTTTTGAAGAAGTTATCGTTAACGTTATTTACAAATTTTGAAAATATATCGTTAACAAAATAAGTTAAAACTAAAACAAGAAAAAATAAATTAACACAACTCCTTTTCCATAACAGTGATTTGGTAGTCATTTTCTACTGTTAATGACCGTTATCACTCGGGCTTGAGGTAAAACCACTCCATATCCAAAAATCTATCCATCTATCTATCTATCTATCTATCTATCTATCTATCTATCTATATATCTATCTATTGCGACCCGACAGAACAATCTCTGACATTTACTTTTTAATAATAATTTCATTAAAATGTTGGCCGCGACTACGATGTAAAAGTCAAAAAAATAATTGAACTTTCCGAATAGGTTTTGTTTAACAAAATAAATTTTGCACGAAATACGATTATAGGAATAATGTTTTTTTTATTAATGCATCGAAAATTACGTTTTAAACTCATAACGTATTCGTGCAGCTCTGCTTTTTTTTACATAATCTTTTAAAATTTTGTTAAAAAAAAATGAAAATCGAAACAATCCACGCAATTTAGACATCGCAATCAGGTATAATGCACCGCAGCATCTTGGGTCAGCTTTTGCCAGAGGCGATGGTATGTTTTTTGGAAAATTACAGTGCCGAAAAGTTTGCCGAAATATTCCTTGGCGAATTCGATACGCCCGAAGTTATCTGGAGCTCCGAAATGCGAAGACTTCTCATTGAGAAGATTTCAGCGCACATTGCCGATTTTACACCGCGTTTAAAAGGACACACTATGGCGAGGTATTTACATACATGCATAAATTCATATTTTTTACACAGTGTGTGAATATTAATGTGAATATGTTATTTAATTTGTATTTTCTCTTTATATAGATATCCTTACCTGGCAATACCCGCCATCAGTTATCCTCAGCTCGAAAATGAGCTCTTCTGCCACATTTACTACCTTCGCCACTTGTGTGACATTCAGAAGTTTCCCAATTGGCCAATTGCCGATCCAGTGCAATTGCTTAAGCATACACTAGACGCATGGCGTAAGGAAGTCGAAAAGAAACCACCTCAAATGACGGTACAACAGGCGTACCAGGATCTTGGCATCGATTTGACGAAAATCCCAAAGCCGGACGAATCAGTGATACGCAAGAGCTACTATCGGCTGGCTCAGATGTATCATCCCGACAAGAATCCAAATGGTCGCGAAATCTTCGAAAAAGTCAATCAGGCATACGAGTTTCTGTGCTCTCGTTCTGTTTGGAGCTGTGGCGGACCAGATCCGAAAAATATCGTTTTAATTCTGCGCACACAGAGTATTCTTTTCGAGCGCTATCCCGATGGTAGGTATTATCTGTGAAGCTGAAACAGTTGTGTCTTTTTTGCATTAAAACTTAAATAACAATTACCTTTTATATATATATATATGTAATTTTCAGTATTGCGCCCATATAAATACGCTGGTTATCCGCAGCTAATCAAGACCATTCGCCTTGAAACTCGCGATGATGAGCTCTTCTCCAAGGAGGTGCAGCTGCTAACCGCTGCCTCGGAGCTCTGCTATCACACGGTTCACTGTTCAGCACTAAACGCCGAAGAGTTACGTCGTGAAGAGGGTATCGAAGCACTGCTGGAGGCATATACACGATGCGTTTCAATTATGGGCGTCGATTCCAAGCCCGATTCACTGCATTATCAAGTGATATCAAATGTGACGCGCTGCTTCGAAGTAGCGTGTAACTTTGAAAAGTGCAAGCAAAAGATTATAACGCTGCCACAGTTGTTATCCGACGTTTGCCGGGTTGTTTATTTCAAGGTAATACTGTTTGTTTATTTTTTTAAATAATACTCTATTTAATTTGTATATGAGCCTATAGGCCTATAGAAACATCTTTCCTATGTACCAAAATGCTACTTTTAAAATTTTTTTTCACCCAGTCTTTTACAAAAACATTTAAACAATTGATTGTGAATATGCAATATTTTAATGTATTTTCTTTGTAATTCATCAGCACACATTATCCGTAAGCCTCGTCACTAGTTTAGCTGCCAACAATTACGAGCTGCAGTGCAATTTGGTACGAAACGGTGTCCTCTGGTCGCTTTTGCTCTTTTGCTTCGAGTACGATTATACACTCGATGAAAGTGGTGTTGAGGCCAGCGACAAAACGAATCAACAACAAGTGGCCAACAACTTGGCCAAAATGGGTGTGATGGCCTGCATCGCTCTAGCTGGCTATGGGCTCGACATCTGCACCAAGGAGGACGGCAATAAAGCAACAGGCGAAGATGCGCCAACAAAAACAGTTCAAATGAAAGCAAAAACTGTTACCGCTTCTGCCTCAACGTACACACAAAACGCTTCAAATCCGCTGCAAAACGCCAGCAAACAATTAGCCATAACTTCCACCGCCGCCTCCAGCAGTAGTGACGCAGGTACAGGAGGAGCAGCTACTTCCTTATCGTCATCGGTTACCAAACAAGATTCCAGTGCCAGCGAAAAGTCGGATGCCACTTCGCCGACAGACAGCGAAAAAACAAATTCCGATACCAGCCAACAAAAATACATAATTACCTCCGCAGCAAAGAACACAATCGTTAAGCAAGTGCTGGATCGATTACTGACTACATACATAGCCAATAAACTGGCCAAGGAAAGAGCTAGCGAGGTACGTGTACACTAAAAATTGTGTTTGTTTGTTTTATCTTCTGTGGTAAAAAATTAATTTAATTTTGTTTGCACACAGATTCTTAAAACGCTAACATCAAACACTCGTAATCCATATCTGATTTGGGATAATGGCACCAGGGCGCAACTTATGGACTTTCTGGAACAACAACGCACAGCTGCAGTTAAGGAAACCTATGAGGACATAACGCAGTTTTATGAGGCAGCAGCTGGTTTCGAATTTGATGCGCACAAGTAATTAAAACAAAGTTTAACCCTATTATTTAAAATTCATATTTTGCTAAGCAATGAATGTTGCTAAATATTAACAATAAAATTATTTGCAGAGATGAGCTGCAAATCGGCGGCGTATTTATACGCATTTACATTGACATGCCCACTTTTCCCATCGTCAATCCAAAACAATTCATTATTGATTTGCTTGAGTACTTGAAGCAGTCGTACCATTTCGTTACGACGACATCTAAAGGCAGTGGAACTAACTTCGCAAAGACAACGAGTCCATCTATCACAGAAGTCGCCGCCACAAAGATGTTGGGACGCGATGGCATTCTAACACCCACACTTGCGCCAAATCATCCGCAACTGCAACAGCTACAAAACAAAGGAAGCGGCAGCACCTTTGACGAAGCTCTCAATGCCTATAATCGATCTAAAAGTCTCAAGAAACTGGAGGCTGACGCAGTTCTTGACCAAAAGCAGACGCAGCAGCAGTACAAATACGACTTCGCAAACGATGAGTCGTTACTGAAGCATACGATAATGGTGCTGCGCGCCCTTATTGCTGTCATCAAGTCCAATGTGGAAGTTGAAATCCAGTGCATCGGAAATTTCGATATGATTTTCAGCTTTCTCGCAAATAATCTGTTTGCAGAGGTTCGTTTGTTTGTTCATACTTTTTTACTTGTTTATTTTTAAAATTATTCCTTAAATAATTTAATTTTCTTTCATTCGGGGTTTTAATCGATGTTTGCAATTTGAAATTTTTAATTTTACATTCAAGTGAAAATATCTTTAATTTATTTTTAGAACACTGTTGTAAAGTCGGCCGCTCTTGAAGTAGTGGCCTTAGTGTCACGAAACAAGGATTGTGTTACGGAGATCGCTGTCTGCGAAATACTTGGCAGCTTTTTAGTTGCCCTTAAAGATCCAGACTTGCGCGCTAGCCAAGTCAAAGTGCTTGAGACACTTTCTGGCATTATGAACGCGCAGGAAATGATTAAGGAGGCGCAAAATAAGGGTGCTGTCATTTATTTGCTTGACATGTTTTGCAATTCGCGTAATCCACAAATTCGCGAAATGTGTGCAGAAATTATGGCTAAAATGACGGCAGATCGCCTCAGTGGGCCAAAGGTACTATTTTCAAATCACTAATTAAACATTAGTCTACTTACTTTAAAGGTTTACAGTTTAATTGGCTACGTAATATATGTATGTAATTTTTTTTTATGACTTACCCAGTACTCAGGAGGGAAGGGGGAAAAGAGGGAGTAGTGCTATGTACATTCGTTTTGAGTTTACACTTGTCGAATGTGCGGGTAAAAATACTGGTAGAGCGATTATTTTAAAAGCGAATCATTCGACTGAAGAACGAATTATCCCTTTAGTGCGATGTCCTCCGACATCCAATATGGATGTGTACGGTAAACCGCCCGAGTTGAACTAGAGAAAACATGAAATGATGGAACCAGGTCCTAATCATCTTGAACATTCTCCATTAAAGAAGCAACATATCAGTGTGACAATGTACTATGTGAAATGTACTATTACATAACATTTTATTTAATATTTTCTGAAACACATTTCAGTACATTTTATGACTTCGAAATGTTAAAACAATGTAATGCCAAAATGTCTTTGTTCTGGTTCAATAATATAACATAATGGGTTACAAATTGGGAACAATTTAATTTGTTTAAACCAGGAAAGTTAATTAAATAATTTATAGCTGGTAAAATAAAATTTTACCTTTGTCGATTTAACAATTTATTCTAAATGTTATCCAACAATTTTGGTTTGGATTTTTATTTGTGTATAGTAATTTATTTTATAATATATGTTATAGGTACGCATAACAATTTCCAAATTCCTTCCTCAACTTTTTGTGGACGCCATGGTTGAGTCGCCGCAAACTTCAGTACAATTATTCGAGTCGATACATGAACACCCGGAACTGATTTGGAACGATAAGACACGTTCGATTGTTTGCGATGCAGTAGCTGATACATGCGAAAGGTGACTATTGGCAGCAGTATCCACAATAACTTTTGTTTAATTTATTAATATTGCATTTCGTTTAGTTTCTATAAAATGCAAAAGCTTAACGCGAGACACCTCTGGAAAGATCCGGAAGTGCTAAAAGACATTGTTTCCAGTGAAATTGTGGTTGCCGGCGTTTACTTGCGCCTCTTTGTCGCTAATCCCGCCTGGACACTGCGAAAGCCAAAGCAATTCATCTCCGAGCTATTAGACTTTGTTGTTGACCAGACCAGCCGCAGTTCTTCGGAGGTCAGTGCTTATTTTTAATTAAAAAAAGGTCTATTTTTTAAATATATTTTTTATTTTTAGAAGGATGTTTTAGAATTGGCTACTACAGCGCTTGTGGAATTGCTGCGCTCACAACCAAATCTGGCCGATGATATTCCAGTTTTGGGACACATACCAAAGCTGTTTAATTTGTTGTCGGTACAACCAAAGAACACGCTATCAGTATTACATCAACTATCATTATCAGAGGTACCTAAGCAAAGATACATAGTTGGCGTTTTGCCAGAAACAAGCAATACAACAAAAACGATTTTTTAACATTTAAAACTAGTTTGAAAATCAATTCATTTGAAGAAACAAATTTAAATTTTTGGTACAGATGTAAAAGCAAAACACCAATTCGTTGACAAGTCTTGATTCTATATGATCTAGAGCACCTTTTTTAAAAATATATAAGTCAGTTTGCAGTATAATACTGTTCATAATTTTTTAATGATGAAATGTAACTATCTCTCCAACAGTTGCATTAACCACCAGAACCATTTTATCTAATCCATGGCGATCCTTCAGGTCAGTAGTGAATGGCTACAGCCTCTCACATAATACTCTCGTGAGGACCTTGTATATCCCTGGAATTGGGGCTCCAACCATTGTACTTACATTCTTTCAGCTAAATTTTACAGAGTAGCAGATTTATGCACTCTACGAACTCCTCGCCGCCGACCATCCGGTTCTGCTGCTTTGTTTTTTATGTGCGACAACTTAGATTTCATTATGGTTAAGAGGTGAAACTCCACACCGTAATCATTAATTGTATTCATCGCGATATCTTTTCTAAAGGCAGAGTTTGATTAGTCATCGTCTTGTTTGTAAAATTTTCGAAAAACATTCCTGCCTCTACACTTCTCTATTTTCTACAGCTCGCTCTTTTTATATTTATGTTTTTTGCGTTTGAAAATATGCCTCAGTACCTTCTCGGCAGTTCTCTCGTACGGCTTACGTTTCATCTAACAGTTTCACCAATATTGTATCAATTATTTTCATGTAACTGATATAATATTGGTGGACATTGGAAACCAAGAAAAAAAGTCGGTTGTCTGAACTTGTTAGAAAGTTAAGCGGATAAGGCTTCAGTAATTTGAAAACGTTTATCCAAGTATAATTTGCACACTGAGTGGTTTTGACTTTAATTATATAAACTCACTACTCGAACTATTAGTCGGTTACTTAATATTTTAAACAAACTTATGTCAAGTATTATAATTAAATATACAAATTAACTTTATTAGAACGATTTTTTATTAAGATAAAATATTAACTTAAATTGATTTTTTTGCAGTTTTGCGTAAGCGCTATTTCACAAACTGAGTGCATCTTACCGCTCAAACGATGCATGGAACACAATCGGGACTGTATTGAAAAAGCTTGTGAAACCTTAAGTCGTCTCTTCAAATACCAACACGTGCGTTTATAAATATTAAGTTTCTAAAATACCAATATTAATAAACTTTGTAACCCGTAGGATTCTCTGATCAGCCAATCGTTGGAGGTAAGCCTGATTCCATTTTTGCTTGGATTGCTGGACAGTCGCCTTGAGTTCGTTGACAATGCATCTGCAGTAAAGGCGCAAATTGTTGCCGCACTCAAGGGCATGACACACAATCTTAATTACGGTGATCGCGTGACGCAACTTTTACTTAAGCATCCTGTTTGGTCAGAGTTTAAGGATCAACGACACGATCTCTTCATAACAGAAACAAACATTCGTGGATATCTAACAGGTAATTATATTTAATATTCGTTATCGCAGTAATTCCAACTTGCTAGATTCGTCCAAGATTCGCAAAGCAGTAGCGAAACTTGGAAGCTCAAAACCACTTGACCATTTTTGTAATACACTCCTTGTAAGTTTATATAAAAAGTTACTATCTTAATGACAAAATGGTTCTGAAGACAATTTTTAGTTTAAAATTTGAAATAATTATCGTTTAGAGAGTTGGCACTAACATTTTAAAACATTTTTAATTAATCTTTAAAATAAAGATTCAATAAATAAACTTACATAATAAAATATATAACACTACGTTCCTAAGATACAATGATGGGCGTTAAATTGATCTACCCCCGCCTACATTTTGCAAGATGCTAGGTTTTGTCACGATACGCCAATTTTTGTCATAGTAGAGCATCACGTTCTTGAGAAATGGCATTGGACGTATAAATTGTTTTGAACACGCCCACTTTTTGTGAGATGCTAGATTAGTCACCATACACCACATTATCATCGTTGAGAATCACGTTCCTTATAGATGACGGTGGGCGTTAAAATGGTCCAACTACACCCACTTTTGGGTAAAGTTGTCGACAATGTTTGGGAGTAATATGAGGGTAATAATCAAATATGTGTGGGCGCAGCAGAGGCGCGAGAAATCTGGCATGCATGTCGTTCCGTTTAAAATGCATACAAATCATCATCCTTTTAGTGCATGCCACATTTCTCGCACCTCATTTGTCTGTCTTCAGCACTCAGTCGACGACCTGCTACTGTTAAAACTTTTAAGTCGACCTTTTCCGTTTGAATTTAAAATTATATTTTCAAACAAATACAATAAAAGGAGTGACTTGCACTTTACATATAAGTTATTAAACTTTTGTGCTAGGATGAACGAAATGAAATAAATAAATAAGTAAAAAAAACTGCCATAATTTCAACTATCAAATATTTTATGAAAACTTATTATTAGGCAGCATCAAAACTGAAAATTTGATGCTTCGCCTATTTGTCGAAGCATTTTCATAAACTCTAACTTTCTCCAACGACTTCCGATTTAAAAAAAAAAATGTTTGTTAAAAACAAGTGCTATTGATAATACAATAAATTAATAAAGGAGGTTAATTAAAAGCACAGTATTAATTTTTATAAAATTCCAACAAATGTTTTAACTTTTTAAAATCTTATTGCATTTTCAGGTATTAATCCAACCGCTGGCTACCTTACGCAAGGGCCAGCACAAAACGTTGAAGTTATGACCTCACCGCCACCGATGGACCGTGATGATCCCTCAGCACGACCGCCCTCAGATTAGTGATTCGTCTTGCCTTGTCCTACGAAGGAGTTATTTCAACGCTGACAGATGTTAAGCCCCCAATTTTTTTTTTTATGAAGTTCACATAATTTGCACATTCGTTTGCTGCTCATACGGCAAAATGAACACATTGATTACTTGTATGTAGATATTTTTGATTATTTATTTGTTGGTATTCATTCGTGACATAGTTTCCTATTTGAAAAATAATAATATGTAATTTGCATAATTGTATTTTTTACTTTGTCCAGTCGATATTTTTTTAATTCGAAATTTCTTTTATAAATTATTGTACTCAAAATTGCACTTTAGTCCCACAAATTGCAAATCAAGAGTAAAATGTTACAATAGAAACTCTACACAAACAATTCAACATAAACTTTTTATATTTATATTCCTATAAATATATATATATATATATATAATTTACACACATAAAATATATACATATACATATATTGAGTACATACAGTGATGAAGAAATACTAATAAAAATAAACTATTTCATTATAAATGAACCAGAGTGTATAAAGCAAATTGTCTTTTATTTGTAAATAAATAATTAGGAAATAAAAAAATATAAAGTAATTTAAAAATTACATTAGTAAAATAAATGTCAAAAATGTAAATTTCTCCATTATTTTCTAAATTGCGATAAAAAAGTATGACCAAAATATGCATTCTCTCAGACAGACAGACAGACAGGCAGATAGACAGGCAGATAGACAGGCAGCTCTAAAATCACTTATAAACTTCTCATTTCAATTACAGCTAATCTGTGATTTTGTTAAACTTCTCAACACACAAGCAGCGAGGAACTCTTTAACTGATATAGGTGCCGGGTCATGAGGGCAATGAAATAGCGGACTCTCTCGTAAAGAAGGGTGCATAAATTCTGTTCCTTCTGTGGGATAAACAGTAGCTTCATATAAAACTTGATCCGTGTATGGGAAAAAAGAAAGTACTTGAGCATTGGAGAGCCTAAACAGGCATGTGAAAGTTGAGATCTAGATTGTTTACAACAAAATCATAACTTCGAGCTAGCTCACATGTGAGCTAGCTCAATATACTTGTTGAGCTGAGCGTTTGAGCGAGTCATTTGTGAGCCAGTTTACAACCCTGGCTATTTTAATCCTAAGCAAAAAAGACATTCAACTCTGAACTATTAACAGGACACTGTAAACTCAGTTATCATCTGAAGAAAATAGGAGTGGTAGCCAGGGCCGTACCTAGGAATTCTGGCGCCCGGGACAAGAGTGGATATTATCGCCGTTTCAAAATATTTTTAGGGAAAATTTTCTAAAATTGTACAGCATTTTCTTCATGCAAACAGATGTAGAAGCAAAAAAAAAGAAAAAAGGTACTCACTTAAAATAAATGTCGCCCTAAAGCTTCTTTCACATGCCGCCCTTACAAAGTAGCGCCCGGGGCAATTGCCGCCTTCGTCCCCTCCTAGATACGGGCCTGGTGGTAGCAAATGATTCAAGCCGACTCTGCTAAGAGGAGCAGAAAACAATTTATTTTTAATTTCATGCAATTTGACTAAACTCAGTCTGTGCGTTGTATGTATCTTAACAGTTCGTGTACGTCTACTCCAGACAGCTCTCTGAGATTCCCAAATAGCAGTTTACCTAAAGTTTCCGATCTCATCCACCATAAGGCTGGGATTTCGCAGCTATGACAGTTAGTGTTGTAAGGTATTCCCATTATGGTTGGTGTTATCAGGTGTTGTTAGTTAGGAAAATAATTTATACCACTCGCGTAACTATCGTCTGGAGTTTCGATGATAAATACTTTGAGAAACAAATTTAATATCCTGATATCAAAATGCCAAATAATTTTATTAAAGGCCATTGAATTTAATTCTTATAGCGCAAAAACCATACAATTTTCAAATTGTTGAATATTTTAATATTAGCCATCAGCCGATAGATACACAGGAGGATTCTTATAGTTTCAGATACTGCAGTCAAAGGTTGCAAGAGGAGACCACCCAGCATCCTGGCTCGCATCCTTCTATTCATGACGGCGGTTGGAACCATCGACATGTGAAGCTGATCTCCTTTGCTGACCAAAGGTCTCTCGATCGGGGAAGTATTACCAGGCGGAAAACTTCCTGTCGTGGAGAAGGAAAAAATCCCAAACCGACGGTTCCTGGATCTCAGCGGAATCGTCTGACCCTAAGACGATCATTCTGTAGTGCAATTCAGAGTTGTTTACCTCGAACTAGAGGTTTCTCGGATGGAGGAGCTGAGAGGGGATTCCCGGTCTATGACTTTTGTCCTGGACTCGGTGTCTCTGGCTCCCCCGTCATCAGTCGGTGGGGTGATACACTATGGGTTCACGTCCATATCCTTGAGGGTTTTTAAGAAGGATGAGGAGCCAGCAAGGACGGATGAAGTGGCAGCTTCAGAACCAGAGCAGTCGGCTTTTAGTGGTTATGCTTGTGTCGGGGTGGAGAGTCTGCAAGGACGAATACGCCGGCATCTTTGATAAGAAGATATACAATATAAGTAATTTCTTTCGCATATCAAAGATCGAAATTTTGACTTGAATAACAACAAAAAAATTAGTTTTTGCAATATCTAACTATCAAAAAGTAGCGTTATAGACAACAATCCCTGGTGAAAATCAGTTTCTACTGTACTTTTTTCATACTAAGACTGAATTTAATTAACGTTTCGAATGTTTCACTCAAAGAAATTATTGTTTGACAATTTAATTTTGTTGTCTTTAACGATCTTGCAAAGATTATAGCCTGAAAACGTTATATTTTCGATTAAATTTTTTCGTTTTTTGAAGAATTGCGTTATTTTTTCTTCGTTTTTCGGTTATCGTTTTTTTTTTAACTTTACTGAAAATAACGTTATTTAATCAAAAGGTACTCGTGCAGCTTGTTTCTTAGTTAATATGTAAGTTTTCTTTAATTTGTTTTATTAATAAAGTTTAATGTTCCTGTACAATTAAAACACGAGCCAATTTTTTCATTATCTTTAAACAATGATTTTGAGAGTTTGCTCAATTTGTTTATTTAGTACAAAATTTAAATTTTTCTAGACCTTTAAATTGATGAATCATTTTTTTTTGTAAATAACTTTCGCTGTTCAAAATTTTTGAGGTTTAATTGCCAAAGAGAAGGCACAACGCCAAACGCATATAGTCTATGGAGGAAGCAACTGCTGTGCCTAAAAGTCGCCAGCGTTCCATGTACATCAAAATAAAGAGGCTGTGTTTTTCGTTCGCCACTCGATGTTTAAACAAGCGTTCCACGTAGCGCAGTAGGTCTATTTTTTCAAAAAATTTAATGCTAGCATGCCTGCAAAAAAAAAAGAATTTGATGAATTTTATGTAGTATTAATAAAAATAAATAGATGAATTATAATGTACTGTTGTGATAATCGCAGTGCATAGCGGAAGAACACATAAAACGGAATATTTTTAATTTCTTATCAAATAAGTTCACGTAAAGTCAAATGAAGTACTGAAAACACTACAACAATATTTTGTTGGATTTATCGGTTATTGATTTAAAACTCTTGACTTTTGAGGGTTCCGAATGGATTGTATACAAATTAGGCTTTACATTAACCTTTGTATTTTAAAGAATACCTGTTGCGGTGCAACCGCAACGCTTTGCTGGCAATAAAAATGAAAGGCTAAATCCTGCTAATATTTCTCCGAAAAAAGAAAGAAAAATTTTAATTTCAATGCATTTAAAACGTATTCTTCTTACCCTTTCCACTATTCATAAACAAATAGACAGAAAATCCGTTTTATGAAATTTTGCGCTCTCTCTGTATTTTTAACAATTTATAATAAAATTATGCCATTCTAAAATAAACTGTACGTTTGGCTTTAACAATATCGCTTTTGATTTATGCCAAGACAAATTTTTCAAATGAATCCGTTTTACGTTTTAAAAGACATAAGGTCAAGTGGAGACAATCATTAACATAATTAACACATGAACAACAATCGATTGTGTTCAAATTGGTTTTATCGATTTTTGATTTAAAGCGTATTTGAGCAGCTTTAATAACCAACCACTTCATATTTTTTGGTCATATTTTTCGAACGCATCGAAAACTATTTAGTTTGTTTAAATTGTCAACAATATTTTGATATACTCGTATATTTAAAATTTAATCTCTAATGAGATGCATAAATTACCTTTCTATTATGTATTGTAGTTCTGCGTAGGCGCATATCAAAACTGCACTGGGATACAGAATGGGTAACAGGATGAAAACTGCCAACAAGCATGAATACAAAAATTTGAGAATGGTGGGAAACGGGAGCGGCTGCAACCACGTATCCAACATGTGCTCCAAAAAAGGCTGCATGTAATATATGATCTTGCTGATTAGCGTCATTTGTCGCCACTGCAATGGACGGACGAATATTATAACTGTATGTAGGTGTGTGCATTGTTAAATTAATCCATATTTCACTCACAACTTTCCGCTGGTGCAAAGGTTTATGCCAGATTTTATGACTCATCCTTTTAATGAAATTTGTTTAAATTAATTTGTAACTTTATTTGAATTCCATTTGACTTTTAAGCATAAACGTTCCTGTGATTAATCGACTTGTAGGTGTGTCATTTCTTTAGACCCGCCCTTTTTTTGTTAGAGTTTTTTGACAAATGGCAAAAATGTATAATGACTAAACGAAATTTATAAGCGTCGCCTATCCCGCCTACTTTTTGGTAAGTTGTCGGCAATGGACATACAAACAAACTCTCTTACAAAATTACGAGTACTTAGTTTACAAAGAGCTGCATGCATAGTACGTAAATAACGAATTTATCTCACAAAAGATGTATGTGGTTAGAAGCGGTTTACGCCCACCGACATAGCCGTTAACATACATATTGATGACCGATAAAAGGAAGAGCAAAAAGAAAGAAACATTTTTTTAAATGTATAAGAATTAAACCAAACTTTAAATGGTATTAGCCCTTTATGGTCAGGTATTGTAACTATGTACCAAATTATTTTCGCCGCGAAGGATGATATTGGTAAGTGATTTATTATTCTATTTTATTCTTTCGGACGGACTTCATTTTATTCTATTATAAATTATAAATTTAATTCAAATACAAAATTTCGGCTTTTTCATGAATACATGTCCATATATATTGTATGTCTGCATTTTCTCCATCTTGGCCAAGCCTGCTGTAAGGTTTGGAATTGCCAAGTGTCGTTGCCCTGCGACCGGTGCCTATTTGCATATCCGGCGCTCATGGTTCCACTGGAGTCAATGTTCTGGTTACAACTGTAATTAGGTATATACACGGTAGCATTTAAGTGCGACAATATAAATGTTTTGAGCTCCGAATGCTAGTTTACACCTTCATTATTTAAGTTATTTTTCATGAAAAACGCCTATTTTCTTGCCTTTTAAATCTTCCAATTCGTAAGTTTTAAGTTTTACGTTTATTTGTTTTTTAAAGTCGCTTTGTTGGTAATTTCTTCGGTATGTTTCTTGACCTATTTCGAATTTAACGTTTCGACAGACTTAAGTCTTTTCATTTGTCAAGAAACTTTTATGTACATTTTTTCGAATTTGGTCTCGTATCAGATCTTGTTTAACCGGTTTCGGGATTACCCTACTCTCGAGATCAGTAAAATCACCCAATTTTTTGCTATTTGGTATACTCTTGCGTGTGCCAAACAATGCAAAGTATGGTGTCATACCTATGGATGAATACACCGAAGAGAGTAGGACACACTATCTCGGATAGATGCGTGTCCCACTCTTTTTGATCTTCTTCCAGATATGCCTTAACTACAGATAAAATTGATTGATTAACTCTTTCCGA
Organism: Suillia variegata; assembly: GCA_949127995.1. Taxonomy (NCBI): domain Eukaryota; kingdom Metazoa; phylum Arthropoda; class Insecta; order Diptera; family Heleomyzidae; genus Suillia; species Suillia variegata. Next base: position 39,291,517 of record OX421842.1, read on the forward strand.
CGCGTTTGCTTGTGGTGCATAGTTTGCCGTGTGCAGCAAAACAAACTGTATACCATTGTCAGACGCGAGTGCCAAATTTATGAAATACTTCCTCAATAAAAAATTTTACTACGTTCTTAGCGTTTGCTTTTAGCAGTACATATTTTGTGAGATGGTCGAGAACTATAAAAATGTAGCTATTACCTTTTTTCGATCGGGTATATGGCCTTAAAAATATATATAAAGATTTTGAAACGGTTTACTTACGTTTGCCTCTCTGTCCATTGGTGGTCGAAGAATATGACTTGCTGGCTTACATTCTTTGCATAAGGAACAGTTTTGAACGAAAGTTCGAATTTGGGTGTTTATATGCGGCTAATGTTTTATTAAGCCCACCGTGTGCGGTGTCGGGCGGTTGATGGGATCTTCCGATTATATTATGAGTCAAACTTGCTGGTACCCACAACTTCCAGGCAAAATCTTCGTTAAGAAGAATTTCATCATACGGTATTGTGCGTTTATATGCGTCTCCTTTCTCAACTCTAAGATCTAGCAAGTGTTTTGCATTTTCGTTTATAGTTGACAATAATTCTATATATTCTTCCGTTTTAAATTCATCCGATTTTAGATCAATTAGGTTAACTGTGTCTATCGTAAGTGCATCCATATCGTATCTTGACAGTGTGTCAGGTACACCATTTTTTTATCCTTGTCGATGTTCAATAAAAAAATTGTAGCTTTGTAGAAGTAAGCTCCATCAGAGTAGATACAACTGAAAGTAATTTTATATGAGTTTAAAAATAAAGGCGAAACTATCAACAAATCATCCAAATAAATAAAGATTCGATCACGATACTGTGCAGATACCACTCTATCCATTAACTTGCATAATTTTTGAGCTGTGTTACACAATCCAAAAGGCATGACAGTAAGCTGATAGAGTGGCCTGCCTGGCACAGTAAACGCTGTCTTCTCGCGATTTGATTTTTCCTTCGAGCGGAATTTGCCAAAACGCATCCTTCAAGTCCACTCTAGAGATATAATGAGTGTCTCCCAGTCGACATAACAGGCCCTCAATGTGCGGAATTGGATAGGAATCTTTCACGGTGGGATCATTTAGTCGAAGAGCGTCCAGGCAGAGTCTACATTTTTCTCCTTTACGGACAAATGCAACCCTATTATTATCCACTCCTAAAATTCGCGTTTTAGTGATTGAACCAAATGAAATGTAATTTCGTGAGTAATTTTATTAAAATTTATTTGAGCTTTGACGCGACTTATCATTGGGTGCGTTCGACCATCGCCAGTTTTAATAAAAGAATAATATTTATATGTATTCAGTTTGGCTTTTTTTTAACAAACTCTAATCAATTTAATCCTGAACAAGTTACGGTTGTGCCACTATCAAGCAATCCTTCTAATTCGTATCCGTTTATATTAATTTTTGAATAAAAACGCGTATCTTCTCCTTCGTAGAGTGCTGCAGATGCTATTTCCTGCCTAATATCTTTTCTAATTTTATATCTTAATCTAGCTTTTTCAATTTCACTTATTTTTTCTTTAAAAATTATATTTCCTACTTCTTCGTATTCTTTAATTCTTATATGCAATGGTTTTAATATCTTTAATTTAATATCCGACGCATTGGCGAAGAACAGTCGACAAAACTATGGCCAGGCTATTTGCAGGTCCAGCACACATAAACCTTGGAGTAATTGTTGTTGTTGTTTAAGGCGTCTATTTCGAACTCTGGTTCTTGATGACTGTCTTCGAATGCCAGCTCATGTACGCGCGTTATGCCTGTTTGGCGTGAAGCTAGCTAACCTTGACACTGTGTATGTTTGGTATAAGGTAAATGAAAGTAACTATTATTTTAATGATTTTTTAACCATTTTGATGTTCCTATTTGCGTAAAATTTTTGAATTGTAAAATTAACTTAAATTGAAAAAATGGTCTATTTGGAGCTCGCAGTATTTTTTTTTTAAACAACAAAAGTTGCAGCTGTATAAAACGCTGATGGTTTATTTTTACCGGACTTACTTTTGTTGTTTTACCTCATATTTTACTGCTGTATTTTGTCATTTTCTTTTTATGCTGCCAAAATAGTTTGATTATTGTATTTTTGTATTAACTATTGGCTTATTGGTAATTCGTCGCAATAATTACTGTTGGTGCTTAAACCATTTACCGTATAAACTTACAAATTGCCGTTTTGCCTCTACTTTATGCTCTCGCAATTTTCGAACAGTTACCTTCCAGCTTTAAAATGTCGCAACGCGGTTACTGCCTAATGTGACCGATTAACCGGGACTTACACTCCTAACTGGAAGGTAAACTTTTCGATCCTTGCAAGGGTTGTAAAAATTAAAACTTGATGTTCCACTTTATAGAATCAGCGAAGTATGTTGTGGGGATTTAGTAACTGCGTGCAAAAAATTATTCGCAAGAAAAACGGCCGCAGTAAAATTCCGAAAATCAAATAATAGCCGCGAAAAGATTCTACGCGAAAATTGAATCAAAAAGTATCCAAAAATTTCAAAATTCCTGTGCGCCCGCTGTTCGTTTGGATTTGGCCGTTTCAGCGGTGCGCACTTTGTTCGAAAAAAAACTATAAAAAATATTTTACTTTACTTTAATTTCACTTTAAAAAATTTATAACTTTAATTAACTTTATCAAATTATTTTATTATATTTACTTAAAAAAAAGAGCTCACATTTTATTTATTTTTTTATAATTGCTGGCGGCTTTAAAAGCGTCGGATTTTTGCAGCTCCCTCCTCTGTTTACTTTTGAAAATAAACACTACGAAATTTTAACACTTAACACTTTTATTTGTTTATTATATATTGTTACCTTCCCTGTGCCGTCGTATTACATGTGCCCTTTTGCAGCTAGCTCTTGGCATCAGGGTTTGGTTCGACCCGACACATGTAATCGAGGGAGGTCAATAAAATGAATTCCATAGAAATATAAAAAAAAATTCAACAAAGAACTCTTTCTTTCTTTTTTCTTTTTTTCTTTGAGATTCACTTGTCGATTAAACCGCCGATATTTAAATAAAACTCTAAAAATAGAATTTTACCGAACAAAAATTAATATTTTAAAAGGATTAATTAGCACGCGGACGGACGTCAGACCGATTCCCTTCTATAATAGATAAATTGACCGAGGGATCACAAACAAACAAATAAGCCAATAAAAGGTGACACAATTGGCCGGCGCACCCACCCTACCATTGGTGATTAAACATACATTAATTTTTATAATTAGGTAATCACCCCAAAACAACAAAACCTTAGACTTTACGACACTAAATTTTTAATTACATCATTCACCCATCCAACCACCCTAAAACCAAATATTTAGCCGCTCATATTGTTAAGAACAAATCAATCAGTCGAAAAAGTATTATTTAATTTATACATCATTTTGATGTCTTTTTATTGTTCATGAAAGAATAACACGAAAAATTTCAATGATTTTAATATTTTTTAATTTATATTTACCCCTTAAAATTAAGTAAAACAAATGAAAAGAATTTAACCCACACAAATAGAAAATTCGTAATTAACCGCAAACTTTTTGCAACAAAGATAATCATAAATAAAAAAAAAACAAAGAACAAGTTGTTGTTTTACCTCTGAAACCCTACGCCTATCTTGAGAGAGCTCTCTAAAGTTGGGGGAGGGGGTATAATCGAATGGTATGAAGGAAATTTTTCTTTTTCTTTTAAATTTTCGAATTTTTGTGGGCTTTACAAATAATATTATATAAAAACATTAAAATAACTTAATAACTATAATGGTAAAAAAAAACTTTAAATGATTAGCAACATATATTAAGATTTTTGCTTGTTTTTTTTTTTTTTTTAATTAGCAGTTAATTGATTGTTATTGTAATTTCATTAATTTTCTTTCTGATTAAAATGGCTTTCGTTCTTTGTATGTTTGGTTTTTTTGTTTTGTTTGTTATCTTTGGATCAAAATTTAGCACACTTTAAAAAATCTTTTTATTTTCTTTACATATTCCTCTTCATTGATTTATTATTTTTTTTTTTTGTTTATAGATAACAATAAACTTTGCTTTTATATATATATATTTTTTAATAAAAGGTTTGGAACAAATAATAGTAGCCTTGTTTTTTTGTTTTTGTTTTGTATCTGCAACAGGCGCTTTTGTTCTTAAGAATCTTAAACCTAAATACCTTTTTACTTCCAAAATAAAAAATGTGCAAGGGAAAGTTAGAATATGGAACCATGGAAATTGTCCGGATAGTTTTGCCCGCTTTAAATCACTAGATGGCGTGGAACTACCTCGGGTTCTTCCGGTTCCAGTGGCACCGTTTGGTTCTTTTATCATAACGATAACAAAAATTCAAAAAAAAAACACCCTTATTAGACACCAGGAAAATGTTTTAAGACCGGATAGCCTACCTTTGTTTTCCCTGGCGTAAATTATAAATTTTTAATTTTTTTCGCCTTGTCTCCTTTTTAGTAGCTCATACTTAGCGCCTTGACACTGATTATAATTTCTTGATGATTTTTTTAATATCACTTGGCCTTTATTCTTCGGGTCTTTATCATGAATTATTACTTTTTTTTACCTTCTATAGCTTTATGCTGAGTTTTATCACGATCAACTAATTTATATCGCGATCAAGGCTTATAAAAATATGGCGGCACTAATTTAATTTAAACAAAACACCCGAGAGGAAGACTGACAGTTTAAAATGTAAGCTTTTCCGCTAAAATTTTCCCTATTTATAATATTTCTGCATCGGTATATTTTTATAACCTAGTGGTTTTCTTTTAAAAATAGAGTACCTCATAAAAACTGTTTAATTTTGAAAATGTTGCATAAATTGAAAAATCCACAAATCTGATTTGCGCTAAATATCATTATCATTGCGGTTTGTTATTTTTGTTTGTTTTCCGACCCGCAGAGGAAAGAGATAACAAAACAACAAAAACTTTGCATTTTTGTTTTTTTTTTGTTTAATTTTGTTATTGTTCCATCACAATCTCTCTATCAGGACCCATACTAACAAACATTTTAATATTGACAATAATATTTTAACCCTTTCACACAGGATTTCCAAACTTCTCCAAATTAAGATAATTGGATAATGCAATTCCATATTCATTTTTAATTTATCGCCCAAGACACGCTACAATATATCGAAAAAACTAACCTTTAAGAGTTTCAAAAACAATCACGCTCACAAAATTTAAACTTCTAGTTTTTAATTATTTACGCCAAACTTAAATTTAAAATACTTTTTTTTACAGACTAAATCTTGTCCGCTTACCAGCTTGCTCAGGATTCGAGTGTTTAAATTAACTTCCGAACGAAACATTTACAGCTTCCGAACGAAACATTTACAGTTTTTCTTAGACTCCCCATTTTGAGTGCCTATCGGTAATGTGACGCTCTGCTATATCGACCTTTTTTGCTAGAAAATTAATTGTTTTAATGTTATTTGTATATTCTTCATTATAATAGATTCAATAAACCCCTGAAGAAGTTGAAATAACCTCAACGAAACGTCGGGATAAAAGATGGAATAAAGTTGTTTTTATTCGCATTTTAAAATAATAAGACCGAAAAGCCTACAAAACATAAATAAATACTATTGAAATTGGTCAAATCATAACCTCAAAATTTATTGTTTTTGTTTTTTCAATTTACCGCAAATATTTTAACGTTTTTGTGTTTTGTATTTGTTCAATTTACTCCTTTAAATATAGGTATTAATTTATTTGTTCTCCTGTCTGTTATTAATATGTAAAATGTATGAAAAATTAAAAATGTTAATTTTCTGTAATTGTGCTTATTTGTATTTGAATCAATTTGTTGTTACTATTTGCGATTATTCGAAACTTAATTTTTCTTATTCTGCTACTATTATGTTTAATTCAAAACACTCAAAAATTTCTCAAATTCACACAGTACAAAAGTTAAGAAATGAATGGGTTAAAACTCAAGAAAGCTGCTGCGGATTATAACAAGTGAGATGTCAAATGAAAAGCATTAAAGTTTTAATCCCTCATACCTCATTCCATTAGATTATAGTTGTATTAATTACCTTTCATTCGATATATCATATGTTATACCTATCTTTTATCAACTTGACTAAATTTCAGAAAAACTACAAAATATGCTTTGAATTTTTTTAGTGAAATCCAGAAAAATAATTTCCATTCCATTACATTCCAAAAAACAAAAATTTAAAAAACACTAAAATTTTGTATACCAAATTTTCGCCTGCGTCGCTAAAAATGAAGGATACGTAAAATTTCAAGATTTCTATCAATTTTTTACCATAAAAAAAAATATTTTTTTAGGAAGTTAACCGAAGATTTTTTCGGGATTTTACTGCTTCAGTTGTTTTAGCCACATTGATAAAAGATAGGTATGATATATCAAATGAAAGGTAATTGATATACCTATAATTTAAAGGGATCTAAATTATGTCATAATATGGCTTTTTTACGATAAATTAACCCAATAAGTAAAAAAAATGTACTAAATTTTTCGAAGAGTGTCTATATCTTCAACTTTTGTGAAAATATCATAAAAATGGTAAGAGCGATTAAACCTTTCATTTGACACCTCATTTGTTTTAATCCGCAGCAGCATTCTTGAGTTTTAACCCATTCATATCTCAACTTTTAAGGGGAAATCCGACCATCAATTAATTTTTCAATTATTCACATTTCTGCATTATTATTTTTTTTTTGTGGGACGTTCGCCGACCAAGTAAACTCTCCCCTCGCGGTTTTAATAAGAAATCAAAACTTTGCTAATATTTTCTAAAAAATATATGTTTTTTATTTACTCTAGCTACGATGTCAAAAATACTCGCAACACCGATTGCCAGCTTGATTACAAAATCTATCAGCCGCGCGTAATCGTCGGCCAAACGATAAAAATCCGCTTAGCCGCTAAAATTTTAATCAAAGTTGTTTATATTTTAGACGCTTCAGCTGACCTTTAGTTGCTATAAAAGACTTCCACTAGGATATATTCTCTAAATTAGAAAGAAGGAATACAAAGGAATAACCTTCGCGTCCATCATTATACAATTCTTCAAGTAAGCACAGCAAATGAAAAAGACAACATCAAAAGTGACCCAACAAACATAAACAATTATGCTATTTTGCAGCACATATGTCTCTCTTTCAGTATCATCTTCCTTAATTTTGGTATCTGGCAACCATGTCGAAATGTGTGAATTGCGACCAACTTAGCTTTAAACTTTTTCTATTTCATTTTGTTCTGATTTTCGTAACAATTTTTGAGAACGCCGAAAATAAGTATTTTTACCACATTAAAAAGAAAGTTGAAATAAACAATTATTATATATTTGCAAAAGCGCTGCAAGTGAGAAAATCGCACCATGGAAGTGCAGATGATTCTTGATGAATATGTAAAGGTGGAGTCGTTCGAAGAGGCCTTCCTGAGCGTCATCGTGTACAAGTCTGATGATGGCGAGCAGGACAAGGCGACTAAATTTACAAATGACATTGGTAAGATTAAAATTTCGATATAATTTAAACATTGAGGAGTAAAAAAATATCTGTTTAATTAAAGTAATATTCACCCTCTCGTGTACTAACTATTCCATTCCAGGTAAAAAGGTATTTAGGTTAGCTCGCATTTGTATACCCTTCGCCAAGTTTAAGTGCACTTACCAAAGGGTATATTTAGTTTGTTCTTCCATTTGTAATGATCAGCGTCGGATTCTGAGTCGATTAGACTGTCTGTCTGTCCCAGCAATTACAGCCGTATTTTAAGAGCTATTGAGCTGAAATTTGTTATGTGTTCCTATTCTCCAAGAGAATGCTAAGTTCTAATATGGGAAAGATCAGACCAAAACTACTACCTCCTCCAATATAAACCACTTCTTTTCTTTGAAATAGTTCCAGTACAGATATCCGATTCAAATTCAGTATTTAGCACTTTAGTAATAACACAAAACTGCTAAAAAAATAAAATAATAACCACGCCTATTTTCCATACAAACTCCCCCTTTTTTTAAGATAAAAAATTATTAAAAATAGTTACAGGGCAGATAGATAGTTCGAAATAGGTATTAAACAATTTGGTAGCAACACAAAACTACCAACCAAAAATGGACTTGATCCACGCCCACTTATAATAGAGACATGTAGCACTTATGTGCTTAAACAAGCACATTTTTTAGTGTCACTAAAATGACGGGGGATATTTGAGCTTCTTACTTATTATGTTTAGGTATGGATTAAAAAATGAGAACTTTATTTTTTAACAATATATAAAATTAATTTATTATTCCAGTAGTGTTTAAGCCAGGATTAGATGCCCGGCATGCGTTGCAATGCCACTTAGCAGAACTTCCCGGTACTTCCGTTAGTAACGGAACTTCTCGGTACTCCCGTTAGTTAGCGGAACTTCTCTGTACTCACCGTTGTGGCGATTCTGAGTTACGGCTGTGAAATTATTGGCATACAAACTCAGAAACAAAGTCCCAAATTTTAGGAACAATATTAGCAATGTCATCGTATATTTTCACTTAATTAAATAAATTGAGGGCGTAATAAGTGGGCGTGGACAATTTTGTATATCCTGTTATTCTTCCCGGTGCATCCCGTTACATGTTTTCTATATAGCACATCAAGTTTCTGTGCAAATGGTGGTAAGCGTAAAAATGATCCACCCTTTTTTGAAAGTGGGCGTTTTTGGGGAAGTTATCGACAGTGCCAATACAAACTCAGATATCAAATTTCAGATTTTTAGGAGCAATATTAGCCACGTTATCTCAAATTTTCCATTTTTTTCAAAGTGGGCGTTAAATTGATCCAACCTCGCCCATTTTTGGAGAAGTTATCGACAGTGTCTAAACAAACTCAGGTACTAATTTTCAGGGGCAATATTAGCGAAATAATCGAATATTTTAACTTAGTTTTACAAATTGTGGGCGTAATAGGTGGGCGTGGCAAATTTTTCTTTGCCCAAAACCTAAGTTGGTGTGAGCATAGCAACTTCCCACATTTTCATGACAATCGGATGATTGGTTTAGGCGCCTATTTGGTACAAAGAAAGAAAGAAATAAGAATTTATTTTTATACTAGCAAATGCCCGGCATACGTTGCAATGCCACTTAAAAAAAATGGTAGCAGAACTTCCCGGTACTTCCGTTAGTAAAGGAACTTCCCGATACTCCCGCTAGTTAGCGGAACTTCCCGGTACTCATCGTTGTAGCGATTCTGAGTTACGGCTGTGAAATTATCGGCATACAAACTCAGAAACAAAATCCCATTTTTAGGAGCAATATTAGCAATGTCATCGTATATTTTCACTTAATTAAATAAATTGAGGGCGTAATAAGTGGGCGTGGCAAATTTTGTATTTCCTGTTATTCTTCCCGGTGCATCCCGTTACATGTTTTCTATTTAACACATCAAGTTTCTGAGCAAATGGTGGTAGGCGTAAAAATGATCCACCCTTTTTTTGGAAAGTGGGCGTTAAATTGATCCAACCACGCCCATTTTTGGGGAAGTTATCGACAGTGCCAATACAAACTCAGATATTAAATTTCAGATTTTTAGGAGCAATATTAGCGAAATAATCGAATATTTTAACTTAGTTTTACAAATTGTGGGCGTAATAGGTGGGCGTGGCAAAATTTTGTTTGCCCTAAACCTAAGTTGGCGTGAGCACAGCAACTCCCTAAAATTTCATCAAAAACGGATGAATGGTTTAGACGCCCATTTGGTACAAAGAAAGATAGAAAGAAAGAAGAATTCATTTTTATATATTAGATATATAGATACAATATTTCCATTTTGAAAGGATCATGCGGACTGTAAATTAGAAAAAGAGAAGGCAAGGGCAGTTTACATTTCGACATAAAAACATTAGTTTTACTTTTCCGAATGCATTATAGGTTTTAACCAATATTTGACCGATTTAAAACTTAAACACCAACATTCCAAATAGTTTAATTTTACATAAAATATCGGATATTTAATTTACAACATAAAAATGAAACATGACATAAATTTTTGAAAAATATTTTTTTCAAAAAGCTTTAAATTTTATTTATTTGTGTGTTTAAACATTTAGTAACGGCATTTGGCAAAGTGCCACAAGACAACAAAGAAGGCGTGATACGGCTCTACCTGCAACGTGTAGCAGCCACATCCAACATTAGCCAAATCAGAGTACTAATGATGACACTGGGCAAGTTAGCCGAGGCGCATCTAATCACAGCAAAGTCAGTACATAAATTATCATTTATTTTGTCATCACGTTCAATGGATTCTTTTCTGTCTTCAGGTTGCTGTGTGATAAGATATTGCTTTGCGATAAACTCGTTTACGAAAACAAAAACTTTTGGGTCGAGAGCTTCAAACAAATCAAAAAAGTCATTGTACATGTGGACTACAAGGGCGTACGGGAAATCATGAAAGTAAGACTGGTTTAAATAACTTTATAGAGATCTATAACCACAGGTATCATTATACTCATACATACTTTTATGGCAACACATTGTAGAGGGCTTGGTGGCTTCTAGCAAATAATTGATTAAGTTAGTCTTATATTAGTAGGACTTTGAGTTTACACACTTATGTATATAAAAAACAATCTAATGTATGAAAAACAAACCTAAATCAAGTCGGTCCCTTGACAAAGATTGCGATTTTTTTCTTAGTGTATGCCTTTATGAGGCAACAACATACATCTATAGTCATAAAACCACACACATAAATTTCAAGGGCATCAAAGTATATGTAAATCGGAGTACCTAATAATTATTATTTTTAAAATAAATGTTAAAAATGCATTCAAATTATAATAATTTCTAAGAAATTTGTATGTATATTTAAAACCGTTGATAATTGGGTATTCCTTACACCCGAAAATGCCTCGTATAAAGTACTGTCAACAAATGTATGAAGTATAGTTTCACGAGCTTCGCAAACATGCAAGCCAATTTAGTCGCGAAAACAGCGTCGAAAAGTTGCTCGTATGTTAAAGTGTATCCTATATGTAGAAAAAAAGCTACTAGTACCATGAAAAAGTAAATTTGTTAAGTTTAGTTACAAAATTGTAGAACAATAAAAGTAAATTTTTGTTTTAAAACTTGAAAAAAAATAAGCTATAAAAAAGGTTGTTCTGTAATAAATGTTTCAAAGCTGACATACTTGCTAAAATCAAATGCTAAATTTCACGACTTTTCAAGTTTTCCAGTTTTTGCGATTACAAAGTTACAATTATTACGAGTATTTATATAAGATTCGAGATTGACTTTTTGCACTTAAGTAATTTTTCGAATGATCCCCTTCCTATTTAACAGGTATGTCGTGATAAGGCGCAAACATTCCCGCTTAACATCAACGTATCATTTCTGCCACAATTATTGGCTCTAGAAGACACAATACGCTTCATATTTGATCGCAACAATTGCCTGTTGCCAGCTTACTTTATTGCCAATGAAATAATGAAACCTTTTCCATATCATTGGGTAAGTATATCCCAATTAAACTTTTTACGAACAAATCAAAAATTGTGCATAAATTAAAATTTTCACAACTAACGTTTTTTGCAGAAAATCAACAAACTAATGACGGACTTCGTTGAAGAATTCCGCAACACCGCCCAAATGGTCTCCATCATTGGACACTCGCATATGCTGCCGATTGTTGAACACTTCGGCTATGCTGATCACATGATGAATTCGTGGAAACTTGACCACAATACGCTTAAGTTTAATTTTAAGGGCAGTTTGCCGTATGAACCAGAACTGCTTGAAGAGCAGACACAGTTGTTGCGTTATGTTCTCGATCAGCCGTATTCGAAGGAAATGGTTTCGGTTATGCTTAATCTGCAGAAGCAACAAAAGCAGCGCTGCAACGCACTTGAAGAGCAGCTGGTTAATCTGATTATCACTGCAATGGAAATGACCGAGTCGAATGATCCGGCCGCTGCAGGCAGCGGTTTTAATGTCTCTGAAGAGCAAATTTCGATAAACGAGTGGGTGTGGCTACATCTTTCATCGCAATTGATATATTTTGTGCTCTTTCAGTTTGTCAGTTTTATGCATATTGTTTTGGCGCTATACGAAAAGGTAAGCTTAACTGAGTTTAATTCTAATGTTTTATAGTCAAGTAAAAGTTATATTTCTAAATTTTGATGGACAATCTCGTCCCACACTATCCTCAATGACTTCTAAATTTAGAATATTCTTTTAACACTAATTAAAATTGCGCTTAATAAAATTTTAAATATAGAGCAAATATTTTGTAAGTTTTTAATATATCATTCAAACTGCTCTAATTTGTACTTTGTTCTTGCAGTTGTCCAAAAAAGAGTTGCGCAAGGGACGCGATCAGCTAATGTGGATACTGTTGCAGTTCATTTCTGGTAGCATACAAAAGAATCCTGTCGGTAAAAATCTCGTTGCTTACATTTATAAACTACTATAATATATTTAATTTTTTTAGATTGCTAATTTTCTGCCTATGTTTAAGCTCTTTGATTTACTCTATCCAGAGCAAGAGCCCCTAAAGTTACCGGATTACCATAAATCCTCCTCACTCCGTCAGGTAATTTCTGTATAAATGAATTGCATAAAAACAGAAATTTGTTAAAATAGAAGTTCTTATTACACTTGTAGAAAAGTATACATTACTAATTAGGTTTTAAATAACGTCGTTGAAGCAGAATTTTTCTAATAAAATATTAAACACTTTTTGTTTTTTATTCAAATCCTGAAATTGACTTTTTTATTTTCATACGTGGAAACAAAGAATTTTATAAAGTTTTTAATGCACACATATTATAAATCTATAGTTATTCTAGTGAATGGTAGCATATAAACACAAACGATTTTCGCACTAAGAATTTTAATGAATTTTTGTGTCAAAAAGGAAAAAAACACAATTTTTATGTTTTCAATACTATTTTTTAACACAACATAAAAATAAGCTCCTATTCGTTTTTATTTTATTTTGATGTTATTAGTTCAGTTTTTAATATGTATTAATTCGATATTTTGGCTTGCATTGAAAGCCATCTTCTGGAATCTAATTGAAAAATACAAAATATGTTTTTCCAAAGATTACTCGCAGAATTCGAATTTTTATATTTGCACGTTTTTATTTCGTGAAACAACAGAATTGTTGATGGATTTTTTTGTAAATTGCGGTTTACCTCTTTTGATCCAGATGCAACAGCAAAGATGTTGTCTGCGTAAATTCTAAGAAAGTCGACACAGTCAGAGCTTTGAAGTTTTTTTTACCAAATAGTTAGCATAAACTGTATATAGCACAACTGACAGTGGTGAAAGCTGTGGTACTACAACTTCGAGGTTCAGTGTGTGAAATAAATATCCATCAACCCGTACAGAAATCTGTCGATGCGTAAGGAAGGACCAAAGTACTTTTAGTATTTTTTACGGTATACCCCATTCGTGAAGCTCCTTAAACCTGTAAGTAGATTTCACACGGTCAAAGGCTTTTTCAAAATCTTTTGACAATATTACGTTATGCTTTTTTATTGTTCATATTTTCTTTGAGTTGTGATTATAAATGTTGACAATTAGTATTAATATTTTATTTTTATGCAGCCCACATTCGTTTTGCTAGTGTTTTTCAAATGTTTTTGAAAGAACTGGCAGTGAAGATTAGGTCAATAACTGCCAACTTGATTTGGTTTTTCTTAGTTTTGGCATGGGCGTTTAGCCTAAGCGGGTCTCTTTTCTAGAGACAGCAATTACAATCTAACCTAACCTAGAACCTCTATTGAATTTCTAACAAATTTGCCTGCTGCAATTTAGCGGATATTTATTCAGTCCTAATTCGGTGTTTAGCATTTTAATAATACACAAAACTACTAACAAAATGACGTGATCGCATAAAAGTTACTCCCTCGTTCTATTAAAATGTCCCTTTATATGCGGAAACAAATTATTGAAAATAGTTTTAGTGTAGATAAACAGTAAAAATTATATACTATGTATATGTCTATTTTTTGAGTATTTCTTTACGTTACAAACTGTGTGGTTCATAAAAATATATATTTCCAGAGCAAAAAGTAACGAAGTATTCAGTAACAAATAATTTTTTTTTCGATATTTAGATGGCACCAATTTGTATTTGGATTCACCTTATGAAAAAGGCACGCGTGGAAAACATGAATATAAATCGGCCTCTTCCAATTGCATTGAAAAACCACCATGAGTAAGTTGTGTCACTTGAAAATAAGATAAAATTTATTTTGAAAACTATTTAATCTTTGCAGTTTCCTGCAGCTTTTGGTAATGCCAAGCACAATGATGTCTATGGCATCAGTGGGCAGTGATTTTCGCATCATTTTGATTTGCAACGCATACTCTACGAATCAGGAGTACTTTGCACGTCCGATGAATATTCTAGTAGATGCATTAAATGGCAATGCCAAAGCGGCCGGTGGTGCACAGGTACCTTCTGTGCCATTCTCAATGGTGGTTCTAGACAGTTTGACAGTGCACAGTAAAATGTCACTTATACACAGGTAAGAAAAATAATTTAACATTATTAATATTAATGCGATACGGTTTAAGTATTTAAAAAAAAAATCTAAAAATATTAATGTATATTGATTCAAATTCGAACTGGCAATAATACTTTGAAAATATTAAAATTTGATATTTTCGAAAATTTGTCTCTTTGAATATTGTTGATTTAGTTAAAAAAACAAAAAGTTACTATTTAAAACTGTGCAAAAATGTTCTTGTATTCAGTATTTCTTAAGAAAGAAGTTAATAGATGAGCATGAAAACAAAAAGCTTCTTATAAGCTGATACAATATTTTATTGTTATCAAACCATTATAGCACAGTTTTAGCCCATTTAAATTATTATATTTATATGTAAAAGAAAACTACCCAATAAATAACTATAAATAATTATTTCATACTTACGAATTGTTACGTTTAAAGTAGAAAACAATTTCATTGGCAATCGTAATAATAAGCTTTTTGGTTTATTTGCAGCTTTTTCACTCAAATGATTAAACAGGCACAAAACAAGAGCGTGGTACCAGCGCCGGCACTGGTCGAGACATATGCACGTCTTTTAGTTTATACTGAAATCGAGTCTTTGGGCATAAAAGGATTTTTAAGTATGTCCATCGCAGCACTGAATAATAAGTATCAAATTTACTTTTTTTTTCTTAACACAATCTATAGCCCAACTGCTACCGACAGTGTTTAAGCATCATGCTTGGGGCATTCTTCATACCCTCCTCGAGATGTTCTCATATCGTCTGCACCACATTCCAACACATTATCGCGTACAGTTGCTATCGCATCTGCATTCGCTGGCTTCGGTACCGCAAACAAATAAAATGCAATTAACTTTGTGGTAAGTTCAACTAAAATTTTTTTACATATACTTAACGTTTTATCTATTTAACTATCTTTCCTTCAATTAATATACATCATTATTTTATATTTCCTATCTCCTTTAAATTTTCAGTTTTGAGTCTACTGCGTTGCGTCTTATTACGGGTTTAGGTTCTGCTGAGGTTCAGCCACAGCTGTCGCGCTATTTTAACGAAAAACCGCCTGGTTCAGTAGCCTCTAGCGAAAGTGAAGAATTGAACCGTGTTTTAATTTTGGCGCTGGCACGTTCAATGCATATAACGGGATCAGGTAAGACGAATTTCAAAATATCCCCTTTTTGTTTTATTCGGTCCTAGTTAAATATTATTTAAAAGTTTTATAAAAGATTTGAGCATTACTGTTCTTATATCTTAAACTAAAACTAAAAACGGCTCATCCAAAGTTTTAATATCCTTTGCCATTTTAAAGACACCAAAAAATGTGCTTATTGCAGCAAATATGTGATATATATGCCCTTAATATAGGTGGACATTGTTCTTATCCGATCACGCCCATTATTTGTCAGTAGTTTCGTGATACTACTAAAATGTAAAATACTGAATTTGAAATGTTTTTTTTTTATTAAACCTTTCGCCACGCACAATCATGTACCGAAGAGAATATTCTTCTATTTATAGAACAATAATAAGATTTGAACAAGTTTGACCTCCTGAAAAACTGGCTAATTCACTTCTACTTGGATTTCTGTAGAACCAATACATGTCCTACAGGACATGTCAACATCAAAAAGTTACAAAGCCTTCTAAACCAAAATTACCCCACCGAAATTATCTAATTTTAATTATATTCATTTTTTCCTTTCAATGCGCGCTATTAAATCATTTGTCATCCATGGTGTATGTTTTCAAAATGTTTATTTTTAAGAAATTGTTAATAAAATGAAAATATTATATTAAAAATGTATAAACTTATTTAAAAACAGTCATTTCTTCTGTTAAGCATATGTTAAACATGCTCAACAGTCATAACATATTCTTCGACTTACTAAATTTGATATGCGCAGGTGACGATCTGCAAGCTTGGTGCAAGGAGCTCCTATCGACAATTATGCAAAATACACCACATTCGTGGGCATCGCATTCGCTGGCATGCTTCCCTCCCGCACTTAATGAGTTTTTCGTGCAGAATAGCCATCCGCTGGAAAATAAACAACTGTTGAAAAAATCCGTTGAGGAAGAATATCGCAACTGGACATCTATGTCGAACGAAAACGATATCATTGCACACTTTATACGACCCAACACGAATCCGTTGTTTTTGTGTCTACTCTTTAAAATGATCTGGGAAACAGAAAACATTAGCCCAGTCGCGTACAAGTAAGTATAAAATCAATTAAATAGGAACTGATTGTGAATTTAAAAAGTGATTACTTAATGTTTTTAATTTAGTTTATGTGTATTTCGATATTCGAAAGCATTCTTTAAACACTTAAAAATGTTTGTAACTAAAAAACAACAAACAAGACAATTGTTCAGTTGGTTTCGCTTTTTTATTATCCTGTATTGAGTTACGAGTATTACGAATTCTATTTTGTTTCTAAACAAAAAACTTTTACACTTTTAGGTAATAAAAATTATTTGTTTTTTTGTTGAAATTTTTAGAATACTCGAGGGCATCAGTGCCCGTGCCCTCTCTGCGCACCTGCGAAAACTTTGCGATTATTTGGTGGGAGAGGTAGCCTGCTCGAACGGCAAAGACTTTATACACAAATGCGTCGATACAATAAACAACATGATTTGGAAGTATAATGTCGTCACCATCGATCGCGTCGTGCTCTGTTTGGCACTTCGCACACAGGAGGGAAACGAGGCACAGGTGTGCTTCCTCATTATTCAATTATTGCTTCTAAAAGCGTCCGAATTGCGTAATCGCGTGCAAGAATTCTGCAAGGAAAACAATCCTGACCATTGGAAACAAAATAATTGGTAAAATATAAACATAAACATCGAAAATGAAATGCAACTAGTTTATTTGAAATTCCTTAACAAACAGGCATGAAAAGCACTTGTCATTCCACCAAAAGTACCCCGAAAAATTTGCACCGGACGAATCCGCATCGCATCCGCCGTTGCCGGTTTACTTTTGCAATGTCTGCCTTCGGTTTTTGCCCGTACTAGATATCGTGGTACATCGCTTCATTGAGTTACCCATTCAACATGTCCATCAAATACTGGAGGTCATCTTGGATCATCTTAGTATTCTATATAAATTTCATGGTACGATTTCTTAAACTTGTTTTTATTTTCCTTTTTAATTCTCAAATGCGTTTTACATTTTACATTTTCTTAGATAGACCCATCACTTATCTTTATAATACGCTGCACTTCTATGAGGTTATTTTACGTGAACGACCATCGCTTAAAAAAAAGTTGGTATGTATGGTACAACAATTTGGAACCAAATTCTTAATGACAAAGTTCGAAAGCAAAATAGTTTTTCGACCTTAATTACAAGTTTATTTGAATTAAGATATGTAATTGGACGGATTTTTTTTCCTAAAATAGTATGTAAATTCTAATTCTGTGCAATCACATCTCATTAATTTCAAGTATGCAAATTTAAGTAAAATGCTCGTTATGCTCCATACATTCATTTCATTTATTGGGCATATTGTGTGTGGATAGAAGTTTGTAGCAGAAAGAAATACTTAGATAGATTTAGACATAGGAGAGTGGTCCGTTAATGGAGGTATACTTTGCAGACCTAAAGAAAATGTATTTTTTAGACGGGTTAAAGAAGGAGCATCGCATCGACAAGTGTATCGAGCTAAAAGGAGACTGTTGCGAAATAAATAGCCACTTTTCTTAACATTTCGTTTTTCTTTTGTAGGCTAAATACTTATCGTACCACTTTCGTACATACAAAAATATATATTCTTGAACACAATCGCATACCGAGTCAATTTTGTTCTATTTACTTTTGCATAATTTTTGTTTACGCGATAACATAGATTAGATTTATTGAAGAAAAATTGAGTACAAATAAGAAGAACTGATAAAATTTTGGAGCAAATCGTTTTAATATCAAGTCTACTATTGAATAAAATAACGAATTTCTTGTCAATACAATAAACTGGGAACAATTGGTTTTTTTTTTACAATTTTAAACGCGCCACCAAAACTATATTTATAAGATTTTGTTATTCCCCTAAAGGTGAGTGCAGTTACTGGGTCCTTCTGCGACATACGCCCGCCAAATTGGTGCGTCAGTGAACAGTACAAAATGTTTCTACAAAACCAGGAGCTAATTTGGAATCCAGAATTGTCGTACTACATGAACCTAATACGCCGTCTGTCCGATAGTATGTAAATACTGTAAATTTAAACTGAGTATTATTTAATTTGTGTTCCCAAAATTATCTATTTACACAGCCATCAATGGTAAACACATTTTCTACAACACCGATTGGCGTTTCAACGAGTTTCCGAATGCTCCTACGCATGCGCTCTACGTAACTTGTGTGGAGTTGCTAAGTTTGACAATTGCGCCGCCAATTGTGGCCAACAACATTGTGGATGTCATCGTCAAAGGTTACTCGCTTATACCGCAAAAAGAGATACATAGCTACATCAATGCGGTCGGCATTGTCCTGGCAGCATTGCCAGAGGCATATTGGAACGGAATTTACGATCGACTACAAGACGTGCTCAATGCACCGAAAATGCTTAAGTGGAATTATCGTTTTTCTGCTTTCGAAATGTTTAACTTTAAGACAGTGCGTGAAGCGATGATCGAGAAAAGTTATGCAGTCGTTTTAGCGGTAGCTCATTCAGTTTTCCACCACATGGGCGGCTTTAAATTGGCATCGATGACAAAATACCTTAAGGAGAAACTTAAGCCATGCGTTCGAACCGAACATCAGTTGGTATTTTTGTGTCATGTCTTTGGTCCGTTCTTGCAGCGTATTGAACAAGAGAAGCCCAATGCTGTGGCGGGTATTGCCATTTTGCTATACGAACTGCTCGAGGTGGTAGACAAACAACATGGCCCAACGCCTCTTGAATACATGGATCCCATTTGTGATTTTTTGTAAGTTCTATAATTATATTCACTATTTTTTATAAGTATTTTATTGTAAAATAAAAAGACCGTTAGGCATATTTAATAATTCCAACATACATTTCGGTGGAAGTCGAAATGGCTTTATGGCGAATTTAAAATTTGGATTTTAATTTGTAAAATGAACAACAGTTGTTATAAAAGAAGTATGTTGCTATAAAGTTACCTTTGAAAGTTCTTGAAAGTGGTTAATCTCTATTGATGTTAATCTCTGATGATGTAATTTTTTTATTCCATAATTAGCTTATAGTGCCGACTTTTCAGTAACACTCGCATTTGCAATATGTATATTTATTTGTTTCATCCTCCTCCAGGTATCATATTAAGTACATTCACGTTGGCAACATAATAAAAAATGAATCGGAAGCGATTATTAAACGTCTGCGACCGGCCCTGCAAATGCGTTTACGTTTTATTACTCATTTGAATCTGGAAGACATACACACGGAGAAAAAGTAAGTAATCACATACCTTTATTTAATCTGTTTAAAATGTAGTATCATTGAATTAAAAAAAAACTCCAATAATTTTTTTGATTAACAATATTTAATTTATTCATGAAGATTTTAAAAAGAATCCATCATATCGATAAATTTAAATAATAACATATTTCGGATATTATTATAAAAGGGGAGGTTTGCGGTTTATTTATTTGTATATACCTACATGTCAGGCTGCATTGATGGCCCTATTAAACACAGAGAGCTCCTCAAAATTAATCAGCGAGTATAAAGCAAAACTTAATAGTGTTGCTTAGCACAATGAACTAGTACTTGTATGGGTTCCTGAGCACTGTGGTATTGCCGAAAATGAGCTGGCCGACTAAATGGCCAATGAAGGTTCTCCAATTTCACCATTGGTTCCGAAACTATTTATTGGTAAAAGTTCAGTTCAGAAGTTATGCGTTGGATAAGCGACTACATGGACTCGATTCTTGGTAGGTGGTCCGACCTAAACACTTGCGAAACCACCAAGTATTTCGTGAAACAACGGAATAGGAAATTACCTGACCTTTTAAAGTTTAGAAGGGATGACCTTAAAGTACTGATTGGTGTAATCACGGGGCATTATACATTTGGTCAATATATGATCAACATGCACGTTATCAACGATCCAATTTGTCAGTTCTACCTTGAGAGCGACGACATTTCATTCGTGTCATAACATAACAATTATATTCTCCATATTCCTAATTTTCTGGAATTCATTCGTGAAACAAAGATGTTTGGGGACTAGCTAATAAACTTATATTTTAATCTTCCATTCTAAATACTTCATTCCTATATTTCTACTTTCTTTTTTCTACGCTATCCTAGGTACAGCTTAATGGTCCATGAGGACTGGTCCCATGGTCAGTCCACTCTCAACTATAAACTCTTTATATCCTTCATAAAGACTGTTCATTATTGTTATGTTTAATAACGATTAATTATTAATTTATTGAGAAACAATTTAAGATTACAAAAGATTACAAAAGATTTAAATTTTAGTGTGCAAGTGCGTGACTGATCAAAATGAGGCAACAACGGAAAGAGAGCGAGCTGACGTTCAATGTTGCCAATTAATACAAAAATTACGAATGAAGTGTGAATGATATATTAATAACGGGTGACCCCAACATCTTCCTTCTTTAAGATCACTCCGGAGTCCTCGAAATTACTTCCACCGGGATACGACGTCCTTGAATGCGGCGAGGTAATCCTTGTCGTGTGCTGACTGGTGTAGCTGAAGTTTGTTCTGATGCATTTGAGGATTACGGCAATTTGAACTCTTGCAGGATAATTTGAAGTGGAATTTGCAAATTCTGTGAATTCGATGAATTAAGATTTTTAGATGATCTAAGGCGAAGTTGGTTAGTGTGAGCTCTGATGAGTTTTTGATGACTGCCAACTTCAATTAGAACATTGTAGACGACGCTGCCGATTCTTTCAATTATTTCTCCAGGAACCCAGAAAGTTTTATTATTTTTAAATTCTCTCGCGAAAACTGTATCTCCTGCCTTGAAAGATCTTTCTTTTGCGCCGTGTTTACGATTGTACTGTGCTTCCATTTTCTCGTTGCGTTTACGTAGTGATTGTGTGTGGCTTTTTGATTAAATCAAAAACCGTTTTCATGCTTCGTCCAATAAAGTGTTCTGCAGGTGATTTGCCATCTGGTGTACTCGAATTAGGCGAAGATCGATAGACTTCGAGAAATGTGTGAAGTACTTCCGTGGGTGTTTCCTCCCCATCAGATTTTTTAAAAGCACGTTTGAGTGTATCAACAAACCTCTCTGCTTGTCCGTTTGAACTTGGATGAAAGCGAACAGTTCTGGTGTGTTGAATACCACGCTGCGCGCACCATAACTCGAATAATTCGGAGCAAAATTGAGTTCCGTTGTCGGTGACAAGCTGGTCTGGATTTCCAAACTGAGCGCAAAATTGTGTGAGTAGATGTGTCGTTGCTAAAGTTGTTGTAGAAGATGTCTCGTAAATTACAGGGTACTTGGAATGTGCGTCAACTATTACTAAATAGTATTTCCCTCCAACTGGTCCTGCGTAATCTGCGTGTACTCGTTCCATTGGGCGTATTGTTAACGGCCACGATTGTAGAGTGGTTTTTACTGGAGATTTTGCTGCCAATTGGCATCTCTCGCATTTGCGAACGTAATCTTCTATGTCTCCGTCGATATTAGGCCAATATACGAAGCTTCGAGCTAGTGATTTGCTGCGATCGATTGAGAAGTGTCCTCGATGAATTTGTTTCAAAATCCGTTGACGAAATGGTTTTGGAATCACAACACGCGAATCTGAGATGAGGCATCCATCGACGTAAGCTAGCGAATTTCGTCTAGTATAGTATGGCATAACTTCTTGGTCAATTTGCCCATTTGGTTTTTCAGGCCAACCTTCGTTCAGGTAGCTTATTATTTTCTGAAGAATTTTGTCTGCCTTCGTAGCGTTAACGACCATGTTGTGAGTAACTGGCAGTGTAGAAAGCGATTCATTTAAAGTGTCTTGAATTTCTTTTTCAAATGAAATCGACGCTACTACGAAGTCGTTTGTTGGTTTTTCATGAGAGCTTATCAAACGTGATAAAACGTCTGCATGTCCAAAATCTTGTGTGTTGATATATTGTATGTCAAAGTCGTAGGCGAGCAAAATTAGTGCCCATCGCTGTAGTCGATTTGCTGTATAAACTGGTATACCTTTCTTTGATCCAAATATAGTTAACAGGGGTTTGTGGTCCGTGTGCAAAGTAAATTTGCGACCAAAAAGCATCCGATGAAATCGTTGAACCGCGAAAATTAAAGCCAATCCTTCTTTTTCAATTTGACTATAATTTTGCTCTGCTGAAGTTAAAGATCTGGAAACGTGGTAGATTGCTTTAATAGAGCCGTCAGGAAATTGGTGATAAATTACGGCTCCAATACCGTGGCTTGATGCATCTGCTGCGACATGTATTGGCAGAGCTGGATTGTAGTGCGTTAGAAGCAAATCCGATTTGAGAATTGTCTTGAATTCGTCAAGCACTTTTTGACATTTTTGAGTCCAGTTAAATGGTGTATCTTTTTTAAGTAGATTGTCCAATGGCTCTCGAAGCATGCGCATTTGATTTACGTATTTGCCGTAGTAATTGATGGACCCAAGTAGTGATCTTACTTCGGATAAATTTTCTGGAACCTTCAAATTATCAATAGATTTGATTTTGTCAGGATCGGGTCGAACGCCATCCTTATTGATAATCTGTCCAAGGTATTTGATTTGTTTTTGAAAAAATCTGCATTTTTCAAATTTCAGATGAAAACCAAATTCTTTGATGCGCTGCAACAATCGATGTAGGTTTGCAGTGTGTTCTTCGACGGTTTTACTGGCGAGAATAATGTCGTCTATGTAAGCGTGCGCACCATTAATTCCCGCGCAGAGTTCATCCATAACGCGTTGGAAAGCGCCAGGAGCCGATTTTACACCGGGAGTAAGGCGATTGTATCTGTACAAGCCCTTGTGTGTATTTACTGTGAGAAGCGATTTGCTTGCGTCATCGACCTCGACTTGTAAATATGCATCTGACAAATCTGCTTGACTAAAAATTGTGCAATCATGGCAATCTGCTAAGATTTCGTCAGGCGTTGGAAGCGGATATTGATTTGGTTCAATGGCTCTGTTAAGTCCAGTTGAGTAGTCTCCGCATATTCTGATTTTTCCGTTGCGTTTGCTGACAACGATTGGTGCTGCCCACTTGGAAGAATCCACCGGCGATATGATACCGGCTTGCTCGAGGCGGTTAAGTTCTTGCTCAATCTCGATGCGAGCTGCGTATGGTACAGGGCGTTTTGGAATGAAGACCTCTTTGACGCCTGGGAGTAAATGAAGGTGCACCTTTGTCTTAATGCAGAGGCCCAAGGAGTCATTGTTGAAAACAGAGGCGTACTGGCTGTTTAGCACTTTGATGCTGTCGTCGTATGAAATTTGACGGCACCATGCTGCGATTGGTTTTTTCCACAGACCGAATGAGTCGATCCAGTCGATACCTAGGACATTCAGATCATTAATATCTGTGATGTAACATTTGACTGACCTGGTAACTTCCCCGATTGTAGCGGTGCACTCTATGTCCGCTAGAAGTTTGACTGTGTTGGCGTTAGCATCGTTGGCGATGTCATTCGTTTCGTACGCATCAGGTTCACCGATGCGTTCCCATGTTGATAGCGAAATGATCGTTATGTCCGACGCCGTGTCGATTTGCAGGCGAACAGGTTTGTTGTTTATAAGCACTGTTGCATATTTACGATTTTCCTGGAACTGCATTTGTTTCATTCCAAATACAACATTTGTTCGAAACTCCTTTTTTGGATTTTGGAATTGTCGCTTGTTTTTATTGTCTTCTTTAGAAGTGTGTTGCCCTTTCTTTTTAGCGCTGGAGCAGTAGTTGTCCTTGTGACCAATTTGATGACATTTGGTGCATTTGTGCGTAGCGAACGGGCAAAATTTTACGTAGTGCATGTCTCCACAAAGCAGGGTGTCTTTGGGGTTTGCTTAGTTGACGGATTTTTCAACCGTTCGATGGCGCATACTTGCGTTTTAGCTTGCTGTTCGATCATCGACGTATCATTTTTGAGGTTAAGTATTTTCTGCGTTTCGTCTACGAGAGTGTCGAGAGTGGTATCAGCTTTGCTTTCGTTGAGAATATTTAGCAAGCGCATGCGAATTTCGTTGTCCTTGCTTGATTTTAGACCAAGAACGAAAATAAGGCACTTGAATTGGTCGATTTTTAATTCACTAAGCTTAAAGAGTTCGCATTGTAGGTTAACGCGACTGGCGTATGCTTTGAAATCTTCGCTGTTTTGTTTGGCGAATTGTAAGCACTTGTAGCGTTGGCTTACTTCGGTTTCCACTTTACCGAAAAGCTTGTTGAGTCTTTGCGAAGTTTCCGATAACGTCAAGTCTGACGGTTTCTTTGGCAAAATGTAGTTTTTGAACCTCTCGTGCACACGTATTGACATTTTACGCCACAGAAGTGCCACTTTGTCAGCTTCTGCAAGCGTTGCTGCTTCCCGTTCAAAAACATCAGCGTAGCGAGTGTACCACGACTCAAATACCAGGCCGCTTTCAGGTTCATATATGAATTCTGACATAGAATTCGCGAGGGAGTCCATAAGCGTTGCTTTGGACGTTCTCGGCTCTGCATGCGATCCATTATGGCTAGTACTTGGAGAATTTTCAATTTGCGTTTGCACAAGTTGCGTAAGGCGCTCCAACAACTGTGTGTGCGTTGAAATAGTCGCTTGGTGCTCCGCTAATAATGCTGCTACTCTGTCGTCGCTCATAATTTGAGGTTATGTTTAGCAACGTGCTAAAATCTTGCAAAAAGTTGGGTTTTCGTATAAACTCTTTATACGTCCGTCCTCGTCGCCACAATTGTTATGTTTAATAACGATTAATTATTAATTTATTGAGAAACAATTTAAGATTACAAAAGATTTAAATTTTAGTGTGCAAGTGCGTGACTGATCAGAATGAGGCAACAACGGAAAGAGAGCGAGCTGACGTTCAATGTTGCCAATTAATACAAAAATTACGAATGAAGTGTGAATGATATATTAATAACGGGTGACCCCAACAATTATAATTTATAATAAAAAAATCTTCCTCAGTAGTTTACTTATATTATTTTATAAATATTTGCAGCATTGAAACGTTATCAACAGGTCAAAATGCGTCTGCTCCAAGTGCACACCAAAATATCATAAATGCACCAAATCAAGCAGCACAACCGTCGTCCAATTTACAGCAACAACAGCCACAGCAACATAATCCCATTGCGATAGCATCGATGGTACAGCAACAACAATTAACTCAACAGCAAATGCAGCAACAGTTACAATTGCATCAGCAACAACAACAGCAGCAGCAACAGCAACACATGCAACAAATTCAACAGCAACATCAATTGCAACTACAGCAACAGCAATTTCAACTACAGCAGCAACAGCATATGCAACACTTGCAACAGCAGCAATTGCAAATGCAACAGCAACAACTGCAACAGCAGCAACAACAAAATATGGGCATGCGACACAATTAAAATTGAACTATAAACAAAATCTCTTTTTAAATATACTACACAACAACAATTAACCTAACGTTAATACAATAACAACAAAAATAAATAAACACTATTTTTTACTGACGAATGATTCCCGGATTTAATGTTCCTGGATTTAATGCTTTATGTTTTAAAAAATAGCATTTTTAATTCGTGATATGACGGCATTTATGTACATTTCAACATAAGATCGTTTCGAGAGAAATTAAAGTTCAGACGCAGGGTAACCGATTTTCACTAAATTGTGCAAACCTTAAAAAATTAAATAAATAGAGGAAAAAATAAGCATCGTGTATTACTAAACTTTTGAAGTTCATTTGCTTACATTTAATTTACAATTACAATTAATTCAACTGATTTTAATATGGGCGTTGGGTCTATGAGAAGCATAAATTTAAATCACTTTTTTGCATCCTCTCCAACGTTTAGTTTATTCAAGCAGTTTTTTCTTGGATTTGGGAGTGGAAATCGTCTTAAGTGCAACACGGCGTGGCGTTTTGGTTAGAGGTGTCTGGGGCTTTTGCTTGGGAGTACTAATTGCAACGGAAGCAGGTTTATCTGTGCTCTCTTGCAGCTCATTGGTGGCAATTTTTTCGGCGGAGGATTCCACCACAGTATTTTGAGTGTTTGTGGATGGCAGCGGTGAAGTCTCTTCAACTGTATCCTCGTAGACGAGACGAATATCTTCCGTGCGATCTGAAGTGGTTTCGCTGGTGGATAGAGATTTAATTGGCGGTTTAACGTCCGCTGACGACTTAAATGGCTCTGTGACTTGATCTCCACCTACATCCGCTGATGCCTCGTCGGAAGGTAAAGGCCAAGCATCCATGGCTTCATCATGGAGGGTGGGCGCGTCAACAACACTGGGAGCAATGATTAAAGTGCGTGGGGTGCGCCGGATTGCGATAGGCGTGGCACGTTGTTTCGATTGACGTGGTGTAATCGCCGTATCCACCTTAGTGTGCTTCAAAGAAGACAATGGAGATTTAGCACCGTTTTGTGAGTCCATTGCTGCTGCAGACGTCGAGGGTGATGTAGTTGCTGAATTGGTTATAGGCGTAACATGACTGGGCGTCATAACTGCAACGCTACCCGGCGTTCGCGGATGACGTCGAACCGTGATTGGCGTGGCTGGACGACTTTTCTTTTCGGGTGATTCGAATTTTTCATCAGAGCTGAGAATTTCTTTGTCGATTATAATCTCCACTGGCAGCGCCGATTTAGAAGCATTGGAAGCGACGTCTGCATTTAACAACTCAGCCTCTGTTGGCTGTTCGTGCTCCTTGTCCACCTGAGTTGAAGCGGCAGCAGTGGTGTTCGATTCCAGACACTAAAAAAACAAAAACAAAAAGACTTCAAAAAACCATATACAAGTATAACAAAATAAAATTACTAGTGTAAATAGAACCATGTTTGGTCTTTAATTACGCCCACTTTTGAAAAATGCTTATTATAGTTAATCAAATTGTATTAAACAAGTTTGATATTTACATAAAAAGTTTAATCACCTCTTTGTCTTTTGTGCTTGCGGTAGTGGAGGCGACGGACGAAATCGCAACTGTTTTGCGTTTAATTGCAATAGACGTGGCCTTTACCACACCCTCGTTGATTTTTTCCAGCAAAGGTGTTCGTGGTGGTGGCGAGTTTTCAGCTTTTTCAACTTTTGCTGCCGCTGTCGCTGATTCATCTGTGGACGGCTTTCTAGATGTCTTGGGCGTTTGCGTATCGTTTTCTCTTTGTTTTTTGGATTTTTTTCCTGCAGTTGGCGCTGGTTCATTGGCGCCTAGCACTGCTGCTGATGCCTCATATTCCTCGCCTAGTTCCTCACTCTCGAACGTGATCAATGAACAGAAACCATCCGTGCTAGAGACTACCAAGATGCGACCATCGCTTGACCACGTAGCGTCTGTTAAGCGTGTATAATGAATATTGGCGATAAGTGCAAATGGTTGCAGCTGCTGAGTATCGTATAGATACACCGAAGAGCGTGTGGCTACTGCGAAAATCATGCGATACGGCAGCGGTACTACCGGCGGATTTACAGTAGCATCATATTCCCGCAAACGATATAACAGCGGACAACAACGTACCGCAACCGTGTACTGATCGGGACAGGGCAGTACTAGCGCTGGAGTGCGAAGCGCATGGCGGCTAAATGCGTAGGTAGTGTTTAGCGGCCGTTGGACGCCATCGTAGTCGGTGATGCCGGCAGGCGTTAGTAATAGCTTTCCGTCCGGCGTAAAGGCACAACGGCGGAAAAACGTT
This sequence comes from Suillia variegata, assembly GCA_949127995.1. NCBI lineage: Eukaryota > Metazoa > Arthropoda > Insecta > Diptera > Heleomyzidae > Suillia > Suillia variegata. Next base: position 39,319,835 of record OX421842.1, read on the forward strand.
TGCAGCGTGTCGTCGTGGAAGAGCCGCATACGGCGACCGTGCAGCTCGTGGCCGGACGGCACGGGTAGTGCACCCTTGTTTACACGGTGCAACACTCGCTTTGTTTGAATATCGAAAATTCGCAAATATCTGCAAGAGTGAGCGCACATATTATTTGTAAGGAGAACTTAAAATTTAAATATATTATTAAAATAATTTTTTTTATTAGATGCAGAGGAAGCGATGGGCGCTTGCAAAGGACTTTTACACTAAATTTCATCATCGCAGTGCATACAATTTTTGAACTGTGGCAATGGGAGACAAAACCAGCCATGTTCATTTATAGAAACATATCGAAAGTGGTCGTACAAGCCCTTAACAATTTAGCCATAACATTTACATAAATTTGTTAAGGTTATACAATAAATTCTGCAGGTTTATTTTTTTTTTTGATAAATTATTTGCTTTTAAAGAATGATTAGAGATTGAAATAGTTTTTTTTTTAAATAAATTAATGAACATTAGAATACTGTATCTTAATTAAAATATAGATATTTTAAAATCGTTTGTCCCTAAATACGTCCCTTCTCAAGGTAGAATGTATAAAACATACAATAATAACAATCCATGAACGTTAACAAACTATTTGTGTGAAACCATAAAAATTAACTTTTTTAAACTAAAATGTTGTCATTGTATTGTAAACATCGCATAGAATACATTTAATGCTTTTAGATTAAGTTTTAACAATATAAATTTGTTATTAATAAAAAAATATACAATTTTGTATGAAGTTTAAATTTACAAAAACTAAAAGGGCGAAAAAGCAAACACTTTGCAAACACTTTTTGTATTTTTTTGGGTTGAATACTATTACTACCCTGAACCTTAGCTAATTGGGTTTTTGAAAGAAGTGCGTGCGAAGAGGAGCTCGTGTTAATTGTAAAATTGCACACGAGCCAACTACTTATATATTTCGAAGTTAAAACACCCTACATTATTAGAGATAAGTACGACAGATCTCAATATTAGTTTTAAGCTATGCGCCTCTTAATTTTTGTTTACTATTTGAACACTCTTAAATTAAGTAATTCTAACGAGACTTATACAGAAGAGTAACTGATTATTTAAATCACCTGTCTGTACACAAAGTGGCAATATATTGATTCTTGGGATCCCAAGCCACGCCCTGCACAAAACCCTTGTGATCATTTAGTATAGCCAGAGACTTGCCCTTGTTCACGTCCCAGATCATAGCGGAGTTGTCAACGGAACCGCTGACCAGAAACTGCGAATTAGGCGCCCAGCTCAGGTCATAGACATCCTCCATATGTCCGCGCAGAACCTTAAGTGTAATCCAGACCTCCTTGTCTTGATCATTGGTAGTGTCGAGTATGTTAAGAGGATCACTGTCAGCCTTTTGCTTCCAAATGAAGATGACACTCTCGTCGTCGCCGGACGCTAGTAGTTCACCGTTAGGCGACCACTTGACCACGTTGACAGCGCGTTGATGGCGCGTCAGATCTGCGGCTAAGTCCAGATCAATGTCAGAGCCGTCTGCGACCAGACTGAGATACCAAATAAGTACGTGTGAATCTGTGCCGCCCGAGGCTAATCGGTACGCAGCCGATCCTGCTGAAACACCGCTCTTCGGCTGAATATCAACGCTTAGTACGGGATCGCGGTTGTGCCATGATATTTCTGGTATTTTGCACTTCATATTTTAATATAAATAAAATGTTTTGTTCGACAAATGCAATAAGAAAACTAAACAGTTACGCGCCAAAAAACTTTCGCATTCAGCTGTGGGATAGTGATGAGCAAGTTCACAATAATATTGTAATTACAATCAGCATTGCCAGAAATTTACTAGCTGAAGAAATATTTAAAATTTGTTTATAAAAATGGTAAATAAAAAAGTATCTAAAATAAAAATAATAAAAAACAAATTATTTTTCCGTTAGGTTGAACGAACAGACGTTATGGCTTGAGCAATTATGGAAAAAAGGGTGGAGGACATAAAGCACATAAACAGTCTAAGATTACGACATCAGCTATAAAAAAATTGCACGTTCTGCGCATGTGACATCACAGTTGACTCGCTAACGGGTGTAAAGTAAACAACGAATTTCAACAACGAAAATTGTTTCCCTGGTTTTCAGTGAATGAAATGGAAAATGAAACATAAAATACCATTGGGATTTCGTTATCTTTTAAAGGTTAAATAGAATCTTGTAAAAATTAAAATAATTTGTTTGGCATTTAATAATGCAAAATAACAAACACCAGAAGAACGCATGGCAATATTTTATAAATCTGTGCAATTATTGAATTTTATTTAATCAGACTTAGCTCTTCCGGCCAATTTGTTAAATTTTTACATAATTTTCCCAGTAGCGTTTACTACAGGAGCAAATATCTTGGAATATTTAAAAATTGCGGGATATGTTGAACAGGTCTAATCTACATTTTGGGCAAATTTGTTTTCGCCAATTTTTAATTTTTGAAAAAATTCATTTTTGTATATTGACTTTTTTTCAGCAGCGAATACCTCGGAAAGGAAAAACAGTTGCGGCATTTGTGATACTATGAACCTGTTGTATACCTGTTGTCTACTAGGTGTAGTACCACATATGCCACAACTGTTTATCTTCTCTAAGTAATTCGCTCCTGGCTGGGAAAATTATATGAAAACTTTAACAACGAATTGGCCGAAAGAGCTAAATCTGATTAAATAAAATTTAATAATTGCTCGGATTTATAAAATTTTCTGAAGTGCTCTTCCGGTGGTTGTTATTGTGCAGTATTAAATACCTTTAGTATTTCGAAGATTCTATCAAACCTCCAAAAGATAACACCAAAACTTCACTCATCTCATAGAAATGATTTTGAACCAGAATTCAGTTTCATTTCCCATTCCGTTCACTAGAAACCCAGGGATGCAACTTGCGTTGTTAACTTCACGCACATGAATTTCGAAATTGTTATCGAAGTCGCGAAAAGGTGCATTCCAGAAATGAGGCTCGAAACTTTTCGAGATTCGTTAGTTTTCGCGTTCAAAGGAATCCCCTTAGCATTTATTTTGTGTCGTTACTAGAAATGCGATTCGTAAAAAAAATAATTTGTTAAGACGTTTGAGTGAGTGAAAGCAATAATAAAAGTTAAATTTCGCTTTTGTTTATTATTTCTGTTTTATTAATTTAATTTAATTTAAGATGATCTAACACTGTGAGTTTCTTTTACATACAAACATGGTTTTTAAGATTTTCATATCGTTTCAATAGGTAGTTTTTTCTTTTCTTTCAATTTCAATAAGTTCAGATTACAATCTTTCTGTTTGGTTTGGTTTTCTTTTCTTTTTTTGCGTTTTGTTTTAATGTATTTTGCAGATTTTCTGTTTTTGAAAGTTTTAATGCAAAACAGCTCTTATTAAATTTTGATAAATTTATTTAATAAATAACATATAATTTTTTTCTTTTTGTTGTTGTATTATACTTAAATATTTAATTTAATGTTTTGAAGTGTTTTGTTGAAATATTCGTGGTTTTTGTTGTTGTTGTTGTTGTTGTAGTCATAAATGCAAACTTGCAAAGAAAACTTGAATTTTTTCATATGGAATATTTCTTTTTTTTTCTTTTATAAATTTCAAATTTCTTCTATTTTATTAAGGAATTTATTAAAATTAACGGGACTAGAAGGAACAATTTTAAAACGGTAAACGAAAAGAAAATGTCGTCAAGTTGAATTCAAATAAATATAAAAAAAAACACTCAACAAGAACTAATCAGATAAATAAATGGTTAATGAATTGTATATCCGAAAAATAAAGTTATATTGTGTGTGTGTGTGTGTGTGTGTGTTGTGTTAGTGTATGAGTGATTCTTATATAAGATTAAAACAACTAAAGCAATTCTTTTAGGCTACAAATTAGATTCAACATCTAAAGTTTGTCTACCTATTAAGTGTTTTCACTTCCACTTCCACTTTTACTTTTACTTTCATTTTTAATTTTCACTTTAGATATTTTACTTTTATGATTTAATGTTGTTATTTTTTTTGTATATATACGATTTGTTAGTAAATTTTTAAATTGCATAATTACAGTAAATAAAGTTGTTCTTATTGTTGTCCTTAGTTCGAAATACGAAATTCTCGCGAGTGAAAGGAAATACTCTGCTTATCTTATCGGAGGAATTTCAACAAACGAACGAATCGAAAATAGATTATTGAAAGTTTTCCGAAATTTTCTTTGTTTTTGTTTTTGTATTTTTTCAATGTATTCTCATAATATTAAAAGAAGATTGTGTAGTTTGGCGAAATAAAGACGAAATACAATGAGCGCAAAGGATCGTTTTAAATATGCGGTTACTTTGGTTTACGATTCTGGATATTCTGTGACAGTGTCCGGAATAAAGCAACAATTTCTCGATTTGGTAGCGATTAGATTCAATGATTAGTTTTAGAAGAGTTGAGGTTCTTTTATGAGTGGTCTAGAAATTCGAAAAAAAATTTACTTCTTATTGATACTGTTTTTTCATTTTTTTTCGAAATACATCCTCAGCTTTTGATGCTGTTTTTTTTCAAGTTTTACTTTTAAGTTGTTGTCATTATTAAATTAAATTTTTAAAATATTTGTGTTCTTTTTTTAGTTATTTAGCTTGTGAATTTTTCCTGCTGTTGTATTTAAGTCTGTGTGTGTGTGTGAAGAAAATGTTCAAAATATACATAGTAGGTATGTATGCACGAGAAAAATATAGTAAATATTCTTTTGTTTCTGTTTGTTTTTTAAATAACTTAAGTAGTTTCTTTTCTCTTCTTTACTTTTTTTTATTATTTTTAAATATAATTATTAACTTTTATAAATTACATCATTTTAGCATTAAATGTAATTTTATAGTAGGTATAATCGTTTTTCTTGTTTTCATCTTTTCCTTATAATTTTTTTGTTTTTGTTTTTGTTTCCTTTTTTGGGTTTAAATATAATTACAGTTATTTAATAGTATTTGTAAAAATGGTCACGTTGTTGTTGTATTTTGCTTCTTTTTTTCTTATCTTTTTTTGTATGAAAATGTTACATCTTTTGTTTTATGATAATTAAATATAAAGAGAAAAATGCCCATAAAGTTGTTTGTTGTGGTTGTTATTATATTATGTTTGTGCTTGAGCGCAGTTTTTTGTTTTGTTTTGTTTGGATTGGATTGTGTGTGGGTGTGTGTATGTGTAAAAGAGAGAGAGAGAGAGTATGCGTATGTGTGTTCGTTTGTTAGTCTCTGTGTATTAAATGCTAGTTGTAGTGATTAGTGGCCGTATTTTTGCATTAATAACCAGGCAAACAGGGCGTGGCATATACATGTCGTACTCTGTTTTTTGCATCGGTCTTCCACTTAGTTTGCTCTATGCAAATGCGATTAAAAATATTTTCATTTAAACAAATCTGAATGCAGGCACATCCAGAGACTGCAATGAGACTTTTATTAAAAAAATTAAACTCAAAAATGCACAGACAAAGTTTAACTTTACTTAAATTAAAAAAATTCTAAAACCTTTGTTGACAATTTCTTAAGTTCTGATTCGACTGTTTCAAGTGTAAAGCAAAGTTATTTAAATAATAATAATATTGTATATGTTATTTTTATTTCAAAGAACATTCAATGTTGAATAAAGTTTTTGGTACATTGCTGTTATTTATAGTATAATTAGAAGTAGAATAGCATTCAAAAATGTTAAATATTAAATAAGTCGACAACCTTGTTCGCTTAGAATGTTGTTAATGAGAGAGAGAGCGAGCGAGAGAGAGAGAGAGAGAGAGCGGAGCGGTGGTATAGCTAAAATATAAAATCGTTTCGTACATTTTGTTTGTTTTGCATTTTATTTTTAATGATAATAAATAAATTAACATTAATTAAGGTAGTAAGTATGTACGTTTTTCTATCACACTCTCTTTGTGCTTCTCAATTATAAATATATAAATAAAGCTTAGAACTAAACACAAGTCATATAACACTCGATCTGAGAAAACATTAAATTTTAACCAAATATTTTAAATTTGTAAATAGGTATTCGAAGAATGCGAAAGATAAAGAGGAAAACAATCAAAATACATACATATGCATTACAAAATATATATAGATAAATACATAATCAGTATCGGTTCACATACAAATAAGTATAAAAAGAAAGAAAAAAAATACTCCAGTTGTACGATGAATTTGAATTTATCATCGAAAGTACACAAAACGTGTTAAATGCCATTCATTAAATACATATACTACAGACATATATAAATTATATATTATATTTGCATAGTTTAATGCACGTAAAGAGCAAAGATTAAATATTATATATAAATATAAAAAATTAAAAATTAAAACAACATAGCATACTTTTGAGCGTTTATGTTAAGAGAAGAATTCGTTTGTAAATTGTCTAACGTAACTAAAATTAAACTAAGGAGTTTGTGCTGATCAAAAATTACATTTCTTTGAGAAACAATTTCAATTTGTAAGTTTTCTGTATTTTTTGAACATGTTTTCCGATCAAAACTTGTAAAATTAATGGAGTGGGTGGCTTGACAAAAAAATAAAACATAATTGGCAAACTTATTATGACTTTCTGATATCAAGTTTTGACTTAACAAACATTTTTAAATTTTGTAAAGCCAAAAAGTAACAAAATAGTTTTTTAAATTAGTCTATTGGCGGAATCGGTTCAGTTTCTTCTAAGCCATTCAGTGTTTACGCTTAACATTTAAATCATTACTTTTGACTGTTTGCTGTTGTAGTTGGACCAACAAAACTTTTCCGAATGCATTTATTTCTCAAGTCACAGTTTTATTTTCATATTCATAAGTGACTCAATTCACCCGAGCAATTCAAGAAAATAAATAGTAGTTTTTATTTTGTATACATCAAATAAGGAACATGCATTTGATTCCTTCCAACCAAAATTAGAAAGAAAGAAAATCTTGTCGATTTGTAGATCGATTTAATTTTTACAAGTATTTTAATAAAACTTTTTATAAATTTCGACTTATTTGATTGACTATCGTTTGGGTAAAATGTGTTTGAATTTTTATACAAAGTTTTTCACATTTATCAGAGTTAGCGACTTGTTTGTGTGCATCTGCGGTTGTGTGTGTTCGTTATGGCAATGTTGTGTGTGTGTGTTTGTTTGTGTGTGCGTGTTTGTGTGTGTATATAGATATATAAATATTAAAATTGCTATGGCATGATGCAAAATTTAAGATTGTTTAAATATTATTTTAGATAATCAAATACTTGCGTCACACAAGCATACATGCAAACATACATACACGCATATATACATACAATTATACACACAGAAGTACAACAGCACCTTTGTATGTTTGTGTGTGCGTGCGCAAGATCTTCTTTTCGTATTTATTTTAATGTTAAGTTTAAGTCTGGTTTAAGAACTAATCCCAAAGCAGCGACAACGCTTTCAGGCCTATGTTTGAATGAGCTCTAAGAAATTCGTCTTCATAAAAACATTACAAAACGCGAGGAAACACCGTAAATTTACATTGAAATCTTAACTAAATTTGGATTTTACACGAATACAAAGAATTATAAAATGACATTAAAAAATGAATATTAAATTACACAAACACAAAATCAAACAAATTATTGAACTTTCAAAATTAAAGTAATTAAGTTTATGAAATGCAATTAAGTATGACATCAAAGCAAATAATCAGTAACATGTTAAGAAATGAATATATTTGTTGGTTCCCTGAAGATTGCCTCGCGGGCGTTTCATTTTCAATAAGTACGATTTTTTATATTGAATTGCGATAGTAGGTATTTATTTCTTTAGACGAAATTTCCTAAAGCCAGTTTGCTAACATAAGGTTTGTTTAGATTGAATCATGTTCTTCTTGTTTGTTCCATCGCTGCGTTGAAGCGATTTACTTGAACTTTGCCAAACGTTCGTTTTAAATGTGAATGCAAAAATTTGTTTTGCTTGTGGTTTTTTCTTTTTTTTTAAGTTTTTGTATAGGCTTATATGATAATTTTTGTTCGCTTGACTAAAATGCTTTTCCTTATGTGCCCCCAGTGGTGTGAACTTAAACGTCCGATTTCTCATTGATCGCAGCTCTTTCAGCGGCAACAATTTTGAATAACTACTACAAAAACAAAAAGAAATGCAAATAAATAATTAAAAACTAAGCTGAATCAATTCAAAACTGTTGTTACCACCGTTAGAGGAGGGATCGAGAGACTGTCGGTAGGTCGGTTGGACTTCCAATGCATGTTGAAGCTAAATTGTGTTTTTGTTTTTCTTTTTCAGAGACCTGAGAGAGGAAAATTGTGCTGTACAAATAGTTTCTCCCTCCACAATTGTAGTTGTTGTTGTTGTTGTTGGGGTGGTAAAAGTGACGCCACAATCAGCATTACTACAGATACAATTGCAACGGTTGTTCTTGTTTGTTGTTCGTGTTGTTGCATTCGATTGTGAGTCATTTGTTATAGTTGTTGTTACTGCTGCTGTTGACGGTGTTCTTGTTCTTCATCTTGTTATTGTTGTTGTAGTTGTAGTTGTTTTGGTTGATGGTGGGTGCTTGTGATTTGTGCCGCTCTTAGTACAGACCGCAACCTCGCAAGTTGTTGGCAATGATCACATCGGTGACAGCATCAAATACAAACTGGATGTTGTTCGTATCTGTGGCGCACGTCATGTGGCAGTAGATTTCTTTTGAGGTTGATTTGTTTTTCGCTTCGAATTGAGCTTGGATATACGCAGCAGCCTCGCCGTATTCCTGGCCACCTATACGAAAAAAAAACAACAAAAAATCGGTTGAAACTCAAAATATTCTGCTATAAAATTAGATGGATATTTCATCAAATAACGCACAACCTAAAAAAGTTATTTTATTAAAACTTCTTTTGTTCAACTTATGCCATCTACTTAAGCACTTTCTTCATTCACACAAAAAAATGTAATAAGCTAAACATTTTTTCTTAAAAATTATTATTTTATACTTGCGAGATATCGACTGTAATAAATACAATAGTTAGAGAGCTTTTCGAACATGATTTAAAAACAAAGTAATAATAAAATTATTATCCAAGTATCAAGAAAAGTGTAAACAACATTTAAAATTTTTTGAAATTGCAATAACTCGGAGAGTAAAAAAATACATAAATTGTTTATGTGGAAATTATTCAGTTAGTATTACTTTTGTTTATTCGCTCTTTTTTAGTCCAAAGTATCTATCCTTATCTATAATATTACTCTTAAAACATAAATCTGATCTTATACACCAAGGAGCGTTTTCCGTTTAAACGTGATCGTTTCTTTTTCTTTAACAAAAAACCGACTTCTGCAAAATAAAGTCCTTAAGTTAGTACATATACAATATAAATTACCTGTGTATTCAGGGAAGCAGATTGTCAAGGGGCTCTTTCGAATCTTCTCCTCGAACAAATCTTTTTTGTTTAAGAACAAAATGATAGAAGTATCCGTGAACCATTTGTTGTTGCAAATAGAATCGAACAGCTTCAGCGACTCTTGCATTCGGTTCTGAAATTATAAATAAAAATTCGCATTTTATTAATTTAATTAAATTAGTTTTCGACCAGTTTAAGGGGATGTTTTATTGTCCTTACCGTAGTTTCGTCCTCATGCAAAACCTGATCGTATTCGGACATGGCAACGCAGAAAATAATCGCAGTGACGTCCTCGAAGCAATGGATCCATTTCTTTCGCTCGGATCGTTGGCCACCAACATCGAAGAGCCTTTTGTTTATTGTCAAAAAAAAAGAAGAAGAAAAGTTTATCGAAATTTCAAATGTTGTATTATGAGGAAACTTACTTGAAGTTCAGATTTTTAAAGGAAAAGTGCACTTCAACGATTCCAGTTGTTTTGACACGAGTGCGCAGAATGTCCTGCTCGGTTGGTTGGTAATCTTTGGCACCTAACCGATCCAAATCATCGAGAAAACTAAAATAAAATGAGAAAAGCACAGTTAGGCATATATGTAGACAAGTATACGAGTATATAAGAGCAATTAGAGATCTTATGGATTCTCGGACAGCCCAAAATTCGTAGAAATGTGAAGACAGAGAAAAATAGCTCTACAACAATTTAGGAGCACACGTTAGAGTAGAAAGGGCAAATGCAAACAGGATTTATGCAAGAACTTGGTACCAAATGTATCAATGGGGGACCTCTAGATGGTAACACACAATCAGATTTAGTGGTTAGTACAACCGATCTAGAATTTTGTTTGACACCATATTGTACATACGTCCACGCATATAGTGGGTTATTTATACTCGAATTCGAAATGCAGATTGAGAAGGTTTTATTAAACTTATACTTTCGGAAAAAAATTTGCTTTAAAATAAATTAATCTTCCGGAAAAGAAAAATAAAATTGTTTCCAAAATTTATAACGCTTTGGGTTTGCTTAACAGATTAAATAGTCAGATTTTATAGTCGGTTAAAGTTTGACCGGACAAAAGTTCAACTTCTCAAACTAAAATCTCTTTTATGCGAATTGAAAGGGAAAAAGTTGATCCTCCCGATACTTTATTTTACAATACAAGATTATGCAAACAGGAATGTAAAACAAAACATTTATTTATTTATTTATTTATTTATTTTAAAACACTCGTATAATATAACCTCAATTTTAACTTGAGGAAACATCTGACCATGATGAGTTCTTTGTTTTTTTAATTGCTGGTACATTTACTGTACAACTATATACAATACATTGATAGTGTTACTCCCATGCACAACTTATTTGAAATAGAATTACAGGATCACAAGCTTCTCTCCGATTCGAAAAGTGAAAAATAGCACTTGCGAATTTTAATTGCTTTACAATACTAACTTAAGTTGCTTTTAGCAGCTTTGGAAGCGCTAATTTATTTCCAAATTGTACTAAGCAAATAATTACAAACTAGCAAACCGTAAACAGATTTTGCAATTGAGCGCCGAGCCGTGTCGCTCCACGCAGTGCTTCAATAAAGCAAGAGACAACACAAAATACACTTTAAATTAAATTAGCGTCTTGATGTTTGCAGTACCGTGGCGCGGCTCGTAACTGCGGGCGTCAGTTATTGCTGTGACCGCTTCGAGCAAATTGCATTTACTCAGTAGTCTGCCAGAGTTACTGCAATCGCACCATTTCACGTTTCTTTCTTTACTGTCTACCAACAACCGCAAATTGATATGCTTTAATAGATCGACTATAAGTCCATGAAGTAACCTCTTTGAATTCGAAGATTCAACAGATATCTTCAACTACACACTCAAGAACTGTAATGTATGTTAGCTCCAGCGAATTAGGTCTAAAATTACAACACTAAATCAAAAGCTTACTCTAATTCGATGGTTTGATTTTTCAAGCCTGAATAACTGCTAAATCGATCACATACATATTCACTAAAATATGTGATCGAGTCCGAGTATTTCGACCTAAAACTTTTTATGCTTGATATAGGTATGGAAATCTACACTACTGGACTCAACTTTAAGTTTAGCGTTAAATTAAGTAACAAATTTACGAAATTAAGTAGTATACTGTTCTGAGGTATATGCATTCTATTCTTGGATTTGCATGAGTTTTTTTTTTGAACGACTAAAATACTATTGAAAAACAATTTCAAATCGTATTAAAACGCTTTTTCACACCTGTTTATGTGAAGACAATTAGGAATTTGATGTTTCCTATACAAAACCTAAGCCGTTAAGAGGGGAAATTCTCTAATCTTAGCCAGGTATTTTGTAGAAGAGAAGCCCGTACATTTTAGAGAAGCACAAAAAAGGTCAGTGTTGCTTTTAACAAAAAAAAAAAACAGATACTTTAATTCGTCGAACCTAAGATACTCGTACAACATTGTTAACCACTTCAATAGAATTTCCCAATTTGTTTATATATTAGGTGTACAAATAAGTTTCCGCCGTTTTGAGAAAGATGGCGTGGCACGAGGTTTACGTTGGAATTCGCAGATGGTAACCTACTTGAAAATTAGTTTGTTTATTCCAGAACAACATAACCTTATCATGTTATTAAGTTCGCATTAGCATCATATATTTTTCTTCATCTAAAAATGTCTCAATTTGAGCCAACTAAGTGTCATTTGCGGGAACTTTTAATTTATTTTTTTAATTTAAAAAAATCTGCTGCTGAGTCACATCGATTGCTCGTAGAAGCATATAATGAGGATGCTTTGAGTGAGAGAACATGTCGTGAGTGGTTTCAAAAATTTAAAATAGGTGATTTTGACATAAAAGACAAAGATCGCAGTGGAAGGCCGAAAATTTACGAGGATGCAGATTTGGAGAAATTATTGGGTGAAGATTCGTCTCAAACACAAAAGGAACTTGCACTTAGTTTAGAAGTCACTCAGCAAGCAGTCTCACATCGTTTAAAATCGTTTAAATATTATTTGATTAACAAAAAACGGCGGAAACTTATTTGTATACCTAATACAATAAACATTTTCGTTTGATGCTAGGCTAAACTAAGGTAGAGTCGATACGTTTCTTAAATTGTCTACAGCAACTCTCAACAGCATCTCAATTGGCAGTTTAGAGCATTCCCAACTTAAACTGTACATTTTTCATATGAATTTCGAAGTCCTCAAAGTGGTCTATCACGTCTTTAACTCATCAAGTTTAAAGGAAACATTTATAAAAACTCGTTGATCTCAAATGATGAACGATGCTGGATATCAATTTGAAAATTATTACTTATCCAAGGTTGACGACGCTTTTCTGGTTGTTTGCTGGTTAATATCATTTTACATAAATATGTGTCACACACACACAGATACATTTTAAGTAAATTGTTTTCTTTTTTTACATCGACGATAACCTGAAATTATTTGAAATATTTTCTCGTTTTACAATTTCGTTTATTTTTATCCAATCTGAACCAATCGATTGTGACATTTCATTTTGGAAATTTATTATCTTTTTTAGGCCAGTATGAAAACCAAAACAAAATAACGTTTAAACACCATCGACAATGCTAATTAAAGACGAAAATGCATAGATTGGTAAACACATTTTTGTATGTTTTTAAATAAACAAGTTTTCGCTAAGTTTTTCAGAAGTTATACAAGCGGCAAGGCAAGCATACGCAGCAACCGTTTGAGCGTGCTCCAAAAGTTTATTACGAAAGGAACACAATTTTCACCACTTTGAAAATTGTAACATCACGAAGCGGTTCAGTTGATGCAATTGCTATTTAGTATTATCTAGAGTTGAGACCATCATACAAATCAACCCCGCCTGCGTCGCATTTATGATCAGACACCACAGACTACGAGTATGTGGTTATTAAGTAATCGGCAAGCGACGTTATGTCGGCGGAAATTATAGTACAATGGTTATATCTGTACAAGTTAGACTGAATCGAATTTAAAAATTTTAATATTTTGAAATGATAGAAATAATCCAACCTAAATTGTTTTAGAACAACCAACAAATTGTTTTCAAAATATCATTATTTAATCGTTATTTAATATATTTGACTATTTAATAAAATATATATATATATATATATATATACAAGGTGGCGCAAAAGAAATCACCCTATTGGAAGATGCTCTCATTTTTGCAAATGGCCGCCAATGTCAAATCTGTTTTGACATTTGTGGACTAGACAGATACAGAATACAAATAAGCCATGGAGCGATACACTCCCCAAGAACGCGGAATAATTGTGTCTATTTTTTTGCGTAACAATTCGTCTGTGGTGTTGGCAAAAATCATAATGAGCGATGAGGCTTATTTTCACCTCAGCGGGTACGTGAACAAGCAAAATTATCGCTTCTGGGGAACCGAAAATCCGCGAGTGATGCACGAGAAACCATTACACCCGCTCAAAGTTACTGCGTGGTGCGCTGTTCACGCTGGAGGAGTCATCGGGCCATTTTTTTCGAGAACGCCGCGGGTCAAACGACAACAGTGGACGGTGCGCGCTATAGGGCAATGTTGACCGAGTTTTTTCTGCCCGAACTGGACGAATTAGGACTGGTGGACATGTGGTTCCAACAGGACGGAGCAACAGCACACACTGCACGAGCCACAACCGACATTCTGAAGGCCGCGTTTCCGGGTCGCTAAATTTTGCGTTTTGGCGATTTGCACTGGCCCGCCAGATCGCCCGATTTAACGGTCCCGGACTTCTTTTTATGGGGTTTTTGAAGTCTCGTGTTTACATCAACAAGCCTGAGACCTTGGAAGCCCTCAAGGAAAATATCCGACACGAATGCGAGAATTTATCGCCCGAAACTCTCGCCGAAGTGATGGGAAATGCCATAAAACGAGCCCGTATGGCAATCAATTGTGACGGCGCCCATTTATCCGATATCATCTTCTCGACTTAACACAATTAATTCTAAAGGTCTAAATAAACATAATCAAAAAACAGAATCGAAGTTTTTTATTTAGAAAAAAAATAAGAGCCAAACAACATCGGATGACTTCTTTTGCGCCACCTTGTATATATATATATATATATATATATATATATATATATATATATATATATATATATATATAGGTAATATTGTATGTATTCAGTTTGATCTTCTACAGGTAATACTCCTCCAGAGACATGGTCGGCATATAAATACATACAATATTTTTTTGATTAGCTTAGAATTCTGATGTAATTTAATGTTGTTTGTCGTAGCTTAAGAGATATCGGTCTGAAATATATGTGAGCTTCTATTCTCCAAGTGAAGGCTTAGTTCTGGGATGAGTATAACTCGGATAAAAACTACACCTTTGTAAACCATATTTTTTGTATGTTAAAATGGAAACAAAATGTTGTTGAAAATAATGCAATATTTTTTAAGTATCATTTAAATATTCAAATTAGATTTTTGAATTGATTATTCATTTCAATTATAAAATTACTCAAAATTACTCGGAGGAGATTACGCATTTTTATTTGTCCATGTGTATTTTTTCTAGAACTTTTTTAAGTAATCAAAAAGAAAATCTTAAAATGTTAGAACAATTCAGTGTGATAACTGGCTGTGCTAGTGATTGTAATTATCATCTCTTCTGTGCATACACATTTTGCCAATGTAGTTTAATGTTCATAGATTTTTATAAAATTTCGTTTCTGTATTACAAACACAATTTTGAAAGCCACAAAAATTATCCCCAGGTTGCCATAATAGAAGCTCGGTGTGCGTGTCAACTTGAGCTAAAGTTAATTTAGTGACGTGAATAATAGAAACCACAGAGTTTTCGAACAAGCCGAGCGTTGGTTACGCAACATCAACTTTCGGCTGCAGTACAAGCAAACTCAAATGAAATTCGCTTTGGCAAGAGATATCGTCCCTTTAACGCAATTAAAGTTGCTAGTTTTGTGTTGTTGTTGTTTCCATTGTTGCGGCTACTAAACAGACAGACAGACTTACTTACAAACAAACTAAAACCGTTTCTTAGAGGCTGGTAAGAGTGACCGAGCAAATTTGAAAAAAAGTTTCGAAATACGATGATGGTTTTTAAAGTATTGCCCAGAGAGAAATTGCATTGTATTTGCGTTTGGTCGTTCGTTTCTAATGCCCAAAATGAGGCATTATTATGAGTGTGGCAGCTTTACTTGCACAGGGTGAACTCACGAAACAATAGTCCGATCTTGATAAGACCACAAGTTTCGTTGCTTCTTCAAAGTATATACTATATACTTGCTTTAATGAAGAAAATTTCGTATTTTTTGCAGAATTTTTGAAACAAAAATTTATGTCTTCAGTTGCCATTAATAAAAGTTACGAAATTAATGGAGAAAAAAATATTGAAGGAACTCATGTGTGGTCTGTCAAAATACAATTTTAAATAATTCTAAATCCTTTCTAATATCAATAAGGAATGTTTTTCATTATTTATTTATTATATTTATTTTCGTTATTGTTTTCACGCCTAAACCACAGAACCGATTTTCTTCAAACATATTTCGGGATGGATCTGGAAGGAATGCTAGGCTATTTTAAATCTGCCAAACCGACATATTACGTAAACAATCAATGAAATTAAGTTTAAAAATTCGATTACTTCGCAAATATCAAACCAACGTTACAATCTACCGATGAAAAAATTTGGTGTAAGGTGACGAAATCTACCATCTTACAAAAAGTGGTAGTGGTTGGATCAATTTAACGTAAACCACTGTATCTCAGGAACCTTTTGATCACATTGAATAGCTTGGAAAAAACAGGGGTCCAATCTGGAGATTTTGGTGGCTAGTCAATGTATCCTTTTTCACAGCCAATCATTCGAGCGACTGTATTCCAAGCGACGGACAAATTGGCAAAGAGAGTCTTTGACGCCGGAATGCTGACAGGGTGACGTTCAACGCTTTTGGGTTCTGAGCAACACCCTCTCAACCGCATCAACCCGTTTATTGGAAAGTCTTCAAAATAAGGCAGAAATCGAGGTTAGTTCGCTCAATTTGCGTTCTTTAATCTACTTTCCAATATAAAGATTAAAATCATGGTTGAATAATAAGGTTAGGAAAGTAGAAATGAGAACGCAAATTGAGCGAACTCACCTCGATTTCTGTCAAATTTTGAAGTTTCTTTTTGAATATTGTACAAAAAACTTTTTTGTTGTGTTTATTTAATTAATAATTTTGTAGCAACCATGGCAAATAAAAATTTTATTTTCAAAAAGAGAAACAATGTCGAGGTGAAGAGAAAAAAGTTTATACTTTATATTTATTACACTATGATTAAATGAGCACATTTTTAAAACAATAGGAAAACATGAAAAGATATTTTATTCTAAAATATTAAAGGGTAAGATAATTCTCTAACAAGTTTTAAATATTAAGTTTTCTTTAGAAAATTCATAGACATTTTTTACTAATGAATTCTGTAAAACTAAAGAGATATTAGCAGCAAATCTTATTGAACAAATCATAATTTATGCATGCTTCGGTAAGCTAACAAAATATTTGCATTTTGCCAGAATTATATGCGGTGCTCAACAACAGACGAACTGAAAGTATTGAGTAATGCGGAAGTGGAATGTCATGGATTTCTTAAAATTGTAGTGAATTATTAAGAGCGGCTGAAGTCAGCGTTTAAATACAAATTTACAATTTTACTGCGGGTAATGACAGTTAATGGTAATTTACGAATAAGTCAAGTACTTCGGCTGTTCACGTTTGACATACGCGTTTACAGCGAAATTAATGGGATTGGTCTTTCTGTTAACCAAATACCATAATTCGCGACGCACTCATGTAAATACTTGTTTATAAGAACAACAACAAAATTGGAAGCAAAACAAAACAAAGTAAAGTAAAACAAAAATATTTTAAAATGTCAAAAAATATGTTAAAAGAAGTATTGTTAGAAATGACAGGGGAAGTTCATAGTTTTGGATACAAAAAGAAATTACATTACACGTGAATTGGGAAATTTTAATTTCGTAGCATCGCAAAACTTCCCGTCACTTGGTACCCCCGAACCAAGTGTCACCGGTCAAAGATTTCAGTGGCGATATTTATAATTTTAAATCTTTTAATTCGGTCGAATTCCTAGAAAGACTTTCAGATATTTGAGTTTTCAGCCAAGACAAATTATTTTCTGGATTTTAGGAAGGCCATTCTAAAATATTTCTATTCGCATCAGCTAAACATTTAGTAACTATGTATTTTGCACCAAAAAAAAAAAAAAAACAAAGTGCAAAGATTAAGTATTTATTTAAAAAATAAATCAAATATGTCTAAATACTAAATAAAAAATATGATTTTGAATGCGGAGAATTTTGACATGGAAATAAAGCAGTAAACAAAATATTTGGCTACATAGGTTGGCTTATTCGCTAACATATGGCTTAAGCAATAGCGAGAGAGAGTAAATGATTGCTTTAAGGGAGAAGAGCACGAAAGAGCGAAGGTAAACAAACAAATGTTTGTTTCATGCCGCTAAGCCAGCGGCGGTATCGCTGGTGGTTGAAGTGACCGTGATTAGCGCTCGGCGGTGTGGCCGCTCGTCTGAATGAATTTCAAAACGCGATCGAGACCGTTTTCCATATAAGACGGTTTAGAAATTTGCGATCGAGTTTAGTTAATCGCGAATTGTGCGGCAGCAAAGTTGTGCGTTTAGCCGCCGGTCTGTCGTCTTGTCCGTCTATCGTTCTGCCAATTGTTGCAAGCCAAATAATTTAAAAAATAAATATATATATATATTTCGTACAAGCGAACAAAAACGTCAAAACAAAGAAAATTCATTCGTGCAACTACAAACAAAAAGCGCGGCGGGTGTAAAAAAAAAAATCGGCAGTCAGTGGCACTTTAAGCGTGCAACATAGCGTGGCAGCATTGTAAACGCTGGAGCCGCTTACGGCACACTCACAAATGACAGTTCACTTTCGAGTGGAAAAATATAAATAAAAACATTTGCAAATAATAGCATCTGAAGTTTTTAAAACGAATTTCGCTAACTGTGCAAATAAAGGTGAAAAACGAATTTCAAACTAAATTTTCGTACAGTTGAAGCAACTAATTCAAAAGCGTTTGAGTGACATTAGCGTATGTGTAAGATGTGACATTCATTATATTTATAAAAAAAAAAATATCCTAGCAACAAAAAATGTATCGCGAATTTTATGTACAATCAGCAAAAAAAAATACAAATAAATAAAAATCACCGACTGATATTTACTTTTGATTTAAATAAAACTCACTGAGTGATATTTAATTCAATCAATTTTTTGAATAATAATCATGACTGATATTTATTTGTGACATTTACGATTCAAATCATCACCGATTGATATTAATATTTTAATTTTTTTGCACAAAAATCCGAATATAACTGTTATGATTTGATTTTTTTGAACATGAGAATTATTTCTGGTTCCGCGATTTATGTCTTAGCTTAGTTGAAGAGATAAATAAATTAAATACTTGGCGCTGACACCCTAGCAGAGTCAAATCGAGCTTTTTAGTTTAGTTTTTAGTTTAAGAGATATTGACCAAAAGTTTGGTATGTGAGCTTCTATTTTTTATGCGTAAGTAAGGTTCTAAGCTGAGTAATAATCGGACGTTATGCCTTAATTTTTTTTTTTACTTCCTGTAGAGGTTTTTGAAAGTTATTAAAATATTGCATGTAAATTTAGTTGTTTAACTAATTTATAAAAAAAAGGCAAATGTTGCTAAACTTAATTAACACGCTTTGTAAAATACCAATCGAAAAAAATGCATGTCATTGTCATTAGTGTTTGGAAAAGCTGTTAACAAGAACTAATAATAATATTAATAACTAATAATAGTTAAAAAGCAACTGACGAAATTTTTAAACAGACTTCATTTCTGTTCTTACTTGCAGTCATGTGTGAAAATCCTTGAATTCTAAACAACAAATAAAGCAACAAAATATTGCGCAACAAAATAAATTCATAATTTCGAATAAGTTGCCTTATTCGAAATTAACAGAAATACTTAGTAACTTCAATAAAAAAAGAGAGACTGCTTCTTTAGTTTTGAAGAAATGTGCACTTAAAAATATTAATAATGACTAGTTGGATTATGCTCTTTGTAGTCCATATTGGCTTCACGTCTCTAGAGGGCGTAAGAGGGCGTTGTTCTTATCCAATAATATTGATTTTTTGTCAGTAATTACGTGTCAATACGTAAGGGCTGAATTTTGAACTAGATATTTGTACTGTAACTTGTATTATTATTAATTTTCTTTTCCGTATGAAATAGCTGGTTTGTATTGTAGTTGCTCATCTTAGAAGTTAAACTCCGCGTGGCAGCACACATAACAAATTTCAGCTTGATATCTCTTAAACTAAGACTTTACCTACAGACGGTCATCGTTAAATCGACTCAAAATTCGATGATGATCATTTATGTATATGTATATTTAAGTTTTGTCATACTAACCACGCACAGTGTAACAAGCTTCTTGTTGTATTTACATTTAAATATTTTTAATCACGTTACGACAATCTTTTAGAACGTATGCGTACCAAAATAACCAAATAAATTTGTAAGGCCTTTATTTACAATAAAATGTGAACAACAAAGTTGAATATATGTCAAATCCAACTTTCTAGAACGATAAGTAAAAGTTACTATTAGTAATGGTGAAATATTTCTTGTAAGCAATAATTTTGAATAGCATTAGGTAAATTTTTCTTATGCCATTTTTTTATAGGCTCGGTGCGAACTCATAACCTTTTAATTATTTATTCGGTTTCATTTGTTCAATATAAATAGTACGAGGGTGGTCCGATAAATATTTAGCCTTCAAAAGAAAAACAAAAATTTTGGAAAAGTGGCTATTTATTTCTCAACATAGTATTCTTTTAGCTCGATATTGACCCAGCAATGCTACAGCCTTTTTAAACCGTTTGAAAAATACGTTTTCTCGAGGTCTGCAAAGTAGGGGCCTCGATCGGGTTTCGAGGCTAAGTACTTATCGGACCACCCTCGTATAAAGAAAATAGTTTCTACAAATTATTTTTAATTTAAAAAAATTGATTTTATTTAAGGTTAAAAATATTTCTGCTTCTATGGCCGACTTATGTACACATATGTAATTATGTACTGCGGTAATTAATGTCATACACATACGAGTACATGCCTCTTAATGACGTTGCAAGCAAAAAGATACGTCTTCACAAATCTTTGCTCACATTTAATTTGTATTTTAGCTTGAAATTCCGTGTACGATGACGCACTTACGTAAAACAACTTCGCTCGCCAAGAGAACATCGTTCTCAGCAGCGGCGCTTACAGCACCACATCCATTGCCGGAAGTTGAAAAATCTATGCACCGGTATGAGGACACCAAAATAGGGTAATTTGAAATTAATTTCGAAATTGACAAACATGCAACATCAACATATTTTTGTTGACACTGAGTTGTTCGAATCGCTCGTCATAATTGTTGAAACTAATTAACTTTAACTTTTCACGAAACAGCACCAATTTGAATTCAGCTGTGCGGCCTTACAACGAAGTGCCCGGGCCGTGGGGCATGCCGATCATTGGAAACTCATGGAGGTTTGCACCACTCATAGGTAAGTCTAGCAAGCGATGAATGAACATATTCGTTGGGTAAACTTTAGCTTCACATTCAATTTTGTTGGATTAAAATTTTGCAACTCGAATTCTTGAAGATTTTCGAATTCAATGTAGCCAATTTGGTGTAATAAACACAAGGTTCCTCTCCACCTTAATATTTTTTCTCTGTGTGAAAATTAAATGTTTTTATAGTTAAATTATTAAGTAAATATAAACAACAACAACGAAGTTTTATGTCAAAAATTAAAAAAAAAGTAACTTCAAAATAAGGCAGAAATCGAGGTGAGTTCGCTCAATTTGCGTTCTCATTTCTACTTTCTTAACCTTATTATTCAACCATGGACTAACCTAGTAGTTCCTTTGCATTTGCAATTAACTATTTTAGTCATCCCCCATGAAAACGATTTTAGGTTTGAAATCGACCTCTTCGTTAATTTTTTAATGGGAATCTTATGTGTAGCAGGCATGCTTTTAAATTGCTTTTGAAATATCCAAGTACAATTTTAATAGAATTAGTTTTAATAATTAAATTACTTGTGTATTTTTCATAATTTCACCACAACAACAAAACACGCTTGGTTAAAAGAATTTCTTAAGAATCGATCAAATTAATTTCGAATTGTATTTAACAGGTCAGTACAAAATTAGCGACCTCGACAAGGTCATGAAGGAACTACACATAAACTATGGAAAAATTGCAAAAGTAGGAGGTCTCATTGGACATCCAGATCTGCTGTTCATATTTGATGGTGATGAAATACGAAACATTTTTAAGAAAGAGGAAGCTATGCCACACAGGTAACTCATATTTATATAAATATACAATATATAAAGCTCTTGTTTAATAATATGTAAATATAAATTTAAGAACGCTTTTTTACTGTTCAAATTTCTAGGGAGTGACTATCCTAACATGCGTAAATAATAATTTAAATAAACAATAAGTTCGATTAAATTGAATAAAAAGAACGACATTTTAAAGTAGGCGTAAAAGAGAGTTAATAAATACTATTTTGTCACGATATGCCGGCATCTAAATATGTATTTCTCATTTACATAGGTTCTAAAAGCAAACGTTGGTATAACAAATACAATTGCAAGAAAATTCTGGACTACATCATCATGCCCACACTTTGAAGAACACATACATTTACAACATGTTGTGTACACAATAATTCGCTTATTTTTAAAAGCGCTTTGTATCTCCAACTGTATCGCTTTGCTTTGTACTTGTGTTCTCCGCTGAAAGAATAAATTAATCGATTTTCTATGCTCATTTCCATGTAAATAAATTCCATTGTAACAGAGTTATTACGGTCCAATGTGCTTCATTGTTGGTGTATTTTTTTTTTCTGCATCCTTCAGCAGAACAGAGATCGAAGGCATATGCGAGTACATGTTAGGTATAGGCAGTTAATTACAACGTTTATAAAAATAAACAGGAGACATAATAATAAACTATTTGAAATAATTTTCTTCGAAGAGAAGTGGGAAAATAATCTTAGAAGTTGTGGCGTATAAATCCAAATACGTCGAGCATAACTTTGTAGGCGCTTAAATAGAGTGTGGGATATTTCAGCTTCAACCTTACAGCAGACAAATATTCTTCAGGCTCTTTATCAAATAGAGTGCTACGAATGCACCGCAATGATGATGCATGCAACATCAGCAAGCCGCCATTTAATCAAAGTGGTTCAGCGGAATTGGGAAATAAAATAAGCGACGTGAAAATGACCGCATTTCAAATGAAGTGAAATCACGGAACATTATTTTGTCGTTTTTAAATTGGGAAATAAAACTCATTGTGAGTTTGTTACTTTGTAAAATTTATTAAGGTCAAAAGTCGATCGAGAGTTATTTTACTTTTTTTCAAAAATTCAAATTGATCCTGACCTACACCCGCAGATTTGGCATCCCTAGTTCAGAGACAAGATCCAATTATGTCAAATCATTTCAAATGCACATTTGCTCTACTCGTAAGCGACGAAAACCCACGAATTTAATGCAGAGATTCAAGTTTAACGAAATCGATTGAGGAACACGCCGAAAATATTGTGAAAACGATTTAAATAAGCGCGGACAAAATTGCAAAAAAAAAATTAATAAAACGAACGGACGCACACAAAAACGAGTAAATGCATATTTTATAAAATAAAATTACCATAATTTGAGTTAGACCGAAAACGCCTCGATTTTATTGTTGTTTTGTATTTGTTGTTTTGTTGGGAATAATTTATTTAGTTTTGACTTTGTTTGCATTTGAGAGTGTGGATGTGGATGTGGTAATTGATTGTTAGATGTAGTACGCTAATTAAAGATGCAAAGAAAGATTTACGCATGTAGGAACTTGCAGTACGTATAGGCGAAATTTATTGTACATAAGTTTCAACCTTGAAATAGTTTCCTGCGTATAAATGAAATCGAAAGTGTAACTTTTATACCTTACACGTACGATCCATATGACATATTGAGTTTGGTCTTCGACGGTCATAAGAGGGTATAATAGATATGGCAGCATGTGTACGTACATACATACAAACAAAAATATATACACATACATTAATACATACATTATACAATATATAAATCATTATGAGTCGATTTAACGATAACAGCCGAATTTAAGAAGAAATTGAGCTGAAATTCTGTGTTTCTATTTTAATTCGGTGCAGACCTTAAGTTTTAAAATGAGTAAAACCGAACGCCACAATCCATTTAAACTCTCCCTTTCTTCTTTAAAGGCCCCGTGGAATTCAATCAATTCTTTCAAGCAGTTTAAAGAAAAACCGATTACACTAACTTTGCTTGGCTATAACGAACTTCAAATATTAAATCATATTTTGTTTGTGGTATTTATATACATTTAAAAATGTGCTAATTCCATAACATTTTGAATCCATAAGTTTTAATAATTAATTTATTAATTGTTGATTTCCGGATTTGAACAAACGCTCAAAGTATACGAGCGTAACTTCTATATTTTTCAAAATCAATTGAATTTATTCAATTTAAAATTTTCAAAGCTTTTTTTAGTGTTACATACGGAAAACCGAATTGAATATACCGATATGACTCGCATCGTGTAGACTTCAAAAATGTAATTGCTATCGTCAAACGTGAAATCCACACAAAAGCGCTTTTATAGTTTTTCAAATCAAGACGACATGTGAATTGTTCAAAATTGCGTGAGCTCAATTTCAGTTACGCACAAAATGCAGAAGAAAAGGTCAAAAAGAAAAAAAAAATCATAGAAAAAACAAAAGAAATCATTCAAGATTACAACATGGCAACATTTTTGTCCCACACTTGTCTGGTGCGCTAAAAATTCACATAAATTATTGAAAGAGTTGCAGTCGTCGCGAAGAAGCCATGTCCCAACCTCACCAAGTTCAGTCATTCAAAGCGATAGGAAACTATTTTTTATTACTGAACTAACGCACAATGTTTCGTCTTATTCGGTCAACACCTGGAAACAAATCTCACTTTAGGCTGGTTCGTATTTTCGGAGGTTAGATAATATGATTTTGTACAGCATAAAAAATGATGATTTTTCGGATATCTACGAATATTTGCCTGCATTCTTGCTGAATTGTCATACTTGCGACGATATTGCGTTCTATGTAAGTAGGCATGGCATTCGTCTAATGCCTCCCATATTTTGAAGAGCGTTAATTATCCGCCCCATTAAAATACAATATATATTTTTTATACTACAATATATTTTCGAGGCATCAACAAAACTTTTAGTTCCTTTGCTTCATCAAAACCGACCATTGGTTCAAAAGTTGACCCTATATAAGTACATACATATATATAGATATGATTATTGATCAAAAAGAATATTGACTTAATAGTCACTTTCTTGCCTTTTGTTTTTGTTTTACCAAAATTGCTTCATATTTGCTTCTGTTGGAAAACAATAACCACGCCACATTTTAAAGAAGCAATCAATGAAGCCGCAAGAGTGGCATTCATAAGACAACGTCTCATATAGGCTCTAAATTGAGGTACATATGAATTTAATTCAGTTTTGATTTGCATTGTTAACATTTCGCCGCTTGTGTTCAGATCAGCTAATGTGTGTTTTTTTTGTTTTTGTTTTTTTCTTTTCTTTCGTCTTTTGTGGCCCAACCACCAAGCGGCGGTGATGCTAATGCCCTAATTCCATTTCGCTTAACGTTGGTGTTTACATTTTTTTTCGTTTCATGTTTCACTCAGAGTTATTTATTTCTGCCATGCCGCCGCATGCTAACATATCCGCTGGATGTAGTTTTGTATTATATTTTATGTTTAAATGTTTTTTAAAAGTTGTCGCCAGTTTGTCTACACGCGAACAATTTAGATTGAATTATAGAATTTAAAGAATGGGAATAAAGAAGAATACTATGAGAGGAAGTTGGTTCGATTTAATTAACGATGAATTCCGGAATTTTATGTCCATCTTTTTATTAGGTCGGCTAGGTTAAGTCAAGTTATCTGAGGTGTAAAAGTGAAGTGGGCTCCAATAAAGATAATAATAATAACAAACTATAGTAAAATAATCTTCGGATATGTTAAAGCTCAAATGAGATTTTTGTAGACATATGTCTCTCCAGAAACTCCGTTCATAGGTCCGCAGCTTCATAAATAACTTGATACATGTATAGGAAAAACAAAGTCTACTTCAGCATTGGATAGCCCAAACAGGCATCCGGCACTCAAGAAGACTCATTGACCCTGTACATATCAAGGTAGAAGCTTTTTTCTTAGCAGAAAGATCAATAAACTCTACTCTGAACTATTAAGAGGACACTGTAAACTCAATTACCATCTGCCAAGAGAAGCAGGAAAGCGCTGAACATGTTCTTTGCACTTGCCCAGCGATGGCAATACGCAGACTTAACTACTTAGGCAGTGGGATTCTAGTTCCAAATCACATAATCAAAATTAAGCCCACAACAATTACAAGATTTATAGCCTTAAAACGTTAATAATATTCGATTCGATGTCTCTATTATAAGTGAGCGTTGCTCTTATCCGATCCTCTCCTTATAAACAAGATCAATTAATTCAACTAAAATAGTATACGATCGACTTAAGTTTTGTACTAATCATTTGTATTTTTGAAATTTCAGACCTTCAATGCCTTCACTTAAACATTACAAAGGCTATCTGCGGCGAAGTTTCTTCGGAGATGTTGCAGGACTAATTGGAGTGTAAACTTATTAAAACGTTAATGAACTAACTTCACAAACTTATTTGTTTATTATTATGCAGGCATGGTAAAAGCTGGGAGTCATTTCGGCAAGAAGTACAACAAATTTTGCTACAACCACAAACAGCTAAAAAATATATTCCGCCACTCAATGAAATTGCTACCGAGTTTATGACGAGGTAAAACCTTTCAATTATTTTATTTAACAACAAACGTAAAAGTTGTTTATATGGATGTTTTACTTGTGGGTAAAATGTTTCCTCTTTCATAAAATTTCTTTCAAATTGATTTTTATAGCTAAAAAAAAAACATATTTTTCAAAACGACGCATTTCGAGATAGTTCGTTCGTGTCATAAACGAGCGATACAAATTAAATAATTTTCTATCAACTTTAAAAATATTTTTGTCATTATAATCAACTTAATTCCAGAGTTCATGAAATGCGAAACGAAAATGATGAGTTACCAGCAAATTTCCTACACGAGCTCTACAAGTGGGCACTCGAATGTAAGTCCTGTAAAAATTGTCTATTACTTTTTGCTTCATCACTTTTTTTCCAGCTGTTGGACGTGTGTCGCTGGATACGCGATTGGGTTGCTTGGAACCAAACGGAAGCGAAGAGTCACAGCAAATCATTGAGGCCATCAACACTTTCTTTTGGGCGGTGCCGGAGCTCGAGTTGCGCATGCCATTGTGGCGGTTTTATCCAACAAAAGCATATCGCAGCTTTGTCACAGCGTTGGACAGGTTCACAGAGTGAGTTCAGGATGTCATTTACAATTTATTAAATTTAATTAAAATATATTGTTCTAAATATGTTTTTAAACAACTTTCACAACCAGAATTTGCATGAAGAACATTGAACGTACCATGGACAAAGCAAACTCCTGTACTGCAGCGAAAAGCGAAGCTGACATTTCGATACTTGAGCGTATTGTACGAAAAACCGGTAATCAGAAGTTGGCCGCAATTCTGGCTTTAGACCTATTTTTGGTTGGCGTCGATACGGTTAGCGGCGCACTTAGTTTTATCCCGATTTCGTTTTAATGTTTCGTAATTTTATGTACTCTTAGACGTCTGTTGCGGCATCGTCGACCATTTATCAATTGGCCAAAAATCCTGACAAACAGGAAAAGCTCTTTGAGGAGTTAAAAAACATTTTTCCCCATCGTGAGGCGGAAATAAATCAGACTGTCCTTGAGCAAATTCCATACTTGCGAGCGTGTGTCAAGGAAACTTTGAGGTTAGTGGGTGGCTTTGGTGCTTCAAACGACACTTTTGAGAAATCGTTCGCTCTTTGTTTTTTATTTGTCAACAAATTTAGAATGTATCCTGTTGTTATTGCAAATGGCAGAAGTCTACAGTCCGATGCAGTTATCAACGGTTACCATATACCGAAAGGGGTAAGTTTTATTTTTATAAAAATTAGGTAAGGGAACGGATTTTGTTTGCGAGGTTTTATATACGATGACAAAATCAAAGCATTATATTATTTGATATTTAATTAATATTTGATTTATCATTTTAACTATTTCAAAACTTTTATTTGGGTATGAATATCTACAAGAAATGGGAGATTAATGAAATTTTAAAAACCTGTAATGCCCCACATATTGTGTATGGTTATAATACATATATAAAAATTGTAAATAAATGGATAGATATGTCAGCTATGAAATTGTACAAGTAACATTTTTCACACAAATTTCAGACTAATGTGATATTTCCACACCTCGTGGTATCAAACGATCCCACATATTTTCCAGAGCCAAAACGTTTCATGCCCGAACGATGGATGAAACAAGTTCAACCGAGTAAGTGCAGCTCAAATTTAACTTAATATTAAAAAAATGTGACACTAGTAGCATGCTTTAATTTTTTAGGTGCACAATGTCCACACGCAGGGCAAAAAATTCACCCATTTGTCAGTTTGCCGTTTGGATTTGGAAGGCGAATGTGCGTTGGAAGGCGTTTTGCAGAAATCGAATTGAATATGTTGCTGGCAAAGGTAAGCGTTTTATAAAAAACATACTTTAAACCCGAGTTTAAGACAGTTCACGAGTTTCGTAACCGTGAATGAAACATAATTACATCAGAACGCACTAGCGACCAAGAAGCAACCGGATCAAAGGGTATCTCCAAGGAGATCAGCGTCGAAGAAGGTCAAAATGGAACTGTCGGCCAACAAGGTTATTGCGAATTTTTTTTGGGATGCACGTGACGTGATATAATTCACTTAGATTATCTTAAAAAAGAAAAAAAAATCATGTGAAAATTTTATGGTAAACTATTAAAAGATTCCATTTCACCAAAAAAAAGTGCCATGAAAACAACAAACATTTCTAGACGCCATGTTGAAGATTAATTATTTTGGTTAACGAATCTCTATCTCTCTCTCACTAACCGTACTGTTTAGAATTAGCAACCTGTGACTAAGAAATGACTAGACGGAAGGAGATTTAGTTCCAACACATTTTTGAAAAGTGTTGGAAATTGTATAGAATACAAATTTAGGACATTACTTTTAGTGTAACATTCACCTATTTTTTAATTTAAACCTATTGAGTCTTTTTTTTTTTTTTAAAACCAGGATTAAATAGATTCAGAAAATTATTATTAGAGTGTTAATATGTTCCCGGAAAATATTCCTCGTTAAATTTCATCTTTAGTCTCGGAAGAATAAATATAACTTCTTTTTAAGTTATATTGGGAAATATTATGACAACTTGAAGAGGTCATACAAAACATTACGATCTAATTGGTTTTGTTTCTGAGGATCTACTTTGGAATCTGCGTTGGAATCATTGAGGAACATTTTTTTTTGTGTTGCACAGTTTCACTGTTCAAGAAAAGTTAAAATTGTTTAAATTCAACTTTTTTTTTCTTGTTTAAAATATTTTTTGTTTTATATTTGTTTTTTTTTTTAGATATTTCGCAAATACAAAGTAGAATACAATTCCTCTGAATTGGTATACAAAGTGAACTCAACCTACATACCGGAATCACCGTTAAATTTTAAGTTGACGCTGAGGGATGAGT
This sequence comes from Suillia variegata, assembly GCA_949127995.1. NCBI lineage: Eukaryota > Metazoa > Arthropoda > Insecta > Diptera > Heleomyzidae > Suillia > Suillia variegata. Next base: position 39,349,088 of record OX421842.1, read on the forward strand.
AGCGATTACCTTAAATCTAACTCGAACATTTTTACTATAAACTTTTGCATGTATTTTTAAATTATTTATAATTATAATTTATCGCATTGCATTTACTTGTGCAATATAAATTATTTACTTAAGTTACTCATTTGTAATAAAGAAAAGTATTATTTTGTATTTTTAATATTTTGGAATACGTCTTGTGCAAAACTAAATTATGTAAAAATTATACATTTGTTTATTTAAACGTGTATGTCGATTAACAGATTGTAATTCCTGGTAGCATCGCAAAATTTCAATTTATTCGATCGACCTTCACTTTTCAAAATGTTCATTAACGTTTACTTAATTTACGAATTGAGTTCGATATTATTGCGGAAAGAAAAGTGGGGTAGCATGTGATAAACACATGAAGTCAAAGTGTGACAGGCAATTAAACAAAAATGCTTAACTTTTTAACCTTTGTGCACGTGTATCAGGGTGGGTGGTAAAAACCTCAACCCGTGACTATGAAAATTATTGAAAGTTCTGAAGAACACAATTAAACCTAAAGAAGCAACTTGGCTGAGCATATGATGCGTCACTATTGACGATATCAATGCTATTTTTATTTAAATATTTATTTGATCATACCATCCTAGCACAAGAAAAATTTCTTTTTAATGAACGAGTTAGAGTTGATATGGGCTGGTATGGGACCAAGAGTGAGTTACAATAAAAGTTCATGTTAATGAATTGAAATACTTATATACAAAGTTTGTATTAATTAATTTTTTTTCAATTCAAGTTTGTTGGTGATACAATTGTTGGTATAAATTACTAACAATTTAATTATTCACAGCAGCACCACGTACTCTAGTAGCTACTCTAGTCATTCAATGAATTTCCTATATTTGTTATTTTTGATAACATTTTTATAAATGAAAGTTGGAAATTTATTCATTCACTAAAATTATATTTTACGAAAGTAAAGTGTTTGAATATATTATTACAAAATGACTTAGTGTATAGTAAAAAAAACGGTTTAAGTAATTATTATATTCGAGCAATTTTTGTTTAATATTATTTTATTTTGTGTCCTTTTGTATTCTTAATCAATAATATTTGATTTTAGGCGGAGGCTGTGTGGTACGCCAGCTAAATAAGTAATCTTTCATTTGCATAAAACAATTTCTGACGCAATTTCGATTTCGAATGTTAGAACTGATGTGAAGAAAATACAAAAAAATATCTAATAAAATTCAAATAAGTGTTATTTAACATTTATATTAATAAAGTTCATAAATTTTGAACGTTTTAAATAAATACTGATTTTTAGTGTTAAGAATGTCAAAGCAACAATCATATATTAGGTGGGATCAAAAGTGGCCGACATGAAGACAACATACTAGTATAATACATTTGAAGAATATAACAAACATCGGTTTGTATGTATTTACATACATAGGTAACTACTTACTATTTAGCGGAATCATTAAGTTGATATTCGTTGCTACGTGAGAAGCATTCCTGAACACCAGAATCCTGCCACAATCGTTTCATAGCAGCCAAAAGCTCCTCTGAGAACGGTTCCGTGTCATGCATGCGTTGACACACGTCAAATACCATTTTTGCATCGCTCTGAAAGTAAAATTCAAAGATGCCACATAGATAAATATACCAGGCACTACTTAATATTTAAGTATGTAATAGGAAGGAAGGAAAGAAAAAAAAAGAAGGAGAGAGAGAGGTCACTTACTTCTCGCTCATTATTGCTGTACTGAATACTGAGGTTTGGCATTGCTCTTAGAATTGCAACTAATGATTGTATTGTGTTGCTGTATACAACCGGCCGATATTGTTTGAAATCCTCTGGGGTGAACCCACTCTCGTGAATGATTTTCATTTGTTTGACTATTGTGCTTTTGCCCGATTCACCGGCACCTGAATAGAAAATAGAAAATAATAATCAATGTTTAGTCGACTTTCTAAAGACAGTTTTATTTTATTTATTTATTGTAATTTTAAATAATATTAAAAACTATGTTTGAGGAGCACATATTGAATTTTTCTAAACAAAAAAATATACAATAAAAAATGTTCGGCTATATAAATTATTGCTTACATATCACAAAACCATAAAATATTATCATATTATTATAAATATTAATGATCAAAATCAATTTATACTGCAAATTTATCTCACTAGGTCTGAAATTGCCTGAAACGATTTGAATATTTGCGAGAATACTCTCAGAGAAACAAATTCCAAAGTGTCTCGTATTTCGTGCAAATCTACAATTCCCGTGAAAAATTTAGATTTTGTGTTCTAAATTTTTAAACACATAAGAAGAGCATTTCAGAATTTTCAAGAGCTACATTTCAAGTGGATTATTCTATACAAAAACAAGTTATATGAAATGTTCTTTTAAAATATCGTGATCTTATTCCAAAACTTTCTTTTTTGTGCGAAGTGCGAGAACACTTGGGTATGGAATTTAAATTTCTCAAAGAATAAGTGTGATGCATATCCTTACTAATATTTTAAAGGGGAGTATATTTCTATCCTTATTTCTTTTTTTCGATTGTTCCGTTTTAACGCCGAAATGGATGAACCGATTTTCTTCAAATTTGAAACATATATCAAGATGGGTCTGGAAGAAATGCTAGGCTATATGAAATCTGAAGCCACAATTAATAAAAATTACACCGCCAATATTACTCCCAAAAATAAAAAAATGGTATTTTAGTTGATATGACCACTGTCGACAGCTCCACCAAATGTGGGCGAAAATGCATCAATTTAATGTTGATGCTCTACGATGATAAAATATGATATTAAAAAATCACCCATCTCTCAAAAAGTGGACACGGTCAGATCAATTTAACACCCACTGCCGTATCTTAGGAATGTAATGCTCTATTTTGATAAAATTTTGTATTGAAGTATATGGGGATGGAATCTATCTTCTCACAAAAACGGACGTGGTTGGATCAATTAAACACCCACTGTACCACTATGATATATTTTAGTGCATAGTAACTACATCTGACCGGAAAGTGCTTTTACAATTTTAATTACATATAATGCGATAAGCGTGAAGGCTTATTGCGAAACTTGGTTTGGGTATACAAGCTGACTATATCTACCAACTTATAGTACAACGGTGTAAAATGACCAAATTATATACTCATGCCAATATAATTAAAAAAAAATGTTCAATGCTAGAAAGTTTATTAATCTTAATTTTAATCAACTAATAAACTTAGATGTGATTTTATAAAAAAAAAATAAAAAATTGATCATCGCAGGGTGCTTCAAGTTATAAGTTAGATTGTTTGCTTCTTATAGTTTGTTAAAATGTTTGGGACTATACCCCAAAAGCTAAATAGACTACACCACATATTTCCGATGGCTTGGGGCGAGCGTTTAAAACTTATAATTGAGCTTCGGTATAGCCGAAGGAAATTCTCCAATAAGTTTTTTATTCAAAAATATACCGATCAATGCCGAGTACAATTATCTGCTTCTCTCCCAATTTTTATAAAATTGACAACATTTTTTCGGCCTTAGTATGATTCAATTTAGACTAAGTAGAAAATAGTTTTCAACGTAGTTTAATACATTAAATGTCATTATTGGTTCATAAGATATAGATTAAGTCTACATCTAAGCTAACATATTACCCACAAGGAATAAGGTCAATATTATTTTGTTAATAGTGTTGTAGAGCTGCTTAAACGTTATATACTAAATTTAATTCGGTTAAATGCACAACAATTTCAATCAAGTCTTTTAAAATATTGAAGTTTATTGCAATTTACAAATATCTTAAGTAGAATCCATGAACTACGGCCACGAAATGCACGAAGCAACAAAACAATAAAAAAACAAGTAAGTAGTCGGTCCTACCAATTATTACAAATGCACCACAATGTTAAATATCACGATTAAATTATTTAATTTTATTATATTATACATTTTTCAAAATTTTGTTTTTATTTTATTATTTATTTTTTTATATACAATATGTATATAGATTTAAAAAAATCTTGAACCACCCTAATTAGATCATTAATCTTATTTAAGGTCATTTGTGTACCAAAAGAACTAATTAATTAATGAGCTTAATTTTAATGTATGTATAATACAAAGTTACAAACCACCCTAATCAATCCCAAAATTTAATCAGTTGTTACCTATTAGCACAAACATTTTTTTTTTACAAAATTGTATCATGTTAACAAGATATTAGTACCTTTTTTTAATATAGGGCGAGGCCTTGGGCGGATTGGCTCCAAAAACAAATCAGTTCGTCTAAGGCATAAGCAGCAACCAGTTCAATAACTTGGTTCTCTCGCTATTTTGTAAACAAGAAATGATGACAGACAAATAGACGGACATGGCTAGATCAACTCAATTTTTGTTTCTGATCAAGAATATATAAATGTATATTTATATGTATGTCTATATCTTTCTTGAGTATTACTCATGTTACAAACGTTTGACCAAACCCAATATGTGGTTCACTGTGTGGTGCATTAAACAAAAATCACATTCACATTCAAAATCATTACACAATCGATTAATTGTTTGTAAGTGCAGACAACAACGAAAAAAGTCTTTTGAGCGCTGTTTAACTTAACTTAACTTAACTTAGATAAGATTTAGATTTTTAAGCATTAAAGTTAAATGCATTTTACTAATACATACAAAAATATATTTTAAATACGACAATTTATTCATACTCTACCCCCTTTGTCCCCAGTCTTCTGAAATGTATTCGTAAATCAAAGAAGTTTGAGGAATAGCGTATGAACCTATCTTCTAATTTTCCCATCTATAAAGAAATTCCTATATCTCTAATTTCTTAATCCGACACTATCCTGGGTACATCACAATGTCCATGAGAACTGAATGCTATGGTCCCATACCAGCCCGCACTCAACTCTAAACTCTAAGTGTAAATTATGTAAGATAATTTGTTCTGGTTTGTTTAACTGCTTACGATGGTTTAGTTTGCTCAATTAAAAGCGAATCTTTTTAGGCCGTTTCTTTTTTCAGTAGATTTTGCGTGTCATTAATTCTTTAATTTATCATCAATAAATGAGTGATAGTTTTTTACACATAATTTAACTTATAATAAAATCTTATATTTAAGATTTATTTATTATTTAAATTTCAGTCAAAGTACTAACAAAAAAACAATAAAATCATTAATATTCTTCACGGTTTACGAATATCACTAAAGGATTTCGTATACACAAAAGCGAAGAAAAAAAGAGGTACTTAATTTAAATTTGCGCCCGTAAATTATTGTGTATAAAAATACAAAAACAATAACATACAATTTTCCTACACATTTTCCAGCAAGTGAAGGAATGCTTCGAAGAACAACTTCCAATAAAACAACAGACCAGAATGTATCCAAACGCTGGGGCAACTGCGAAAGCCGAAGAGGAAATTCAATTCAATCGAATTGAATTGAAATAAATGAAATGTAAACAAAGTGCGATGAGCTCAACTGAAACGCACGCAATCCTCTATTCTTCCGAAACGCCATGAGTCGTCTAAATTTAGAAGAGCACCACCGATGCACGGCCAGAAAAGTGGCAACATTAAAAAAAGAAAAAACCAAAACAAAAAACAAAAGCAAAAGCAAAACATTTAAACGAATCATTCTTATAAACAAAAATTATATTCAATGTTTAAATTTTTACACGAAATATACGAATTATATAAAATAATAATTTTATCAGAAAGGCTTTGGAATACTAAAAGTGCTGGAGAACTGAAATGAAGATTAGTAACTGGATTATCTACTGGTATGCCGAAGCTTAAATTTTATAGCATATATGTGCTACAAGCATATTTTAAGTGGACATTGTTCTTATCCGATCACGTTTTTGTAAGTAATTTTATGTTACGACTACTAAAAGTGTTTAATTCTGATTTTGAATTTTTCTTATAAATATAAATGAAGGAGTTTGTATGAAAGGGGCAGTTTTGATCCGACCTTGCTCATCTTAGAACTTAACCTACGCTTGGATAAAAGGATCAAATCTCTGAAAGTACGGCTGTAAACGCATGTGAGAGACAAATGCACATCGTTAAATCGATTCGGAATTCGACGCTGATCATTTATATATATACTTTGTCATACATACCACGCCCTTTTCTGGGCTTTTAAACTCAATAAGATCAAACTCAATATACCCTTCGGTACATGCTTGAGCTTGGCGAAGGGTATAATTGATATTAAAGAAATGTAATAATTTAAAAATATATGAAATTTTTTTTGTATTTCAACGATATTGGGCGTGTTCATAGATCGATTTATAGAGTATCATGCTAACAAGAATTGATGACAGATGTACGTGATTGTTAATTTATCTATGTATATGTATGAGTGGTTCTGGTGTTCTCCAAAATTGACAAAGATTCCAGAGTCATCCAGGAAATTTTTGCCGAGGAATTGGGCTTAAATGTCATGGTTGTATTGCAAATATTAAGGGATCATATTGGATACACGAAAAAATCGTCACGATTGGATCCTTAAATTTTATTTGTGCACGTCTGCTTCATGTCAAATATTTAAAGTTATGAAAATAAAATTGTGATTGACTTTTTTAACTGAGCGAACTTTTGTCAGACCCTTCGCACTATTTGAATTTGTTCTTCAATTTTGTACAAAGTTCTGTGAGAGCAAGATAAGACTAAAATAAACGCATGCGAGGAAATGAATCAGCATGATTATTTAAAATAATTTATAGGTTGATATTTAATGCACAAAATTATGAGCTTTTTGAATATCAAAAGATGGAGAAAGTTAGAGTTGCTGAACTTTCTACGACAAAAGGCCGCTTCAAATCGAAAACAGTGCAAAATAGTTTAAATTTTAGAGTTTTGATACTCCCTAAAAATAAATTTTCATAAAATGTTTCACAATAAAATAATGACAGTTTAAAATTTGAATTTTTATGTTCAAATTGTCAAATTCGCGGAGGACCACTTCAAAATTTCAACAGCAGAAGGTCATGGATTGGTTTTTATAGACAGAAGAAGTGCCGCGGAAAATCTGACATGCACTAAAAATCGACTTTCCTGCAAAACTGTCGAAAAACCTGCATATAAACCACGTCGACTGCGATTGAGATTTTTTGAAATTACAACATATGTAATTTTTTTATTGTACGCATCTCGCTCATTTGTAAATAGCTAAATAGCTTTTAGCTTGTTGTTCATAAATTTTTTTGATGACGAAAGTTAGCATGTAAATTAGCCTTAATGTAGAGTATAAAAACGGGTAACATATTTCACCATCTGCATTAAAAAAAATATAAAAAAGCGATGTCCGATCCCACCGTCGTTTTCGTATGGAATGATTTCTACTACGTACTATTCAAAATTTGGAAAACAAATTGTATTAAAATGTGCGAATAATTGTGTTTAATTTTGGTTTTACTTGACATATACAATATAAAGAGATATTGACGTTAGCATGCAAAGAGCAGCGCTCTGGAAAATTGTTACCAATATTTATATTGACTTTTTCAATTAAAATAATCGGAATTATTCCTTTAAAAAGTAACCGCTGACTGCTCAGCTACTATTACTTATATAGCGTGTTAAATATATAAAATCAGAAAATTTGACATTTGAACAATAAACAACAAATTGCACTCGTTTAGCAGACTGGACAACGCTGTTTCGGAATACGCTAATATTTCATCAGCAGTTACAATCGTTATAATTCCATCGTCAGCGGTTCGAGATAGTAGAATATTCCGAAACAGCAAAACTCGATCTGCTAGACTGGTGCAATTTTCTATTTGTATGAATGTATGCATGTATGTATGTATGTATGTATGTATGTATGTATGTATGTATGTATGCATTTATGTATGTATGGATGTGACAGTTCAGCCCAATTAAATTTAATAATGGCAAATAAAAATTTAATAATTTGTTTTTTCGGAAGGGCCTGCAAATTCAAAACAATTTCTTCTATTTGCACACAAAAAGTTTTTATTCGGACACAAACTGCAGCTGATAACTGTTGATAGCTGAAAAAAAATGCCGGCCATACATATAAACAACTGCAAAAAAAAAGAAAGAAAATTGATGTTGATGTCACTTCTTCCACCATTTGGTCACCCTTAGCAATTCGAACGTTTTAAACTTGGGAGTATTTTGAATTTTCACTTGTGCAAAAACAATTGAAACTTTTTAAGTATAGTAAATATTAACGAGAACTCAAAACTTCACCTAAGACCGCTGATGATGGAATAATTGCATGTTTCAAAACAGCGTATTTCGATCTGCTAAACTGGTGCAATTTGTTATTTATTAATGTACTAGTGTCATTATTATATGGCAGCTTAACTTTATTAAATGTTAGCGATTTTTTTATGTTTCAAATCAATTTTCTTTATTGGTACACAAACAAATTAAATTTGTTTGTATCTCGCATATTTTCAAAATTTATAGCAACGATTCCTTTGATTCCAGGAGAACCATTTTGATACAATCTTAAGCCATATAAAAAAAAAAGTGTGAGACTTGTAAAATGAAATAAAAAATCAACTCTTTATTTTATATCTAAATCTTGTATTCGTTCAAATGTACAACCAGAGAGCTTCTAATAATACTAGACTCAGAAATCGATTTGGTTTGTATACAAGCTTAACACCACTAGAACGAAAATCTAACTCACCGAGCAAAAGGAGTTTAATGTCTTTTGCTGCCTGGATGCCATCCTCTTTAAGGTTCCTTTCAATTAGGCGACTTCTAGCGGCTGCGGCCCTTTCCTCGGCAGACTGTGCGCAGCCCATGGTGCGTATTGCTTCAACACAAAACGTTTTGAAGGTCGTTTGAATCGGCCGCAATTGGCCGAAAACTCAACGGCGGAAAGTAGGTATCCTTATCAGAATTTAAAGAACTTGGATTGGCTTTGTTTTCTTGTTTGTTGCTGTTTAGTTTCACAAGCACGATTTTTAATCACTGTTTTATAATATTGTCAGTTTTTATACTGAATTTCAATAAATTGTTTTCGATCTGATTTGATTTGTTTGTCTTTTAAATCTACACTTTTGTCAAATTCCTAGCGACATTTTCTTCTTCGTGTTTTTCGATGTTGTTGATGATTTTTGCGCGATTCTGGAATTTTTGTTGAGATGTTGGAATCAAAACTTCGACATTTCGAAACTGCAAAATTGAGAGAGGAAGTTGCAGAATGCTAACGCGAACGACGACGACGCACTCTGTCATGGAAATTTCAACCCCCAAAAATTCGATATCGAATTTTCCAAAGAAAAAAAATTAAATAAAAAATAAAAAAAAACAAACTTTAAAAACTTTTCCCTCTCTGGCAATTCCAGGTAATATGGAAGTAAAAAAAATTCAAACTTTAGTACAAATGCTAATTGGTCACTATAAATATTTTTCTTTTTTTTAATCTCATCATACAATGGCAGCAATTGTTTAAGGATTTAGATAATAAATGGTTGAACAAAGTGTATGTCTACCATTTCACCAGATCTCCTTTAACCACGACAGAACACCATGAACTGGCATGGAAAACAACGCCTTCATTGAGGAGCCAAGGAAAATCAATAATACACACAATTTCCTTGTAACAGACAAGAATATATATATATAAAAGTATAACTGAAGAAACAAAATTCGTATGTGAGATTGTATCAGAGGATCGATAAAAGTATTTGCGCGAGATTGTGGCCAGATAACACTTCTTTTGTTATTAATATTGTTTTTTTTTTTTTGTAAGACCATTTCGGCCTCGTCTTAATGCAAGAGTAAGGCCAGGCTATGCCAGGCCAGGCACATAAGGGGCGAAAATTTCACGCGAGCGAGATATGTGTATAATTCCATAATTATGAATCATTCGCAGCACAGCACACAAATTTCGTTATACAGAAAATATACAACTTTTTTTATACAAATAAAAATGGAACATTATTTTACTTTTTGCACAATGTTTGTAACAATTTAAGGTATTGAAATTAACATTTTTCTTAAACACTTGAGATTTGAATAATTTTGAAATGAAGTCATTGCGATAATTGCATCTTTGAAGTTGATTTTCGATTATCCTTGAAATCTTTTACTCCAGATATGTGAATTGAGTTGTACCTGAGTTTCACTTTTACAAATTAACAGAACCGAAAAACTTAAAACTGTTTCCTTTTAGAAATTTTATTTATTTATTATTTATTATTTTAATACGCCTCGCGACCGACAGCGCGTTGCGAGCTCGAGATGAAAACGCACACGAACAATTGAACGGAGCCGCCCTAACCGACAAACACCAGAGTCAAGTGGGAATTTTCGAAAAGCAACGCATATACAAAGAATCCATAAACACAAAAAATGCAAAAAAAAAAAACCAAAAAGAAACAACAACAACAACACAAAAATTCTCAATGGAAATTGTCTACTAAACGAGAAAGCTTTGGGGCACATTGAGTGAGAGTGGTATAGAGGAAAAGAAAAAAAAAGAACAAACAGTACAACCCGAATGCAAACGAAACGCCAAAATTTGTCCGTATCACTTGTTTTTGCTGGAAATTCGAAATCCGAAATCCGAAAACTCCCTCGTACGCTGAAATCCGAAAATGAAAACGAAATAAAACGCATGTGCCGTACTTGACGTTGGAGCGCGGCGCTGGGTGTGCGCGGGCTAATGAACCAACGAGTGAGCTCTCTACTTCGGCGTTGCCAGAAATATCACCTTCAGTACAAATACAAAATTGAACAAAATTTCATTTTTAGAACATTAAAAATAAGATTTACAAAAGTTTTAAAAATTGATTCGAAATGCAAACAATAAATTGTACAACGGTAACTCAATTTTTAAAGGCATTGTGTTATACAAGCAGTTAAAATTTTTCTCGTACGAAAATATTACAAAAAAAACAGAGTTGAAGAGTTTCAATATTTTGCAACTTCTAAAATATCTGTAAAATCTTCCAGTACAAAATATTTCTACATAATCAAACTATAACGTTGAAAAAAATCCTTCTTTGACTTTTAAGAAAATTTAAAACTTTAATGTAAATCCTTAATAAGAACTGAATTCAATTTTTGGCACCATCAAGGATTAGTGTTTATAGATGGTTTACTGAATTCAATCGTGGCCATAGCTCGCTGAACGACGATTTTTATGAAGGTCGTCCATTGATTCTGTGCGTGAATTGATACTGCAAGATCGTCATTTAACTTATCGTGAGATTGAGGCAACCTTACACATAAGTGGGTCCACCAAACATTTAATATTGCATGAAAATTTGGCTGGAAAAAAGTTGTTGGCGTTGGATTCCACATAATGGTTCACACGTATGCAAAAGTGTTTTGATCTTCAGAAATATTTTGAAAAGCAATAAAGCTATTTTCGATGATAAATGTTTTGTTGTTTTCTCTAATCCCGAAATATAAAAGGCAACCCTCGTACTTTTTTCAAAAAAATCAATCATTTTTTTTAATAAGAAAAGAATTGGCTCACTAATTCAAGGTAAACTTATCCTTGCTAAATTTCCAGAAGTGCGTTTGCTCATGTAATCTTCATTAGTGAACAAAAAAAAGAAGCTTAATTTCTTGCAAATCACCATTCATGATGATAATCGTAGATCTGGCAACGCTGCTCTTGACCGTGCTGCGAGAGTAGCAAAAAAACACCCACGAGCGTATGTACGATGATGATTATCTTACAGTTTTCGTGTACAAGTGGGTAGTGCGACGTTCGTTCGTTCGGTTGTTCGACCAAGACTCACGGCCAAACGGACAAGGGTTGAAATTGTGTGAGGGATGTTGAATGTCAACTGGGATATCGTGTTTTCCAATGCGTTAAGTCCAGTCGTCCATTTGATATTCGTCTTCCGAGCTCTTTCTCTTGTTTAACTAGACGCAATTCCACCTCGTTTTGGCTTTCCAAGTCGCCTGCCTGTTAGAAGTGCACCTAAAGTTAATTTATTTCAACTTTACGGTATCATGTGTCAAGGTGCGAAAACTATCAACTTGAATCATCCCCGTGAAACATTATTTTGAGACGATGTGGCTGCTTTGCAATTGCAATTGCAACAGTTGCCAATTTGTCAATACGAACTTGTTTCTCTCAATAATTTTTAACTTCGTTTTAAATTACTTTGAGTGGGCACAAATAAATATTTTGGACTAAGTGAATCTATTTTGTTTAATTCGAAAAGTCGGATGTCGATTTTTCAGTGCAACAGATTAAATGATTTGCTTTATCCTTTTGTTTTTAATCGTCACAATGACCTTGTTTATTTTTTTTAGTCAGATTTATCATCGATATACAATATTTGTTAAAAGGAATTAAAACAAATAAAATAAATTCTTTTCATTCCGAAATTGTTTTTTTATATAAAACAAAATATTATATCGTCGCTTGAAGTGTCGACTTTAAAATGTAAAAATTATTTAAATGTTTTCTATACTTCGCAAGGATGGTTAGATTAACCAAAAAGTCAGTAAATTTACTTTGATTCCAAGGACCAAAAATAATAGTTCATTACAGTTTTTTTAACAGCAAAAAAGAACAGGGAAGATATTATTGTACCATCGACTAAAGTGTACCACTGTTATTCTCTCATGATAAGGTTGTGAAAAATCTTTGCTTTCTTAATTTAATGCAATGAACATAATTTTCAAATCATTTGCATAATTAATAAATGGACAAATTGACTAAAAAGTAAAAAATAGTTAAAAATTAACTTTTATGCAAATGAAAAGAAACTTTTAAATTTTACTTTTGGAGGGTTTAGTGAAAAATATTTGAATAAAACAACAACTCCGCGAATCTTGCGTTTTAAAACTTGTGAGTTTTGTTTTGAATTCTCTTGTTGTTTCTAAACCAAAAAAGCTTCACTAAGCAGGAAGGACGCTGATGAGGAATATTAGCGTATTCCTAAACAGTGCAATCCGGTCTGCTAAATTGGTCAGCCCATTCTGATTTCATTGGGGAAATTGTCCAATTTAACTTTTTTAACTTTTATTTTTGTGGGAAAAATACAAATCAACAAAAAAAACTTTACATTTTTTGCTTTAAAAAATCACAAAATATTTATTTTTGCCGAAACAAAAATAGGTTAACCGGTACCGGTCCTTTCTTTATTCCGGTAAAAAATAGTTTAAAAAATAGGAATAATAATTAAAAAAAATTTATTTTTGACTTTTATTCCAAAAAAAAAGTTATCGTTATGATCAGATGAATTTGTATTTTTATTAGTTAAGTTGAATAATATATATTAATATAAATTTATATACAAGTATATATTTATATATTTAATAAGCTATATATGGTGGTCTGAAAAGTAATCGGACTACTGTAGCAAGCCCATCACTAGTATCTAATCAGCAATAATTTTTTAAGCTCATTCCTTTCCAATTTTCAGCAATTTATCTCGGTCTGTATTTTTAGGAAGCATTGAAAGCGAACCACTTTTCAAATCGAAACCGAAGAGCACTTACGAATCGAAACCGAAGAAGTCCAATGTGGATCTGTCATCAGTCAACAAAGTAATGACGAATGTTTTATTGATTGCACAAGAAATCGTTCACATCGATTTTAGTGATAAGGACAATCGAAAATGTTCCTCTTTAATATTGGATATACATATGTATGTACTCGTATATGTATTGTAACTGTTCAAAACTATTTACTCTTCCTATTCTGTAGATTGATATAAACTTTTTTCACCTCCTGTACACTTCGAATTTTTTATTTGCCAGTTTCTTACAGTTAACCCATTGAACAATGTATGTTAAACTACAAAGGAACCTTAAAATTAAATACTGGCGACAAACGGAGCGAATAACATTAAATCAACATGTTCCGCAATCTAACAACTATTATTTGCATTCGTATTAAAAAAATTGCTCTTGATGTCTAATGTCAAATATGCATTTGAGTTATCATTTGAATTTGCAAACGTGGCGCCAATTAAAGTCACTTGAAAGAAAATGAATTTGGGTTTGATTTTTATTGAGTTATCAATTTACAAAAAAAAAGCGAATTCAATCGATTAGGACTGTGTGTCAGGGTGGGCGACTACAGAAGTTGCCGTTTACATACATGGAATGGTTCTGTCGTATTTACAAATAAATTTACAGTGGTAAATAATAGTTTAAATGTATATTATTTGTTTGATGTAAAAGCGTGGGACATTAATTAAAACTTCTTCGACGTGAAATGCAGACAGTTAGTTCTCTATTGGGAACAAATTTTTCTATGCGACCGCCACGTTCTTAGCAAACATTTGGCAAGACTTTATATAAGAAAGCCTTCAGCAACTTTAGAAATACTAAAGAAATGTGTTTTCTATAGCATATATTTGACTCATGTCAATATTATAAATTGGCGTTGCTCTTATCCGACCACGCCCATTTTTTGACAGTGCTATTACTATTTAAATGCTAAATATTAAATTTGACCTGATTATCTATACTGCAACTATTTTTTTCAAATTGTTTCCACATAAAATGGGGAAGGGGGCATAGTCCGATCTTGCCCATCCTAGAAATTATACAATTTAGAGAAGTATAAGTTATATCCTGAAGTGCAGATTCAATATAAGTCGTTTCTTTCAATATTCAACAAAAAAAAACTCATTTTTTAGGAAAAAATATGATATTGAATTTTTTAATTTTAATTTTTAATATATTTTTACCTTTTAATAGTTACGCTTCTCTTTAACGCTTTATTTTTGTGTTGTCATTGCTCTTTAGAAAAGAGTTAGACTTAAAAGAAAGCAGCAAGATATCCAAAAGCAATTTTACTTATAAGTGAAATAAATCGTGTGCCTTTAAATGAACATGAACCACCACTGTCCATGCATATGAATATAAATTGACAATTCAAAACAAGCAGTTAACACGCTAGTGCGGCCAAAGAGCTTGATAATTGAGACCAGAATAGACTGTGGCCACTTGACTCTTTCAATTAAATTCCATTCAGAACAGAACTTTGTAAGATCAATTGCGCAATGTTTTATTTTTTTACTGTCATGAACATCGACAGTAACTTTGAGGAAATAAACGCTTATCACATAAAAGGTTTTTTTAAATGGATTAAAGGAAACTAAAAGAATGACTTAAATTAGTTATTTCCAGTAACTAAAAGAATGCAATTCATAATAATAGAAAACAGCACTTTAAACTAAAAACAAAATAAAGACTTGATCTTCAGAAATTCCTGTACCCGAAACTTTTTAATATTCTATGACGCACAGTGTTAGATTTTGCCAATCTACGGGAACCTAATTCAATTGAAGCCGTAGTTTAACAGATATCGAGTTGGAATATTGTATGTGAGATTTTATTATCAAAGCGGAGGTTAAGTTCTATGATGAGAATAAAAACTACTCCCCCAAACAAATACCCATTTTTAATTGGGACAGAAATTAATTAAAATAGTTGTTGTGTAGATAACCAGTTTAAATTCAGTATTTAACATTTTAGTAATAACACAAATTTACTCACAAATGAGTGTCGGATCGGGTACGACAAACGCCCACCTCCCACACAAATGTCCCCTTTTTTTAGGAGAAGAAAAACGGTTTAAATTCAATATTTAATGCTTTAGTAGATATACGAAACTACTGACAGAAAATGGGCGTGATAGGATAAAAACAACGCCACTTATAATGGAGACATTTTGCATAAAATTAAAAACCAATGAATTCAATTATAGAAAAAATTTTATTTTTATATACATACTAGCTTAAATTATCCGGCGGTGCCCGGGTTCTTTTTTATAGAATCAAGTCTTATTTGTTAATTAAGCTTAAAAAACTTTCCAGCCTAGCCCACCATTTTTGGAAGTATATTTGTATGAATATTTGGTTAATTTGATAATTTTATACCAAATTTGTATGCAGAACTTCCCGTTACTCCACGTTGTGTGTTTGTAATTATTGTCATCATGTACCTATAAACTGAGTTTCGCAACTGTTAACCTCCCCGGTATTCGCATTTGTATGTAACTAAAATTGTAATAGCACTTTCCGGTCAGATTTAGTTACTAAGAACCAAATTTATTCATAGTAGTACATCACGTTCCTGAACTATGGCGGTGGGTGTTAAATAGACCCCAGTTTTTGACAGACCCCAGTTTTTGTGAGATGGTAGATATAGATCCCAAACACCTTCACACTAAAGTTAATCATCGTACAGTATCACGTTTCTGAGCTGCAACGGTGTGCGTTCAATTGAGCCGACCACGCCCACTTTTTGTAAAATGGTAAATTTAGTCACCATACACCTTTATACAAACGTTTATCTTCGTAGAGCATCGCGTTCCTGATATATAGCGGTGGGCGTTAAATTGATCCCACCACGCCCACTTTTTTTGAGTTAGTAGATTTCATCATCATACACTTCTATATCAAATTTTATCATCAAAGATCACAACGTTCATGAGATATCGCGGTGGGCGTTAAATTAATCCCACCATGCCCACTTATTGTGAGGTGGTGGATTTTGTTAAATTCATCTAACCACGCCCACTTTTCGTGGAGTTGTCGACAGTGACCATACCAACTCAAATTCCAAATTTGAGATTTTTTGGAATTTTATTAGTGAAATAATCGTTTTTGTTGACTTAATTTGACTACTTGTGGGCGTAACATGTGGGCGTGGCAGATTTCATATAGCCTATCATTCCTTCCAGACCCATCTCGATATATGTTCCAAGTTTGACAAGTTTGAAGTAAATCGGTTCAGCCGTTTAAGCGTGAAAACGGTACAAACGAAAATAAATAAATAAATACACCTTCCTTTATAATATTAGTTAGGATTTAAAAATTTAAGGATATTTCCTAAGTGGGGAATATACTCGAACTACTCAAAATTTAAAAAACCTTCTACTAAGTTTTTGAAACGGAATAATGTCGAATTGTTTGGAAAACGTTAACAATAACAATGAGCATTTCCAACAATCCAAAAAAGGAGTTATTAATAAATCTTAAAAGATGCTTAATACATATGAATCCAAACTTATATACAAACTATTATAAACCGCTAAAAAATTTGGCACAGAAGAATTTTTTAAAAGAAACATTTTTTGTGTTTATCATCGGTTTTTTTGCAATTGAAATACATTTATTCATAGAAAAAACTTATTACAAGAAAAAACGTTTTAGTATTATCTTATTTTAAGAACCGCCCTAATACATATACGTAACGCAATATTATTCTTCCATATAGTACAATGCAATGTTTCAAGTGCTCGTAGTCGATAAGTTGTTGTAAGATAAGCTACAAAAAGCAATATTGGTAATTAGAAGTAATGCTTGAGTTGAAGAAGACAGAATAATTCTTTTAGAAGCCGAAATGCACTTGCTGATGCACACGAGTGCATCACTCCTCATACATGGAAACAAAAAACTTCATTTAAATCTTGTCGGCGCCAAAACGAAACATTCAACTGCAGCAGTTATACTCGTACGAGATATACACATGTAAACAGTGAAAATATTTTAGTAGAATGAAAGGGGCAAATGCTATTTTATTTTGTGTCTAACAAGTCGACTTGAAACAAATCAAGTACCACACACGTGTCCTCGTAGTAATGTGAAGGCGTATTAAAAGTTTATAAAACTAAATATTAGCGCAGTCTATTGACTTTAGCGCCCATCGCAGTAATACAACTTTTTCTTAAGATCAACCAAGTGACTAACTAAAGTTCGGCTTGTTGGCAACACTGTGGAAATATACAATTTATTATTTAATATATAGTGAGGAATGTCATATGGAGAGAATCGTATGACCGTCCGAAGTGATTTCGGAGAACTCAGACCCAAAATGACGTTCGGCTCTAAATTTGACGAAGATCCTAGTTAGACACAAAAACTGGACTTTAATGCCATGGTTATATCCCAGATATTTAGAAATCATTTTGGATACGCTAAGAAATCAGCAGGATAGGTTCCTCGAATTTGGACTGTACGAATGCAATTGTAACGTAACAAAACGTACAAACATAAATGCACTTCTGCAAACTATGTCAAATAAGTCCTCCGTCCAGCACATGTTCACGAATTTTAGCTGTTTACGCGATGTTATTATATAGCACGGTATAATTTTCATCTAGTCGGTTGCACACACCGCTGCTAGATGGAACATGACCATTATCGTTGGTTTCACCCATGCAACCATTTTTAGTTAAGTTTATTTTGAATTTGTGTACGATCGTCTACGACTTCTACTCTTCGCATACAAGACAGCAAGGAGAACGAGCAATATCACCGAACATCAGAATATCGTCGATTGCGCGAACATCACCGATCACCCGAACCTAAATACGAGCGATCGTCTAAGCACCAAATCGGCCTGAATCGTGTAGATCGATAAAAGCTAGAAAATATTTAGAAAACAAAAACATATAACGTAGAACGTCGACCGAGCCGAACTCGATTGTTGAGTCGGTATATATACCGAAAGGTAGTGCGATAGCTCGTTTCTTTTACGCAAAGTGATCCATTATTTTCGTACCGAAGGTTCAAACGGACCTTTAGTTAAATCGGGAACGAGTCAAACCTACGACCCGAAAAAAAATTAACGTCACAGTTTTTCAAAATTTTTTCTTCATAAATTGAAAAATAGAAGAAAACAACTTGAATGAAATTGTAACAGGTGAAGAAGCTTGGTTTTTCAAGTGCGATTCAGAAAACAGTAAACAGTCGATGGTGCTCGAAAAGTGCTAAAAGCCTTAAATTGATCTGACTTCTGGCTTCAAAAATGTAATGGCAATAATGCAAATAATCCAAACCATGTTTCGCAATTTGTGAGATTATTAAAAAAGATATTTTCATATTGATTTTGCCAGTTTAATTGATTTTAACTTAATTTTTTTTTAAAGCAAAGACAACAATGTCTTTTTATTATATATATTCGAGGGTGTAATCAGATTTTTGTTTTCACCTCAGTAACCTTTATATGGATTTCAGATTTTTAGGAGCAATGTTAGTACAATTATCGAATATAATAATATATATACAAGGATGGTGCGATAAGTACTTAGCCACACCGCCCGATGGAGGCCTTCTTTGCAGACCTCGAGAAAATTTATTTTTCAGACGGGTTTAAGAAGTTGGAGCATCGCATCGTTTCGTATCGTCAAGTGTATAGAGCCAATGACTACGTGGACCACCCACGTTTATAGATATAGAATTTTGATTGGAATTTATCAAGAGTAAAAGAGGTATTCAGTGTAATGCAATACACTTGTAAAATAGTTTTTTGTTGTATAACAATTCGACGACTTATTAAGATTAAAACTTTAGAATTTTTAAATGAATGTGTTAAAATTGTTATTAAATTATATATATTAAATTAATAAACTTACCAAGAAGTAAAAGTTTAATATCCTTTGCTGCTTGGATTCCATCCTCTTTAAGATTCTTTTCGATTTGCTTGGAACGTTGAATAGCAGCGCGCTCCTCAGCCGATGTCGTGCAGCCCATGGTTATTATTATTTTTTTTTAACAAAAGTTTTGTATATATAAGGCCTACTTTTTTGGTTTCTTTCTTTCTCTCTTGCTAATAAGAAATCGTAAGAACGATTCGCGGATCGGTGTTTTATGTTCTGTTAATAGTTTTGACTGTTTAAAAATAATTAAATTAATTTTACAAAGGTCTGTAAAGGAATCGTTTAATAGAAACGTTACGTCTTAACGATTTTTGGAGCCTGCATAGTCAGAATTAAAAGAATTTCACGTAGCTGTCATGGGGAAGGCATTTGGAAACAATATAGTTATTAGATCTATTTAAGCTTCTGATTTTGGATAATTATACCATGCTTATGATCGGTAGGTGTCACTGCTATCAACATCTATTTTGAATGATTGTATATATTGCTAACAAAATGCATAAAGTCCCTACCCAACTGTTCTTACCAAACACGATTTTTACAGATTTTAGTAACCTATATTTATAGAGTATTTCAACAGACCTCTTCACAGACAATTAGAGACTTAAAGCACAAAATGACGATTTTATAGCTACTTAATACAATGACTCTTTTGTTTACATTTTATGTCTTTGGCTTCTTCTGTACAATTTCAGAAATTTTGGTTTTGGTTTTTATGCATTTTGACAGATTACCTAAAAATGTGGCGTGATGGTACATTTTTAGGCAATACAATTTTTTGAATTATTTAACATCTCTTAGGAAAGTATTTGAAGTAGTTTTAATAACAATCTTATGAACCATCAGCAGTAAAGAGCCAAACATGTTAATGATATATGATTCTTGTACATATGTACATATATATTCATGTGAAAAATAATTGGGGCAGTGAAATTCAGGAGCAACAATTCACGAGAATGCAAATAAAATTAAAGAAATGTCCTTAATTAATACGATTTGTTTATTGTTTATCAATGAAAAAAATAAATTTTATTGCGCTTCTCATTTTAGATATTTTGTTGAAGCACTGAATCGTAGTGCTTAGATATTCCCTTGTCTGCCTAAAAGATGACCAAATAAAGTATCACTGGATTTTAATTTTAACTAAAAATTGTACTATTTGGTTATAATATTTATTCAAAAAGACAAGCAGTACCCATTATTCCGCTCAGCCAAAAACTATCATAAATGGATAAATAATGACTTTATATTAAATGTGTGCAAAAGTTATAAAAAATTTAAACGGAAGTTGATTAATTTAAGAAGTAATTTTTAAATTCTCTTTAATAGGAAAACTTATTAATTTTTTATATATGTTGTTTTTTTTTCAAGTAGAATTTATTACAACATAATTTCAACTCAAAAGAATTTTTTATTTTTATTTTTTTTGTTTTGAAATACGAAATAGCATTTTTAAAAACAAAAATGATTTTTGCATACAGTATTTCGATATCCGAAATTATGACCTGTAACCATGTGAGACTTCATATTCCTGTTTGACAGTTCTTTTTAACGGCTCGCAAACTTGCAAAGGGAATACCCTGGCAGTATAAAAACTTTAATTAAATATACATTTGAATATTGGAATATTTAAATAATTGAATACAATATGCTATACTTCTCCGATTTCCAATTTACGTTAAACAACAAATTTCGAATAGAGTAATAATCCAATGTCAGTTAATAGAGGAGGCGACATACAGTCCCAGTTAAATGGGAACACAAAAAATTCCAAATTGTCTTCTTATCTTATCTGTGTAGCGCCGATGCTAGGCGGATAAATCGATGAGCAGTGCGCGATAAAATGATTTTTCACGTTTGGATGATTTACTTTTTCATTTTATCATGAAAACAGATTTCTTTTCCTAAAATCAAAAGCAGAAGCAACAATTGGACTTCAATTAAATATGGAAACTAGAATTGGACATCAAATGATTGAACCTTAGTTAGAGTTTTAACCGACAGGAACCGTAAAACAAAATAGTTCGCATTAAAAGTTAGAAATAAAAAAGTTGATTAATGTAATTGGAAAATGCAACTTAGTCACTCGGCCAACAAAATTTAATCAAACTGGAAAAATTGTTCAAGATTGATTTTAATTTGCATTTTAAATTTTAATCAGTAGAATTATCATAAAACAGTCAATACTCCCGGCTTGTCACCGGTACTAGGTCGGTACTAGAGTCTGAGACACGTATCCAGACAGTTCTAATCCATACGCTACTGCCACTACTTCACCGAGTCAGGCTAGGCGGCGACAGAGGCGCGGCGTAGCGCACACCGAATACACATTTGACGTTCCACCTCGCCCTGAATGCGGGGTGTTGCCTGTGGGTGAAGGTAATGGCGCGGTGCGGTGCAATGGTTGCGGTGGTGGGTGGTGTTTAGTATAGTTCGAATTTATTCGTGCACTGCTGCGGCTTTAACAGGCGTTCACAAATTCCATTTAATTACCACAATTCAAGACGTTGCACTTGTAACTATTCTTTCGTTTCTTTTACAAATTTCAAACAAATCTATTAGATCTCGCGATTTTTTTGCAATCTCACACAACTTTTTCCGACTTTTTCGCCCGCTATTTATTTGCTAGTGATGTGTTCAAGCTCGATTAAAATTTTCGCAAGATAGTGGTGTTACTGGTTCACTAGTGGTGGCAACCACTCAAACAAATGAGGTATGAAATCTGTAACACACAGATTCCGCGACAATAATGGTTTATTAAATTGTTTGATTTTTCATAAATTTAGTTTTGGTTGTTTTGATATCAAAAAGCATCGTTACAAGGTTGTTCCTAAAAGCCACAATTACCACAAAATCCGAAATGGTATGATCACTGTCGAACACTTCACGCTCGCCGCCGTAACTCAGTAATGTGATGTTCTACTTGATCAATATAATTACTAACCCAGAACGGGGAAAATCAGAAATGGTGTATAATTATCCAAAAATAGTATCGGAAAAATGCGGAAAAACAAAACCCGAGCAAAACCGGGTACTATAAGCTATGTATGTATATATATCCTCTTAAAACCGTATTTCCATCGGTGGATGATTTTTTGGGTAAAGTAAATCAAAAATTCTCCTCCATTCCGAATAATATCAACATTTGAAAATTTCTTATTGCGTTTTTTGGCTTACACCTGGGAGACAATTCAAGCATAAATATTTGTAAATTTTCATTAACATTGTTTACAATACAAAATTCGTGTGGGAACGCTAAAATGAAATCGAATTTTCAATTAACCGTTAAATTACATATTTTTTAAATGTAAGTGTTATCAAAAATGTTAGTAAACAAACCGTAATACTCGGTTAGTATCGGCCAGAGGTCAATATGATTAGGGTAAAGTTTGTATACAAATTTTCAGCAAACAAATTTGCTTTTTTAGAGTTGCTGTGCTCACGTCACGGAAGATTTTGGGCTAGCTCACAATTTGTGAAAATTATCGATTCTTTTGCTAAGTTTACTTCTAAAATCTGAGTTTTAGTATCCAAGTTTTTATGTACAACTTCACCAAAAATGCGTGTGGTGGGATCTTAACTCCTTCTTTTATGAATAGGTCGGATCAATTTTATGCCCACCACCCTTACTCGGGAACTTGATGCGCTATATGTGAAAATATTCGATTATTCTGCTAATATTGGCCTTATAAATCTGAAATCTGAGTTAGTAGCGCCGCTGTAGATAACTTCACTCAAAATGGGTGTGGTTGGATCAGTTCAACGCCCACCGCCGCAACTGAGAAAAGCCACAACCGGACGTAATAAGAAGAGCAGCTAACTATCATACACATATTTCTATTCAAAACAAAATGCGGACAATGCCGGCTGGTATAAACTAGTTGATTAATAAAATACTCTATTTATTATGATAATACATATATTGAATGGATGTATATTTCCTTAATGATTTGTGTATACATATGTAGTATTTGAATGCATAATTTAAAGTTATCCAATTTAAAATAACAGTAATATTTCTTGCAAATTTGCCATAAGTGAAATCAGTTTAATTAAGTGGAAGTAGAATTTTGCACTTCTTCACTTTAAGAACGCGTTTTCATATCTTCACTTAAGTGTACGAATATAATTAAACTTAACTAAATTGGAAGGGATCAATTGAGAAAAATGCTATTAAAACTTAAACAAATCGAAGATATTTATTATACAATACAAAAAGTCCAGTTACTAAATGATTGTATGCTTCGTTCAGGCGAGCGTTTACGAAATAACTACGCGGGATAAGTTGTAGGCCTACTACAGGATTTGATTAAGTGGTTTTCATAGTTGATTACATGCAAGTAACTTATTGAATTGAGAATTTTTTTCTTTTTTAGTGCATCTTGTGAAAATAATCTATGATTGTGTATTTTTATTACAAATGAATTGACAACTTTCTGTTAATAATTTCATCAAAATTTAAAATTAATTTTGCATTTTTATTTTTTAATAAAACTATTAATATATTGCGATAATTTGAATTTTTTTAAATCACTTTATTTGCATTCATTAAAAGTAAAACGAAAAGTAAATGTGATTTCAAACTCAAAACTAAAACACAAAGCCAAACGAAACTTAAATTGAATTTGCTTAAATCGAGCCCTACTTAAAGACTGAAATAAAATCCCACTATAGTTTAAATTTCGAATTGTATGGGTTTAGGGGGCGTGATGAGTAAATTACACAATAGTGGAATACAGTTTATAATGTAGTGGGAAATATCTTTAATTTAAAACGCAAATATTAATGGTAAACATATTTAATTGAATCGAAAAAGAAGTTCATATTTGTTTGTTTTATAATAATTGATTTAATTTTCTTTGTTTAGGGTTTCAATTGAAATTTAAAATAGCAAACAAAAAATTTTTTATAACGTTTAAATATGTAGGTAGATATTATAAAGCGCGCGGAGTGTGGGGGTGGAGAAGTACGATGACTGTATGATTGTAGTTCAGAAAATTTTAATAATTAATAGTTATATAAAAATTATAATAGAGGCAAACAATGTAGGATTATAATTGAAATATTTAATATAATTAAAAAAAATTTAAATTAGCGCAGCTAGAAGCACATTCGGAGCGCATGGCGACGGCATCGGTGAGGACGACGACAATGACGTTTCGAACATCCTTAGCAGGGGATAAGAAGTGGGTCAATTCTGTGGGAATATATCCTCAATATTGACGAACGCACAAGCGCCCAGCGAAGTTTGCGCCATTACCTTGAGCAGCTCGGAGGCGTGTGCTACACAGACATCGAGTGGAGGGCGCCGCGGATAACGCATTGATTCTAAAAATATAAACAATAATTTCCTTATTTGCCATTGTTGAATTTCTATAATAATTTCTATATAATAATATCAAAAATTCATCCAATCAAATTTGTAATCAATTGTACAACAAAATAATAAATTAAACCATTTAAAAGATAAAATAACTGATCATTTATAAATGAAGATGTTTATAAATACATAATATATATATATACCTAAAATAGCCGAGTTCAGCGCCGTGCAGACATTTTCGCGTTTGGTTGGGCACAGTTGCCATCCCAGGGGACTCGACCATGGATTCGAATAGGCAATTAAACTAAATGCATCCTATGGAAATGAAGAGAGACCAGTTATTATGTCTCATGCTTGCAACTGAAATTTTTACTATTTACCTCCAACATTTGTCGATCTTCATCATTCATATTGTTTTCTTTCTCAAGCTGTTGACCCATCTGTGAGAGCTCCTTACCGAACTCTAATATCCGCTCAATGCCATTACTAAACTTACGCGATGAAGGCGAAATATCAATGTCTGAAATAAATACAAACCACAATTTAATTTAGAATAAAAATAAATTCATTAAAATTAAAGATAAAAACAAAACAACCGCTTACCCATTTCTTCGTCAACGTCTAATGAATTATTGTAATTATTTGAACTACCATTTTTACATGAATTTCCTTTAAAGAGAAAACATTTTTTTTACATTTTATTTTCACCCGTTTTGAAATTTAAAATACTTGCTGACTTCAAAATTTGCAATTGTTTAAATTAATATACCATGTATCTTACCGTTTGTGGTGTATCCATTGTTTTCCATTTCGACGTCATTTAAATAATCGATATTTGAAGAAAGAATTTCATTATTTTTGCTATTTAAGGTAGCATCTCCCGAAGCGGAGCAGTTCTCTGCCGAATTTCTTAAATGACAAATTTGTTTACAGTTTTTAAAACCAAAAATAATCCAACAAAATGTAAATTTTTTTAAAACCACTTACGGCGTATTTTTTAGATCCTGTTGATGCTGATTATTATCTGCATTTATCACAGCTGGATTTGTTGTTGTGGTTGTTGGTGAGTTCTGTGCTTTGTTTGTTGTTGGTGGTGCAGTGCTTTTACCGTTCTGGTACGACTTCGTCGACTGAATGACCGACGTCTGATTGGGAGGCATGGTTTGAGTCGTTATCGAATTTGTAAGTTTAATATTATTTGTAGGGCAGTACTGCGGGAGTTTAGCGCGAGGTTTCGTTTTTTTTTTGTTAGGGTTAAAAGAAAAGAGAGAATACATTTTTTAAGATGGCGTTTTATATTGTTTTGTTTTTAGTTTTGCAATACCTCGATATCGGATCCATTAACCATTTCGATAAATTGCCTGCATTTAAGCATAAACCATAGATTTTTGTTGTTTTCCAAAAGACCAGGGTATGAGAGTAAAGTATGTTCGATGGCTTGACCCATTTTGCCCGACATGACAAGTTTTAAGATTTCTAAAACGTAAAAAAATTTTTTTTTAAATTCGTTATGTCTAGTTTTTAGGTATTTAAAAAACATCGTGCATTAAAAATTTCAAATTAATTTGAAACAATTGTTGTTTTTTATTTAACACATGAAAAAGAAGCCATTGGCATGTATATTATTCGCTCTTAGTTTCATAAACAAATGAAATGTTTTAAGTTTAACCATGAAAAGCGAATATTCAAGTTTATGTGTTCATATTCTCATATAATTGTCAACAATTTATAAGAAATAAATTTTAAATTAGCATATATTTTATTTTATACATTTTTCTAATATATAATATCCTATATAACATAATATTTTATGTTAATTTATTTTAGGTTTCCAAAAATTGCGATTTTATTTATTTAACAACTTATCATATCATACAAACATTTTATTAAATAAGCAAAGTTAGATATTTTGTTTTCATAACAACTTTTACGTTCAGACAAGTGTTTCGTTATCGCTGTTACAAAAAGAAAACTTTACTTCTTAATATGTCCAAAAAAAATTTAAAACAAATTTTCCCAATTCTATTTACATTTTTTTACAAGAAAATAACAATGAAAGTATTCTTTCATAAAATTTTATAAGCATTATCAGGATTGTGGAATACAATCACTGTCGGAATTGGAATTGAAGCCAACCAAAAATTTGTTATGGTGTCATGAATCTATGTGGGTCTCTATTCAAGAGACGGTCATTACAAACTAACTAACTAACTAACTAACTCATGAATTTCGACATTTTAGGTTTTATACTCGAATCGGAAATATATTTAAATTTTAATTTTTTTTCACTGGTTTCGGCTTCACATTTTATTAATATTTAAGTAAATAAATAATATATATGTTATTTTATCAAAATATATATGTAAATATACATTTTAATAAACTAGAGGAAAGCATAAGATGTTTGTTTTCTGTTCGCATTCATTTTAAGTTTCACCCACTGGAGGCAATTTAACCGTTCTAAAAAAACGAATTATGAGCATCACTACAATTTTACAACTAGAAAACTAATTGTACTTTTAAGATATTTCATTCTTCGTAAACGAGCGATATTTTTAGTCTTTTACTAAGACATTTTCAGATATGTGATGTGTGCAAAAGGTTATTGGAAAAATTTTAATTATATCATGTGGAGATTTAAAATAAATTTAAAAAACTAAAGCTTTCCATGTTAAATTTCATGATTTCTGGTCATCGCAGTTTTAATTAAATTCGGCGTGATACCTATCCAAATGAATAGCAGGTGTGGCGAGCATTTTCACCAAATTTAAATCTCTCAGTAGACTCTCCTTTAATATTAATTAAATGATTTGGAACTTAGATTCTGCTGTCTAGGCAGTTAAGTCTGCGTCTTGCCACTGCAGGGCAAGTGATTAGAAAATTATCTGCTGTTTTCTGTTGCTCTTGGTAGAGTCGGCAGGAATTGATTTTTCTTTAAAAAATAACTTTAAAAGGAAATAAAACTTACTTTGACGATTTCGAATCGAAGACATGTCTTCTCGAAACGTTTGACCGGTGGTTCTTGCAAATGCTTCCGAAGTTTCACTGTACCCATTATGCACCAGATAGGAAGAGACCATTCTATAATCAAATAGAAATGTTTAATAAATGTTCATGAAAAATAACAAATTTTTTGCTTACTTGTGCAAAAGTGTTGTCGGGTCACCCTGATCCGATGGCATAGGAAAATCGTAAATCGCTGTCTTCATTTCGGCACGCATTTGTTTCATCATATCCTCGATTTGATCAAATTTAAAGGGTTCTTGTCCAAAATTGGCATCGACTTCCTCGCCCGGAGTTTGTAGTCCCACCGTGGGGTAAAGTACGGTCTACAATATGTAAAAACAAGTAAGAAATTATAAGGACGACCGACTATTATAAATACATCACAATATAAGATTTCTGTTTTAGAATATAACATGCGTACGCACGAACCGAAGGGTATATTAGGTTTGGTCTTCCTAGAACCTGTGTACACAATTTTATTTTAATATGCTTTAATTTTAGATAACTCGGTCTAACCCTAACACCATTGCATTGCCTACTTGGTGTGCATGTTGTTATGGATATTGTTTATAACTGAATCAAACGGCGGAATAGCAATAAAGTGTCGTAGAAACTCAATCTACATATATATATATATATATAAAATTAACGTTTCTATCTTTCTTTGAACTCTATGCGCATCAAAAACAGTCAAGAAATTTTGTAGAGGTGCTGTTTTCACGCCAAGGAAAGTTTTGAAATTAAAAAAAAGGTGGCACACCTACCTATTACGCCTAATTTTAATTAACTTGTGAAATTAAGTAAAAATATTCGATTAATTTGCTTATGCTTCTAAAAATGTTAAATTTGGTATCTCAGTTTGTATGGCCACTGTCGACAACTTCACCAAAAATGGGCGTGGTTGAATCAATGTAATGACCAATTTTAGATATAGGTCAGATCAATTTTACTCCCCAAATATGACTCAGGAACTTTATGCGCTATACGAAACATACATAGGAATGCAGCAGTAAGGAATAATACGCTACACAAAAGCTGCCACGCCCTTTTTTTACGCCAACAGTTCTTCAAATTAAGTGAAAATAATTATTTCACCAATATTGCTCCTGTGGTTTAATCAATTTAACGCCATCGCCAAGGAAGTTCTGCTAATAAATATCTAACATAAATTTAAATTCATAACGAAATCCGGACAACGCTGGGTACTATAAGCTAGTTTGAAAAGTACCATACATCATTTAGATGAAAAAAGTCAACACACCAAAATAAAAGCTGATATCTCTTATATTTCTTAGAAATTCATGTTGACAGCTATTTGCTCACTGCGTTCCTTGGTAAATAGCGATGTCAATAAATTATATTTGAAATCTTACCGGCAAATCCCTAAATGCAATGCCCAGGTCGATACCGTTCTTAGTGTAAAAGCAAGTGTTGTTCACGAAGTTGACGCAGCAGCCGATGATGTCGCCTGTGGTAAAAGTAGGTCCGTACGATTGCCCATTGCCCGAGGAGGAGAACGAATTGCCATCATCGCCGTGGTAGCCGTACGATTGTTTATCCCATCCTGAAATTTTGTTTAAATTAAATTTAGTTCGAATTATTTCGTAACGTTTGGAATTGCCCATAATAATAATTACCCGGTAAGCGATTCACGCGAAATTGCTGTGCTGTTAGCCCGATACCCATATAGCCGTTCTTGCCTTTCGATATGATTTTAACCTCAAAGTAGTATAGGCCACAGGCTGGCGGTATTGGATTAGCGGTGCGCACCGAAGCGGCATCGTTGTGTTGTTTTCCTACTCCTGAAAAATATACAAACAATTATTTTAAATTTGCAGTTATAGTCAGGAGAGAACTTAAGAGTTTTTAGAGCCTAAAAATGGATGGATAAATCAAGGATTTGCATAAAAGATCAAATTGGGCCCGGTCTATAATAGCCTAGTAATAACAATAATACTCTGAACATTCTTTAAGGTTTTTGTTTTCATGATTAATTATAATAATAAGTTATAATTATAATCAAAAAGCTAATTTTAAAGTTTCAAGTCGACATACCAGAGGCTCTGGTGGTTTTTTAATTTCAAGTCAAATGGGTAAACACTCAGGATCCAATTTTCATGTACATATTTAAATGGACTCTCCTAGATTTGCATAAAAATTATTAGACTCTCAACAAATCTATGTGCTTGGCAGCCTTTATTTTAAGAGATTTTCGAATTGTTCAAAAAATTATTCCGATATAGATAAAGTTGGTATAGAACCAAAACGTTTCCATTCCACTTGGATGAAGATGGTAGATAAACCAAATTATATTTTATAACACATAACATGGTCAATCAGTCTTACTTAAAGTGGACCTGCCCGAAGTCTAATCCAGGTCCGGCAGGAGGTTGTACATATTGCCAAATTGCACTCAGAAAATTGTTGTGAACTTAAATGGACCCTCATCGTTTTTTCAATAAAATTTGTTGGACTTATCGTTTTTCCCTTTCAATATTTATAAACAATATTTGGTTTTTACTCAAAATTTATCCCAGTCTTTTTATTTTTGTTTGTTAATGTTAAAAAGAAGAATCATCTTTACGCATTTACAAAAATCTTCGGATATGTCAAAGAGGTAACCAATTTAATTATGTAAAAAATTTAAGTGTTTTGTTAAATTAATACAAAGAATTGAAGTTGGAGCAACGGACCGATTGCAAAAGTTAAACAATTACATTTATACACAATGACCCTTTACATATCTACATTAATTCAATAAAATATAAATCCTAAATAAGGGCGATATATTCAAATGGATTAACTTAGCAATAGAACCCCTGAACTCCCCATACAAATACGTTCGTGGAAGCAGCACAGATGACTGGGAAAACGAAAACAGAAACAGCAAACATCATATCTTTAAATCAGCTGGTTACTGATAGCACACAAAAACACGCGAAAGAGGGGAAAAGCAACAGCACAAGAAAAATCAAAACAATTTTTTTTAATTGAAAAACAAACCGAGCAGGTTTCGTGTGTTAGAGTGAGATAACTAGACAAAGTTTCGTCAAGTTTAAGTTATGATGGCAGCGAGGCAAATGTGAATGCGAGAAAATGAAAACAATAAAGGAAGCAGCATACATCACAGCAATATTGTCAGCAGAGAGCCACGAGAGAAAACTCTTTGTTTCACCATTCCAACTTTGTTACAGCAAACACAATAAATGAATTGTTGTGTTAGATTTTTTATCAGAATTCTTGGCATTCTAAACCCAACAGATTGATTAAAAGAGAAACTTTTTGAAAAATCCACACAACGTATTTGCAGTCAAATAAAAAAACAACAACAAATTGACAGAACTTATGTTTATGACAATCATAGTTTTTATTTTATTTTGTTTTAATTTTATTTTTCTTGAAAACTGTTGAAATATTTTAATTTAGTTTGTTTAAAAATTATTTCATCTTATAAAAAGAATAACGAATACTTTTTTGGAAATAGTTTTTCTTTTTTAAAAAGATCATTTGTCAAAATTACAGGTCAGCTGAAAACCTTGCTATGAATTAAAATGTACATACATATGTAAGTATATACAAAAATATAAAATCTCTTGCCACTTATACTTTACAAGTACAATGAATAAACAATACTTTTATGTATTCCAGTTGGTACAATTTAACATATTTCTACTCATTTTTTATGCCCTCTTGAAGTTGGCATTGTTCCCCATTGTAACTTAAAAAACAGTTATATTTATGCAACTACGACTAAAGATGATATCAGTTATCCATAGTAAATTGAATGAGAACTTAGAAAATTCTAGAGTTAGAGTTGAGTACAGCCTGGAATGGGACCATAGCTCTCAGTTTTCATGGACCTTTGTACTGTACTCAGGATAGTGTCGGATATAGGAATGCAGTGTTTAGATAGGCAAAATAGAAGATAGGTTCATACGATATTCCCCAAACTACTATGTTTACCGATTGAATTTTAAAAGATCAAGAATAGGAAGATTATGATTATTATTCATAATCTGTTTTGAACGTTAAAATATAGGGGTAATAGATTCTAGAAAAATAATTCCGTATCAAATGATGAAATTCGATACACAGACTTATAGTACCTGTTGGTAACTGTTTAGGGCAAACGCCATGGTTTGAATTTCTGCTTTGTTTGGTTTTGTATTTTAATTTATACATTTGTACAAATTATCTTAATATATGTTCTAACGATTTTGTCGAACTTATGCGTTTGGCGTTATTTGACGAGAAAGTACTATTGATGATTTAAGAAAATCAATTAATATGACGAAATTAAAGTGTGACCGTGCTTGCTCACTAAGTTTTTGCATTAATTTTTTTTTTTAACCGTTGGTAAATATATTTTTACATACATATTGTTCGAGTTTTGATTAAAATAATTGAGAAAAGCTCAAAACTACTGTTAATATCGTTCGGACGGACATCGTTAAATCGACTAAATTTGAACAATTTTAATCGACACAAAAAAAAAAATTATTTAAGTGTTAACTAGCTATTAAAAAAATATGTTGACAAAAACTACGAGTAAAGTTCTGTCGGAACAAATTAGTACAACTTAATGAAGGTAACTGGAATAGCGTGTACTCACCTTTGTAGTGAACTCGCAAATTGTTCTGCGACAGACCAATGGACAGGCACTTATCGTGCGGGCTCCAGCAGCGCGGTAGCGGAGTCTCATTTTCGTTGACATTCGGATAAAGCGTTTTGAGACGATCAACCATCTG
Organism: Suillia variegata; assembly: GCA_949127995.1. Taxonomy (NCBI): domain Eukaryota; kingdom Metazoa; phylum Arthropoda; class Insecta; order Diptera; family Heleomyzidae; genus Suillia; species Suillia variegata. The sequence goes on from OX421842.1 coordinate 39,381,532, forward strand.
GTGTTGATGGTGGTTGATGTTGGAAGCAGCAACGCCGCCGACACTGCCCGAGTGTGGAGCGCCGGCAGCTGTGTTGTTATCGATGTTGCTGAACATGGCGATCGCAGTAGCACCACCGTTGCTGTTTTTTGTAGCGTTATCAAAGCCGAAACCAAAGCCGAAAATATTGCTACAGTAGCCGCCGGGATGATGGTGATGGTGTACGTAGGGATGTGCGGCAGATGCGCTGGCAAAGGACGAGGAAAAGTGCGACGAGGGATGGTGATGTTGCTGGTGGCCGTATAAAGATGATGACGATGGCTTTGTCTCGTCTTCTACTTCTTCTTGCTGATGTAGCAACAAGGGCAGTGATGCTGGAGGCCGATGCGGCTCACTGGCGAGCGTCTGGCCGGCTATGCCAGTGCCAACTGGCAATTGCGATGATGACGGCGAAGTGGAGGGCTGCTGCAGCTGCTGTTGACTGGTGGATGCGATTTCAACGACGTTCTCAAGCCCAGCGACAGTCACCTGCTCGTGCTCTTCCTCAACTGCAGAGGCGTCAATAGTATCAGCGATGGCGTTGTCGTCGTCGAGACGTTGTGGAGGCTGTGGTGATGGCGGTGCGTGTTGCTGATGGGGAGAAGGAGAGGGAGAATGCTGGTGATGAGGGTGCTCAGAGTGTTGGTGGGAGTGATAGAGGTGGAGATTGTGTGACGATGATGACGACGACGATGAGGAAGAAGATGAAGGGGGTGGAGTCGAGTTATTGTTAAATAAAAGTGGTGAAATAAAAACTGAATTATCTGAAACTGAAAGCTGTGCTTGTTCGTGTTGTTGTTGTGGTTGCTGCTGTTCTTGAGCCACCGTCGAGGAGGACTGCTGTTCGCCTACACTGGCAATTGCTGCCGGCGGCGAAACTAGTTGCAGCGGCGGTATATTTTGTTGCTGCTCGCTTTCTTCCTCCTCTTCCATTGGCAACATCGGCAGGTTAACAAGTAGATTGCTGCTACTGCTGTTGTTGCTACTGCTCGCAGAGGAAGAGTTAAGCGTCGGTTGTTCGTTATTATCGTTTTCGGTTGAGTCCATTTTCGATTTCTTTTTAATAGTTTTTATTCAACGACTTAAAGAATTAACTACTTTTGCTAATCAAAACAGCAGCGTATTCTATAGAAATAAACAAACCAAAAGGATTGTACAAGATCCACACACATCTTCGTCATCGTCGTCGCTCCCATCGTCGCTTTAATTTTTTATAATTAATACAATTAAATTTTGCACCAAGGATTAAAAAAAACTATAATTTAGAATTTACATATTAAATAAAAAAACGCTCAAAGAACTTTAATTTAACACAAAACCATTCCGGTCTATTTCATTTCTCAAATAAAAACTCTAATTTAAAAATTTTAAGCAGTACTGATATTTTGTTGTTGTGGAATATATTGTACATGTGCTTATTGTACCTACAATCCACATTTAAATAAAAAAAATGCCGTATAGTCATAAATAAACTAAACTATAAGTTTAAAAAAAGTACTTTTAATAAAAAAACACACTTTTAAGTTGAACGTAATTCTCAGAACTTCACTTACATATAAAGAAAAATCTAGAAGAGAACGAATACTTAGTATGGTCATAAATACTGTTACAACATTGATCATTTCCATTCCAAAAGCAGAATTGAGCATACACTGTTATTATCACATAGTTAATGAAAGCTAACTTCTACAGCGTTAGTCTGTAACGGGAATTAAAAATTGTGTCTGCTTTCACCATGAAGTGGTCAGATAACGAGAACCTTATATAAGCGCCGTTATAGCACTTTTGAAGTGTGCAATGAAAAAATGCAATATTTTTAAAACCAATTCAAACGCCGCAAGTCATCAAAACCTTCAATGCAAAAATTCAGCGAAATCATGGCCTCTGGGATGAATATCATTCCAGAGTCCATAAGTCAAATTATTAATGACTTGGGGACTTCAATCGTCGAACCGTCATTTGTTGGATAAAAAAATCCAAACGTTTTTTGGTGAAACACGCTTATAACTTACACAGAAAAACTTTCATTTCTGTGAACAAGGGGTCAAAAATCGATCAAAGTTTACCGAGAAACCGTTTTGGAAGCTGTTGTAAAGCCACTTAACAATTTACTGTTCCTGCGCCGATCCATAAGCCTAAAACGATCCAGACCTGGCTCCAAAACAATTTTCCAGCTTTCATTTGCATTGAAGACTGGCCCACTGGCAGCCTTGATCTGAACCCCCTGAATAATAAGTTGTAAACAGTTTTAGAGGACATGGTTTGCATTAAAAGCTACCTTAACATTGATTCTCTGAAGACTGCTTTTATACGTGCTGTGAAGCACTTTTCCAATGCTCGAAAAGCGTACAGCTATTGATCATTAACCAATGCGACCCAAGGCGTGCGTGAAGGCCAAAGGTGGGCATTTTGAGTATTTGCTTTTTGTACACAAAATAAATATTAATATATATAAAAATACGAGTATATATATATGAAAAAACATTCATTATTTTTAATTTTATAGCATAAAATATTTGTAACGGTATTTATGTCCCTACTTAGTAAAAAAAAAGATAGAACGAACTAAGTATAGCAAAAACTGTTTCAGATTTTGTTATGGATAAGTCTGTTTCTTTTTTATAAATAATTTGCAAATGCACTCTTTTAGTTTCTCAGCAAGGTAAAATAAAGAGCTAATTTAACCTGAGCAGGTTTTGTCTAAGGACAAAAAAACCACGGATTTATTAGATATTTTAGATTAATATGCACTCATTGAAATAATGCTCCTACGTGCCATACTTTGAAGGGGGATCTGAAAATTACTTATTGTAAGAAGTTTGTTTTGCAATTTATATTTTCATTATAATTTATATTATTAACAAAACGTTCACAAAACAAAACATTCTGTACCTGAAATTTATATTATCTTATCTTGTAATTAAATAATTATTTGGAGCATCCACCCAATTAATGTGCTTTTTTAACAATTTCTTAAATGGAGAACATTTTGCAAATACTTCCTGAGAGAACGGGAGGATCGAAACCGTCTTTCTACCGTTGATCGAACCTGAGACGTTCCGCGTCGAAAGCCAATGCACTAACCATTACACTACTCGTGTATTTTTTTCCCCTCCATTTTCTTAATATGTTTACTGGTATGAATGGCTTCTTCTCTTAAAATTTGTATAACTGCTTTTTAAATTCAAATACTCGAACTTCTATTCTATTTACTCTCAATATATTATTAATTTAAATCAAAATGTCCACAGTACATCTTCCAGCTTTGGTGATAAAATTAAGGAAATCGATTCTGATGATATTTGAAGTGCTTTTAAATAATTATAGACTTTAATAACATTTAAAAAATATTATTATAATTTTTTTGCCAATTGAAAGTTTTACTTAAGGATTTATTTAGGATAAGAATTATATCGAAAACAAAATGTTGCAGTACAGTTGGGAAGTTGATCGCCACCTACGTAGCATACGAGTAAATATGCTAATCATAATTTAAAATAGATCAATACAAGACCTAGTTTCAGAAATAATATATCGGAATTCCAAAACGTTCCCCACTCTCATAACGCTCGCGACAAGACTGACAAAAGGTCCAGGTACAAACCACATTTATGTTTATATTTTTTTAGTTCATGGTCACGCTGCCGTGATTTGATTTGAAAGGGTTTTCTCTCTTTTGTTTGCAAACAAGGATGAATTTTGCACTTGCTTATGTCTTTCAATTTGAAAATTTAATGGACAAAGTTGAGGAACTAAATCCTTGCAAAACCTATGATCTATAGCTGTTGAAAACGTCATCGGATGCGTGCACGTTTATGTACATATATATAAATGTATGTATGTCTGTCTGTCTGTCTGCAGTGACCCAAATCCAAATGACAAGAGCATTTTTGTGAGAAAACAAAAATATAAATCATACATTGTCCCTGAAGCGCCCCCCACTAAAGGACAACAGCTCAAGTAAACGGACGGACGAGCCCTAACTAAAATTTCACAGCGCTGTGTACTGCTGCAACGCAAAATGCAAGCCCAACACAGTCAGTCAGACATTATATTACCAGAAAATTAAATTTTGTAACTTTTTCAAGAGGGGAAGAGACGAAGGTGCAAACGTACAAAATCGATCTCCACTTTAGCACAAGGTTTTGGAATTAATGCATTTCACGGTCCAATTTTAATTTGATTTCCAATTCGTTAAATTTTTCTCGATTGCAGGCAAAATATTTTCAACTTTTTACGCCGTTTGAAGTTTCTTTCTTTGTTTTCACACGACGCACGACGGACGAACGACGACTCAATCGAAATTACATACACACGCACACAACTTCCTTCAATTTTTTGCTTTTCTCACTGCTTCGCTCGATTCCTCTTGCACTTCTTTGTTCTCCACCTTTTTTTTAGCCTTCCTTTACTGTGTTCTTTGATTCTTTCTCTTCTTCGTTCAAATCTCGAAATGGACTCGAATTGATTTTTCTCCTTCGTTGCAAAACTTATCAAATTAAATCGCAAGATTTCAGAAATATTATTCACCTTTTTCGCTTTTCTCACAATGTTTTGCTTTTCCACCCACTTCAAGTGAATTTTTTTCTAGTAGTGTTTGCTGTTTGCTCAAATCATCACAAACAAATCAGTTTTGTCGCGACCAAACAGGGCTGCCAGCTTTTCTGTAGTCCATCCCAACGTTGCCACCTTTGCGGTTTTCTACCCAATTGGAAGTTTTTGTCCATTGTTGATTTTGTTAGTTTTTTATTGAGGAAGTTTACTTGGCCGACAAAGTCCACTTCAAAGTTGAGAAATAAATGGATTAAAACGAGAATTCTGTGGCGGTCACAGATTAAAAAAATGGTATGGAAAATTTATTGGTCTTTCAGATGGTGTAACCAGTTCATTTTTATATAAAATGAAAATTAAGAAAATTAAAATCGCAGTTCCAGCGCATACATTCACATCTTTTTCATTAGCCTCTAATATATCAGAATTTTTTGTTAGGTATATAAATTTATCATTGTTACAAAAATATTAACAAAAGGAAAGGACTTTAAGATCAATTGAGCTCGACTAACAGTTTTTATTATTAAAACTCTTCAGGACGTAGAAACCTTTATTTTTAAAGTGTTAAATAGTTTTTAAAATACCGTCATTTAGATAAAACAATTTCAACGCAAGCGTTGCTGGTTGGGATCCATAACCACTTATGGTAAGATATATATTAATTGTTTATTTATTATTGCTAAGTCCTCCTTTCCATATCGACTTGCGAAATTATTCTCGCTTGCCGCTTGCTCTCCCTTATGGAAAATTTTCTTGAGCAATTCAGCCTTTACTTTGTTGACATTCTTCGAACTTTTTCTCAACAAAAATTATTATTAACATTAATTGTTAACTTTATTGAAACGACTTTTTTAATGTTCGCAGTCAATATGTTCTTTAGTTCCTTAAACATTTAGAAAATTTTTTTTTTTCAAAAACCTACCCGCCCATCAGTCCACGAATATTTTTTTATTTCTAAGATATTTAAAGAATTTTTTTAATTGATATCTGAAAATTTAAGTTTTACTTTTTATGATGATTTTTTAATATTTTTTTAAAAAAAGATAATACATTTTGCACTTACAAGCTACGGCATATTTCTTCAAGCTAGTGCCAACAATTCTACAATATTCCACTTGTTTCCTCTAAAAAACAGAAAAACCCATGTCCTAAATTCCTAAATCTGTTCCTATTAAATTTCAAAATCCCCAGAATGCAGAAAAGCCCTACACCTGGCAGCCCTGCCGCTCTTATTGAGCAAATACAGTGCGTCGCCATTTTGAGGATGGCTAATTTAAGTTTTCCACGAAAAATAAGAACTGGATGCCGACAGCTGTTCCGAGTCGAAGAGAAATTTATTTAAAATGAAAAATTGAGATCTAATTTTGCTCAACAAGAACGGCAAAACGATATAATTTTTCTCTTTCACACAAAGGTTCCGTTTCATCCGTGAAACGTTCAAAACAGTGTTGCTAAAACGTAGATAATTTACAGAAGATAAACCAGTGGTGCTAGGCATCAAATGTTTACTTCTCCACACCAGTGATGTTAACGCAACCGTAATTACGGTGTTCTACAGTCTTTCTCTACAGCATTTTTGACTAAATAACAGTAATTTAAAATAAGTTAGTAGTAATTCTTACGTTTCTATTCACATTTCAGTAATCACTCTCCTAAGACAATTATGAATATCAAAACACATTTATTAAGGTCATCCGCCGATAGATAGACAGGAGGATTTACAAGTAATATTACTAAGTGGTTTTGAATTAATACCATAGGCGCTCTAACAGGACATTGTATCAAAGGTACTCATGCAAGCAGACTAGATATATTCTCAAATGATTTCTGCAGAAGCTGTTGAGATGAGGAAGAGGAAGAAACTATAATACACCTTTATTATCATGCCCCGCACTGGCTAACAAAAGATATACTCACATTTCTTTGTATGCCTTGTTCATATATCTAAATTCAATAATTAGTACAGGATCGCGAAGGGCTTTTAGCCTAAGTGGGTATTTTTTAAGGACAGCCATTACAACCTAACCTAACATTACCATTAAGTTTCAACAAACTATTTTGAGAGACAAATTCAAGCTTAAAATATAAGAATTCTCTCTATTAAGACATAATTTTTTTTTTACCGTAGTCGATGAAACTGATTTTATGGAATCTTGTAGGAAAGTAATTAAAAATGAAGAAACAAATTGTAATCTTCTATATAATCTTAAAATTTGTTTAGACCATTTTGGTTTTTAATCAAATTTAGTGTACTTATCAACTTCGGTCATACAAAGATGTTTACGCCCAAAAGTAATTTTTTCCGTTGTTTATGACAACCTAATATCTGACAAAATCAAAGTAAATCTACGAGATCTACTTTCTTAATATTGACTCCACGAAGGTGAAAAAAAACCATTTGGTTTTTAAAATACTCTTCGCCATGTTTTAACAAGAACTTCTATTTGTAACGTCCATAAGGAGGCGTAGTAGGTATGACAATATACATATATAGGGTTGTCGAAAAAGTCTTTTCGTATTTTGTCAATAGATGTCGTTGGAGTCGTCTATCTCCAGTGCTGCCAATCACATTGTGTCATACCATATGGTGTTGGAAAGGTGACATTTTAAGCTTCATTTAAGCAAATTAAATTCGGAGAAGTTGAAAAAAAGTTACAGCTGTTCAAAAATGAGTGAAAATAATGAAGAAATTCGCTATATTTTGAAATTTTTGTATAAAAAAGGGAAGAATGCCACGCAAGCCACCAATGAAATTTGTGAAGTTTACGGAGACGATGCTGTATCAGTTCGTGTAGCACAACAATGGTTCGCTCGCTTCCGTTCTGGAAATTTCGATGTGAAAGATGCACCTCGCTCTGGTCGACCTATAGTTGAAAAAGTCGATGAAATTATGGAAAAGATTGACCAGGACCGTCACATAAGCAGCCATGACATCGCCAATGAACTAAACATTCATCATCAAACGGTTTTGAACAATTTAAAAAAGGCTGGCTACAAAAAGAAGCTCGATGTTTGGGTACCACATGAATTGTCTGTGATTTAATGGACCGAATTAACATCTTTAACATCGATTATTTGCTGAAACGAAATGAAATCGAACCATTTCTGAAGCGAATGGTAACAGGAGACGTAAAGTGGATCAAATACGACAATAATGTGCGAAAAAGATCATGGTGCAATCGTGGTGAAGCTCAACAAATGGTCGCAAATCCAGGATTGACGCCTCGAAAGGTTATGCTGAGTGTTTGGTGGGATTGGAAAGGAATAATCCACTATGAGCTGCTCCAGCCTGGTCGAACGATTGATTCTATACTTTACTGTCAACAACTGATGAGATTGAAGCAAGCAATCGAAAAAAAACGGCCAGAATTAATCAACAGAAAGGGCGTCGTCTTCCATCACGGCAACGCTAGACCACACACATCTTTGATAACTCGGCAAAAACTGGGAGAGCTTGGCTGGGAAGTTTTGATGCATCCACCATATAGCCCTGACCTTGCACCATCGGACTACCATTTGTTTCGGTCAATGCAGAACTCCCTTAATCTAGTAAAGTTGGCTTCAAGAGAAGCCTGTGAAAATTACTTGTCGCAGTTTTTCGCCGAGAAACCACAAAAGTTTTTCACTGATGGAATAATGTCTCTAGCGGAAAAATGGCAAAAGGTGGTCGACCAAAATGGTACATATTTGGTTCAATAAAGTTCATTATAAATATAAAAAAAAATGAGTTGAAGTTTGATTAGAAATACGAAAAGACTTTTTCGACAACCCTTCTATATAAAAGGCCAACGTCGAGTTCTGAGTCGATTTGACGATATCCGTTTGTCCGTTCCAGCGATTAAGAGATAGTTGAATTTTGGTATGTGACGTCATATTCTCCTACTCCTTCTCCCATACAAACTCCCTCTTTTTATAGGTATAATAAAATGTATTCAAATAGTTCCAGTATAGGTAATCAGTTCACATTCGATATTTAACATTTTGGTACTATCGCGAAACTGAACACAAAAATAGGCGTGATCAGCCCAAAACAAGGGGGGAGTACAAACTCCAAATAATTTAGTTGCAATGTAATAATTTAATGCTTCAATGGTAATAGAGATATATGGCACATAAGTATGTGCTACAAGAAGCACATTTTTTCGATGGATCGAAAATGGCGAAGGGTATATGAGCTTCGTCATAGCCAATGAAAATTCTCCTCCTATATTGTTTTTTAATTTAATATAATGGTATTTAAAATTATTATTTAAATTTCTTTTTAATTAGTTTACCGCTTACGACTGTGAAACGCATTTAATTAAAATAACAATGATAAGATATACGAGTAAATTAACTACAAGAAAAGCGGATTGGAAATAATTTTGCAAGCCTAAAGTTTTCTTAAACAAAATGATTGTTCATCAACTAAATTCGAAAACAAACAGACTATTCAATGTTTCGTATATACGACCACACAAGTGATACATAATGTATACCTATTTGTTTTTAATACTGTCTGTACTTATATAGTTCAAAGTTACATGTAAGCTATAAATCCACACGGTCTGAAATTTGTTTGTAATAACTATTCAAAACCCTTCCTAGCACTGCATTAAATAAACATTTTTATGTTAAGTTTATAATATGTCAATATTTATTGAAGTTATCGACTTATTGTTAAAGATACAAGTACTATACAAAACTTTAGTAATTTTCAGTAGTTCTAACATAATTGACGCCGGATGGCATTGAGACTTTATCAAAGCCCTTAGGGAACAGTTTCTCAGCTTCTTCATCGGTTACAGAGGGAAGGATCATGACTTTGGTACCCGGCTAAAAATAAAATTCAATTTGTGTTAACAAACGTCTCCTACCAAAGTAATAATTAATTTAAACTTACAGTCCAGTTGGCTGGAGTGGCAATGACCTTCAATTTGTCAGTTAATTGCAGAGAGTCAATGCAGCGAAGGATCTCACTGAAATGTTTAAAATCGAATTAAATTGTAGAAAGCTGAAGTAGTGAAGTGAACTTTCAAATACTCACTCTACATTGCGGCCCGTTGACATGGGATAGAACATGGAGAGACGCACTTTGTGGTCGGGACTGATGATAAACAGCGCGCGAATAGTTTTACCGATCTCGGGATCCTTCTTTTGTTCCTCATCCAACATGCCAAAGCTGACAGCCAGATCTCGTGTAGGATCGGCAATGATCGGATAAGGAAAGTCGCCGGGAATGTCCAGACAATAGGACTTAATGTCATTGACCCAGTCGACATGGGACGCGAGCTGGTCAACGGAGTGGGCGAGGCACTTGACATTGCGCTTTGCAAACTCCGGCTGATGGACAGCGATGCGACCCAGTTCAGTGGTGCAGACGGGCGTAAAATCAGCCGGATGAGAGAAGAGCACAACCCAACTAAAAGTAAAAAACAAAACAAAAATGTTTTTTAAATAAGTGTGTACATGTCATTAGTGTGGGTATCTAAAAGAAACAAAAGCTGCAAATGCTTAAAGCAAATATGGAAAAAATGTTTGATTAATTATTCTGAATAGACTCTTAGGAGCACAGCGAACGTGTTTTGAATTGTCATTTGTCTATGAGATTGCGAACTTAAAATGGAAAAATGCTACGCAAATTATTGCAGCAAAAAATCTTGTTGCGATTTTTGTCAAACTTTTTATTTAGTTTTACTATAATTAATATTTATGATTAAGAAGGAATTAAGCAATAAAAAGAATAAATATTTTATTTTTTGCTAATGTTAAAAAAAAACTCATAAACTTGTTAATATAAGTACAAGAATTTATTGAAGAAATTGTTGTTAACAAATGCACTTACGAGTCTCCTTGCCAATTGTAGAACTCAATCGGACCTTTGGTGGTCTCAGTTTTAAAATTTGGAATAGTTGAACCCAAACGCATTTTTGAGAGTTTACTGTATGTAACGTTTGCAAAACAAAAAAGCGATTAATATAGTAGTAGCTAAATTCACGATCTAGACTCGATCACAGATTCTAACACAATGCTTAGACTCTCCAGCGATCGTTGTTTTTATATCATACGAATCCAGCAACTCGGATTCGAATCGTGCGAGCGGCTGGAAAACATGAGCAGCTAGCGACGACGATTCGTTTTGTTATTCTCGCATAAGTTTTTGTTGTGGTGTTGTTGTTGTTGCTGTTGTTGCTCCTATAAATAGTGACGAAAACATTCGGATTGATTACGTCGAAAAAAAAAACAAATCTATAAATAAAACAGAAAACAAAAACAAACTAAGTGAGCTTGGAAAAATATTCCGTTGGTAACACGAGCATTTTTTTGGGTCAACAAAAAACTCCGGTCGCAGCTTAATGTTTGCCGGCATTTCTGAGTGTTTTGTTGTTTGTTTATATAGATTACATTTTAAGAAACGGAATACGATAAGGCCAAATCTTTGACTTGTGCCTCATCATACACGAGAAGCGATAAATCTAAAACCGATAACTAAATTAAAAATGTTACTGAGGAAAGCACAAACAAATTATTGAATTAAGTTTGGATCGGCGTTAAGTACCCATTCGGCTTTAGGAATAACCATTTTGCAAAGTGTTTTCCAATTTCTTATTTTTTTAATTTTTCAAAGTATTCGACTTTTTGACTTTTAAAGAAGGTTTTTGAGAATATTGCAGGCAGTTACTAAACTTTGTTATCACATTAAACAACTTAATGTTGTTTAAAATAAGACTTAATTGGTTTTTTAACTCTCCTCATAGACGTACTTAAGTTAATTTGAAGTCAAGAATGATGATTGAAACCAATTTTAAATGCTATAATAAATAATAATAATATTGTGCATGTTATAAATTTTTCTCGTTAACTTTTTTTGCTTGGAAATAAGGAAAATCACAAATTTTTAAGAGAGAGAGAGGGTTTTAAAATTTTTTTAAAATCAATAACGCGAATAACGACCGTTTCCATACCACAAAACCGGTGGTGAAAAAGTCGCAAACATCGCAAAATATGTATGTCACCTTTTTAATTAGGTGCGATATGCTCATGAGATCTGAAATCAGGAGTCATTAATTATCCTCCTTGGTATCAGATGGTACATTATCATTTATGATTTTTTTCGTTTTCTATTGAAATATAAAAGTTTAAATAAGTGTCACATACTCGTATGTTTATTTTGTAAAAATATGTTTTATTCTCTTAACCATGGGTGTAAGGTATATAAGGTGAGAAAAGTAGGAAAATGTCACTCTGCACCACGAAAATTAAAAATTAAATTTTTGTGTAGTTGCTATAATTGCTACAAAGTTATTAAGTGAATAAAATCGTTTAACATTAGTTGAAAATGACGAAACAAAAAATTAAGGATATCGTAATAAATGGGGGTGGTAGATTCATTTTGTATTTGTACATTTTTTAAAGAGTACTTCGGATTATTCCCCTCAGTGTGTTTTGTAAAAAGTTATCTCTGATGGTTTGATGCCTGCATAATTGATCTAACTTAAACATTTACATTGCTATGTAAGTTTAATAAATTTTGACCAAGTCGAATGCAATTTACGCTATAGATTTAAATAATGTGGCCTACAACAACAAAGCTTATACTTACCTATTCAGGCCGAATTTTGTTAGCAATTGCGGTGAGTAACGCTTCAGTCATTGTATGCAACTTGAGCGGCCGCTTTGTTTTAGGGGATTTTTTTCTGCAGCTGCAATAGCTTCCATAATTGGCTTGACCCACAACCAGTTGAAATATCAAATGTAAAACTTTCAAATAGTAAAAAATATAAGCTAGAATGGAAACAGTCTTCATTTCAAAACCAATTTATTTTGAGTTTTTTTTAGTTTATACAATATATGACATTTTTGGTTTGAATTAAAAAAATAAGTGCGAAGTTTTAGGCGGCTCTACCAGTCAAAGCCCGGTATAACGAATGGGACTGACATTATATCATTCGTTAATTTTATATAGCTCAACGTTTTTTTTTTAATGTCTTATTGAATTTATAAACAAAAAATAGTTCGTTTATTAGTAATTAAGGATTTTGTTTGTATTTACATTACATTAAACAAATATTTCTAATTGTTTTTTTTTTTGAGTGCTCATATACGCTCCGCCATTTCAGTGTACACTGTAACTATTTCTAACAAGTTCTATTCTAACAAGTAAGAAACTATAGTCGGTCATACCGACTAGTACAAATGCACAACATTGTAAAATATTACAAATAACTTATCATGAACCATATTAAAAAAAAATTAAATCTTGAACCATCCTAATTTGTTTACTCTAATTATTTAAGATCGTTTGTATATCAAAATAACCTGTTAAAGTGTTAAGGATTTTTTTAACCAATATAATAAAAAAAAATCACAAATCAGTTGTTCCCAAGTATAACAGAAAATTTTAAACCAAGTTCTAACTCAATATCTCCAATGATACTCAAGATATCGTGTTAACAAGAAATCAGTATTTCTTATAATAGTGGTCGTGATCATGGGCGGATTGGCTCCAAAATCTAATCAGTTCTATTTGGGCATAAGAGCAACCAGTGTACAAAATTTAAGCTCAACAATTCGCTCAACAACAGATGACGGACAGACAGACGGATAGACAGACATACAGACAGACACACGGACATGGCTAAATCGTCTCAGTTTTTTATTCTGAGCAATAATATATACATATGTCTATATCTATCTTGAGTACCACTAAGTGGTGCATAATAATATTATTTCGCAAAAAAATTAATTTAGTATTGGACGTGGGCATGGTTCTTATCAGATCACGCAGATCACTATTTTTATAAATTTTTTTCTTCCGCTTTTGGTTTGATGCAATTGATGTACATACATACGTATACATACATATATGCATTAAAGCCACCATTCGAAATCTCTGACCTTTATCCGTTCTTTAAGCCAAACACTTTCGCACACGAGCCAAACTTGTTGTTGTATTTTTGCATTTTGGGTATAAAGTTTTGTTTTGTTGGTTTGTTTCATTTTGGGAATGAGTTTCTCCTATCGTGGTCGAGTAACCATAGCCACCGATCAATAATGAAGATCGCATAAATGCGTCACCAATGCGAACACATGCCGGCACTTAAAATGTGTTTTTGTTTAAATTATTAATGTTGTTGTTTACGTTTACGTCAAAATTTGTTTTATTGTGTTTGCTTGATTCATTTTCGCAAATTGTTGTTTGTGCGTTATCAACCTGTTTTGAAGCGGTGCTTCTTCTTAATTGCTTAAGCGTGTGAACCTAAAGTCCAAAAAAATATTTGTGCCAAAATAAAAGTAAACAAATGTGGTGGCGGGATAATTAAAAAAAAAATTATATATATATATGTACATATATACGAGTATATAAATAAGGACAATAACTGCTGAGGCTGTCCCTCTCAATGTAATTGTTTAACTTTTAAAGGATTTTTGTTGTTTTTTTGCGCTCTTGACCAGTTAAACTACGAAATATTAACAGGAACACTTTTCGAAATCCAAAACTACTTTTAAAAGACTTTGCAAACTTTTAAGTTTAAAAACTTTTTTTCCGTTAATTTTCAATGGTAATATTATTTGATCCGACTTGATTTCATCTGAAACCAAGCCCATGCTCATTTAATCTGCTCTCAAAATTGTTTGCATACATATAATTCAACGTTTATTTGTTTGTTTGTCGTTGTATGTGGTCGCATCATCTTAACCGTAAATAAAAGCGTCGTAACTTTGTTTAGATTAGTGAAAAACTGTGAAATTTAAACGTTAAACTATTTACAGCCCAGACGCAAAGATGCAGTTACGATAAAACCATAATGACGCTGATTCGTTCACTTCACTGGGTCTAAGAAACTATCGATTTCAATGGTTCTAAATAACCATCGCAGATTGGCTTAACCTTTTTGTGCGATATTATGTATAACATCGGGCCCTAAAAGTAATTCTACATACTCGAATAATTCTAGCTACATAAAATTACATTCGCACATCCGGCCAGAAATCTCTGTTAGATCAGAGTTTGCATATAAACCTGCGATAATTTTGTTCGACCGTGCCCAATTGAAAACCTGAAGAAACGGATGATTGGATGTAAAATTGTCAGTCAATAATTAAACGCTTAGAAGAAAATGTAACTTTGAGCCCAAAGATAGGAACAGCCAATTCTAAAGTCTAAAAGAAATGTAAATCCTTAATGATCCTTTTATTTTTATGGGATATTAATCTGAATTTATTTATAAAATATTAAGATCATAAATAGTGATAAATATATTTTTTTGGTGATTTTGCAAGTGTGTAGCTAACCTCCTTAATCTTCAAAAACCAAATCAAGCTTTTGCTTCAAAACGGGATAAATTGATTTTTCGCATTGCAGCATGATCCAATTCTAAACTCACGCTTAATTTGCAAGCACTCGATTAAGCGCTGATGAAAGTTTTTACTGGACTACTATTGTACAAGTACTATTTATATTAATATAGTGTAAACAAAATAGAAGCTAGTTGCGCTTCAAGATAGCGGGGCTCCAAATGTTTATCGCGCGTGCCGGTATCAACAAGAAATAATCAAGAGAAGATCTTGTTGCTTCCAAATTACTATAGTCTGACTGTATGTATACATATGTATGCATGTTTTTTGTATTTTATATTTTGTTGATTTCTGTTTTTAAGTACGTAATCAGAGTGAGTTTTTCGTCATTACGACGACCAGTTCTAAACAGAGTTGTTAACTTTTTTAAAAGAGATATCAGCGAAAGTACAAGAGACATAAAAAAAATATGTGATATAATACTCTATATCATCATTTTCGATTTAAGTCCATATCTCAAGCACATATCAAGTATGCTAATTTTTGAAATAGTATACTTCCAAAATAAAATATCTGACATATTTAAAAACTATTTTAAAAAAAATCGATAAATTTGTGCTTTAAATTTAAAAAAATAAAAAATGTTTTCATATATTTTAAAAAAAGGTCTAAAAAGTGATAAATTTTGAGCGAGTGGCATTGCCTTGACAACACTGATACGAGTGTCAGCAGCGAGAAAAACAACTTTTCGTTATCTTTGCTCACATGGCCGGCTTATAAAAGCTGCGACTGCTCTAAAATAAGAGCATTGTGCTTGAAACTGTGAAAGCGACTGGTTCGTTAGTTTACAATAATTTGATCAAAGTTGTTTGAGTGAATTGAAAGTAATCATAAAAATTAATTAAAATGCGTTTGGGTTCAACTATTCCGAATTTTAAAACTGAGACCACAAAGGGACCGATCGAGTTCTACAATTGGCAAGGAGACTCGTAAGTGAAAATTTAGACGATAAGAAATGTTTCAAAGTGACGGTTTGATGGAATTCATTTTTCATTATTATTGCATTTAAATGGGAGTCATATCGGAAGGTTTACTAATTCTGACATACAGTTAGAATTCTTCTTGTTTTTTTAAGTACAATACAAAATTAAAAATGTGTTTTCTAAAAAACATTTTCTTCTCTAATTTGCTGAGAGTATTTTTCTAGACTTTTTTAACAGGCTTTTCTTTTCGTTTCTCTCTTTTATTTAAATTTATTTTATTAATGTTAATTATTAAATTAAAAGCAGACGCGGACAATTTAATTTCAATTGTTTCTAATCTAATCAATTTTGAAAATTATCTTATGAGTCTAAACTTTAGATAACTTTAATTGAGCTATTGTTGATAAGTGACGGATGTCATGCAATGACATAAATTTATATTAGAGTCACATATGAGTACAAACACATACGAGGGTGGTCCGATAAGTACTTAGATTCACCGCCCGATGGAGGCTTACTTTGCAGACCTCGAGAAAACGTATTTTTGAAACGGGTTAAAGAAGTTGGAGCATCGCATCGTCAAGTGTATCGAGCTAAATGGAGACTATGTTAAGAAATAATAAATAGCGACCTTTCCAGAATTTTCGTTTTTCTTTTGTAGGCTAAGTACTTATCGGACCACCCTCGTATATATTTCATATGAATAAGTGTATAGAAAAAACTAAGCAATGATGACATTCGAATGCAATGTGGCTATAAAAATGTTTATTGTTGCTTACGTATTGCGGATTAGTAAATAAAAAAATAAAAAAAATATATCACCTTATTTACAACAAACAAAATAAGTAAACGAATTCGTTTAAGTCAATTTACTTAAGAAGTTTGCAGTGGTTATTTATATTTAACAGAAAAATTTCATTTTAAATAACTTTAATATCTTTTTTTTTATTAGATGGGTTGTGCTCTTTTCGCATCCGGCTGATTTTACGCCCGTCTGCACCACTGAACTGGGTCGCATCGCTGTCCATCAGCCGGAGTTTGCAAAGCGCAATGTCAAGTGCCTCGCCCACTCCGTTGACCAGCTCGCGTCCCATGTCGACTGGGTCAATGACATTAAGTCTTATTGTCTGGACATTCCCGGCGACTTTCCTTATCCGATCATTGCCGATCCTACACGAGATCTGGCTGTCAGCTTTGGCATGTTGGATGAGGAACAAAAGAAGGATCCCGAGATCGGTAAAACTATTCGCGCGCTGTTTATCATCAGTCCCGACCACAAGGTGCGTCTCTCCATGTTCTATCCCATGTCAACGGGCCGCAATGTAGAGTGAGTATTTCAAAGTTCACTTCACTACTTCAGCTTTCTACAATTTAATTCGATTTTAAACATTTCAGTGAGATCCTTCGCTGCATTGACTCTCTGCAATTAACTGACAAATTGAAGGTCATTGCCACTCCAGCCAACTGGACAGTAAGTTTAAATTAATTATTACTTTGGTAGGAGACGTTTGGTAACACAAATTGAATTTTATTTTTAGCCGGGTACCAAAGTCATGATCCTTCCCTCTGTAACCGATGAAGAAGCTGAGAAGCTGTTCCCTAAGGGCTTTGATAAAGTCTCAATGCCATCCGGCGTTAATTATGTCCGAACCACGGAGAATTACTAGATGCAATAATATTAAGAAATTCCATTTTAATTTTTTTTTATTTAATAATAAAACGTTTATAATTCATTTATTAGTATTATTATTTTCTCACGTTTCTTATAAGACTAACTTGTACTAGCCGGCATAGTCCGTGTTTTGTTGTGAATAGAAATATGTGTACGATAATTCGTAAAACTTCCTACCCGTTGTAGTGTTTCTGAGTTACGGCTCTGGCCGTTAAATTGATCCAACCACGCCTATTTTTTAAAGTTATCGACAACGACCCTCGGATACCAAATTTCAGATTTTTAAGAGCAATATTACAAATTGTTGGCATATTAAGTAAGTGGGCGTGACAGATTTTTTTAGCCTGTAACTTTCTCGTGCGTGAGCATAGCAACTTCATACCAGTACAATGAAAGATAGAGCGAAAGATAGAAACAAACATTCATTTATATATATATATATATATATATATATATATATATATATATATATATATATATATATATATATATATATATATATATATATATATATATATATATATATATATATATATATATATATATATATATATATATATATATATATATATATATATATATATATATATATATATATATATATATATATATATATATATATATATATATATATATATATATATATATATATATATATATATATATATATATATATATATATATATATATATATATATAAAAGAGTAAAACTTAGGACAAAGTTGGCGCCAAAGTGTTATATGTTTAAGTTAAATAATATTTTTTTTTAATTTACTTTTCTCACAGCAACAACAAAAAGCAGCGAAATGCTATGAACAAATAAATATAATTTTTTCTGCCATAACTAAAAATTTAATTTTACTACAGTTTGAAAATCAAAAACTTTAATTTTTTTGTAGTTTAGCTGAATTTATTATTCTTGTTATTTCCTGCAAAAATTCAATTTGATTTTATGTGGCAACGCTTTAACCAGATTAAAGCTTAAATAAAAGCTTCACTAAGTAAAACGGAATTATCAAAATCATAAACCAGCCCAGCCACATCTCTTAAAGCAAACGTCACAGAACAATACAAAAAACGATTCTTTTGGATAACAGTGGATAAAACAATTTGGTTTCCACAAAAGCGTTTTATGATTTAAAATTTTTATATATTTTGAATCAATACACAAATTAACGCCCACTTTTAGAAATAGATCAAATTTACGCCCACGACCATAGCTTATGGGATGCATCGCGAAGAATAATAGACTATACAAAATCTGCCACACCCACCTATTGCGCTCACAGTTTGTGAAATTAAGTAAACATATTCGATTATTTTGCTAATGTAACTGACATTTGGTATCTGAGTTTGCAGGGTCACTGTCGATAACGTTACAAAAATGGTCGACGTAATCAGAAACGCTATAACGGGGAGTTCCGTTAACTATTTTACATATAATTTTATTCAAAACAAAACCCGGGCAACAGCGGTTACTATAAATTTATTGCATATAAATACATATACCAAAAAAAAAGAAGAGAACAAAATTTTGTGTATAGATTATTTTTCAATATCAGATAATTTTAAATTAGAGCACAAATTACAAATCTTATAGAATCTTTAAAGAACAAAACCAATTAAGAAGAATTGTTACTAAGTCCAGACAGGGCTGGGCAGTAATGATTACATTTTATTAATTATAACAGCCAGAACACTTTTGTTTGAACTCGTATAAAACACAGAGTGTTCGAAAATTAAAATTTGTACAAGATTCCATAAGATTTAATAAAATATTATCAAGCTTTGAACCTGGTTTTATAGCAATATTCCATAAAAAAAATGAAGACAATCAGTAATCAATAATCATTCGATTACAACTTGCCCAACCCTGCATACAACTATTGCCAACTTTACTTTACCAACATAAGTATTTGAATGAGTGAGCTGGTATCCTGTTTTATTTTGTTGTTGTTGTTGTTGTTGTTAAAATTGTCTTCTGTACGTACGATTGAATACGGCCCAACTTTTAGGCAGGTGGTGGAACTTGTAGGTGGACTCTGACTTTGTCGATGATGAGTTGTTGTCGTTCGTTGTGTTTATTGTTGTGCTAACGGTTGTTTTGCTTCAAAAGCGAACTTTTAGCTCAGTTGTTATTGTTCTTTGCGCGCGTTTGGTCCTTTCCACAGGATGACGTCGTCGATTTCTCTCCTAAGCCAGAGACGGAATTTCGGAATTTCGTTCTTTCGCGTTCGCTGTCGCTGTCGGCGTGTGTTGACGTACTTTTTGCAATCTATTTTAGGTTCAGTCTGAATTTCGAAAGGTTCTTTTGCCGCTGCGCTTTGATTGTCTGCTTGTCCTTTTCAAAGTCTTTCAATAAAGTTCGTTTTACTTATTGTTGTGGTTGTTGTTGTTGTATTTTCAAATGATCGCCGCGTTTACGTTCGCGTGATTTTGGAAATTCGTGATTTCGAGTCGTTGGAAGTGTCGCGATTTTTACCCAACGAAATTTTATCTCTGCGATAATTTGGTGTTTTCTTTTTTCTTTCTTTCTATTGATTTGTTTATTGTTCGTTAAAGTGTTTTGAAACGTTGTGTAAAAAATTAGAGGTAAGTGCAAGTGAGCCCAGGTGCTTGTCCCGGCCGCGACACGTGCGTATTTAACACAGTGAAAACTCGAGAATGTACAATAACAACCAATTGCGCACGTCCCCCTCCTTGAACAATTTTTGTTGGCCTAATGGGAACTTCACTTATCGATTTTTTGTTAACCTATTTTTATCGAGGTGATTGCCATTAATCATATAAAAGAAAATATAAAAAAAAATAAATAATATTAATAAAAATGATAAATATTCGAACAAAATTAAGTGAATTTTTCCAGCGAAGAATTGGAATCCTTAAAAAAATAGAGTTTTCGAATTCGAATGACTTATGGCGCTGTTATAGATTTCAAAATGCGAATGTTTGAATTTTTGTAACAATGTAAAACTACATGATTATGTTTTCTAAAAAAGTTGGCTACACTCCTGGTAAAATATATACGAGTAGATAGATAAACTACCTTGAAATTAGTCGAAATTAAAATATTGTTATAAAACTTGTTTAATTAATCTAAAAGTAAACTTACTTTAATTTTGTCGAAAATAAACTTCATTTTAAACTAATTCAAACTATAAGCAGAGGTGAACAATTGACCTAATAAGCGGACATCTACATGTTATACATATATGTATGTAAATTCGTTCCATGTAAAAAGTCAGAATTTCAACTAGTTCGGGTTAAAATAAAACTACTTTGAAAGTAATTTGTTTTTCCTTTAGGGTACCTACTCGCAAAGAACATACTCGTATGTACATACGTCCCTAGTTGAGAAGTAGTTTGTTAGCCAAGTCTGTCACTACAAATATAAGAAAACAACAACTAGTTTTTATCGTGGTTGTTAATGTAGTTTCCTTTTAACCACAACACGTTTTAAACACCCGATGAAAATCAGATCCTGCCTAATGAAATAAATTCTAAGTGCTTCAATTTTATTTATTATTTAATTGTAATACCTCCAAAAACGAAAATAAAAAAATAAAAAAATAAAAAGAAATGCCAAAGAAAAAGTTTGTAACCATTCTTTAACGCTTCACAGAGGCAAATAAATAATAAATAAATCGCTTAATGTGGCAATTGTGTAATTTGCTTCATGCAATCTTAATTTTAATTAAGCTGTGCGAAGAAAACAAAACAACAAACAACAACAATGCTCCATTCTTCGTCCTGAATTGAAGAATGGAGCGGGCCAATTTTTAATTTTTCAGGGAGAGTTTTCAGAACTTTAATTGTGATTTTTTGGTGTCGCCAATGACACAGTGAAACAAATTTAAAAAAAAAATTAAAAAAGGTTCGAAGAAATTTATCAGAAAGTGAAAGCAAATAATAAAGACATTTTAGATATTATTTACTTTAAATGTAATAAAAGATACATACATACATACATACATACATACATACATACATACATACATACATACATACATACATACATACATACATACATACATACATACATACATACATTTAGAAAAAGTAAAAACTATTAAGAGATTATCTTTGGATATGCCGAAGCCTTTACGTTCAACACTTTTTTAGAGCTAACATTTTTTGTATGGATATCAACCTACAAAAATGTGCTTTTAATTGGACATGTTTCAGATGTATCTAAAAAATTTATCGTTTTTATATGATCCCGCCCATATTTCAGCAGTATTCTCTTACTACTTAAATGTAAAATGTAAATACAAACTTCAAGTCAATATCTCTACTACAATTAATTTCGTTAAATTTTTGAGTTTGAGTTTGTGCGGGAGGGAGGTAAAAGTTTTCATTTGATTTTGCTCATACCAAAATTTATGCCGATATTTCATACATAGATCAGAGCGGTTATGCGGTATCCAGTTTTTGTTATACGCTAATCGCGACTAATGACAACCGGTCGGAGGACGCATTTGAATATTTTAAGTTCAAAAGGAAAAAAATGAATATCAATCATAAATTTTCATTTAAAAATGACTTTAACTCTGCAGATTAAATCATAATTTGTTTCATTTAACATAAACAAACTTTATTTATAATACAAAATGGAACAATTATGACGGTTGCTCTTTAATCACACCAGCTTTTGTTTATATCATTTAATGTGTTCAATTAGCAACTCATTTTTTATACGAGTACATGCCACAAAGAAATCATAAATTCTAGAAACTCTTTCGAGTTGCTAATCTGTCGGATGTCAATCAGCTAAGCAGACATGCAAACAATTCGCTGGAATTGTGATTTGATTTCAGTTCAATCTGAAGCAATGAACTTTATATATTTTGAGCTTTTGGTATGTGAGATCCTATTCTCCAAGCGAAGGTTAAGTTATAAGATGAGCTAGACCGGACCAAAAATACTGCTCCCTTCCATACAAACATCCTCTTTATATAAAAATTTAAATTTAAATTTATAAAAATAGTTGCAGTGTAAATAACAAAATTCGGTATTTAACACTTAAGTAGTAGTACTTACAAAAAATTGGCGTGATCGGATAAGAACAACGTCCACTAATATTGGAGACATATGGCACATATGTGACACAAGAAGCACATTTTTTAGTGTCTCTAAATGGCGGCGGGTTTTTGGGATAAATCTCTTACTAGTTTTTAATTTGTATTCTGTTTTCTCTAAGGCATCCAATCCCGGAATATTTTTGAAAATTCCAGGATTTCGGTATTTCCATTTGTAAATCCCGGGATTCTGTTTTCTCTAAGGCATCCATTCCCGCAATATTTTTGAAAATTCCAGGATTTCGGTATTTCAATTTGTAAATCCCGGGATTCCGGTAAAAAAAAGTCACAAATTATTTTATATCCTTTTTTTGAACATACTAATAAAACGATTTGAACATTTAATAAGCAACAATTAGAAAAAAATTATTTAAAAAAACTAATAATCCATTAAATTCAGATTCATTCGTAAGAATAACTTATAAGATCACATCCTCGTATGTTTGTTATTTAATTGTTTAAACATCATAATCTTATCTAACATAAAAATAAACAAATTAGTTAAACAACAACAATAACATAATAACAAAATTTTCAAAATCCCGGTATCCAGGACTCTAAAATCACGAGTTTTAGGATTGAAAAAAAAGACTGGGATCCCGGGATTCTGGAATTGGGGATTACGTGATTGGATGCCTTAGTTGTCACCTAATTAAATCACATACAAGGAATAAAGTGACCGAAAAGTGCGAATACTATATACAAAAAACAAATAATTAAATGAAGTACATTTTAACATGGGAACAGTGGACTAATCCTTCCCTGCCAAATATCGAATGATAACTCAAAAAGAAACTATAAATAAACTTACATGAAATAAAAAAAGAAATTAAGTAAATCAATCTTCATTTGAAAAGTGCAAAAATCCATCGAATCGATAATTCGCGGATTCCTGTTAAACTTTCGACGGACGGCAAAAATACTTGAGCAAGATTCTCTCCAATCTGTGGCAGCGTGTTCGTTCGCCACGGCCCAATCGGGCTAGTGGCGGCTACTTTCTTACTGGAAGCTCGCACTGGGATGCCATTGAATCGACAGGTGGCGCCTCGTCGTGTGCTTCTGATGAATTCGCAATTAATGCGCCCAATACGAATTCAATTGAAACAACCAGACCAGCTGCTCCATTTGCAATAGCGTCAATTATCACAGCCTCAGCATCAACCACAATTGCGTCATCAGCTTTATTAGGAAGTCCGGCAACAGCGACAACAACTGCCAGAATGATTGCGCCGCCCAGATATCGTTTTCGGGACTTTCTACTCGGAGATTTTTCGTTCAACGATGACGGAGAAAGGTAAGCAACATTTTTCTTGATGTTTCCCTGATGTTTTTGCAATTAAAATTCCGTCGTAGAACGCCACAGTACTTACAGTTACTATTGATCAGTTGGAATAGTTTTATACTGCTCTAAATAATAGTGCCACATTTTCATTAGATAAGATGAGGCGCGTCCTCGTCTTTGATGCATTCAAAGAAGAGTTATTTCAGGACATTTGTAATAAAAGTCTTGGTGAACTGTTTAAGTGTATTGACAATGACCTTTTTCGGATTTTTAATGTTTTTATAGACGACGCCTACTTTTTTGTTTATCTGCATTTATCGAGCGGGATGACAATTAAAGAGTTTCCTATTCACTACAATTTCGAGTAATCCGGTTACTTCAGTATGGTTATAAAAATGCCACGACAATGTAAGTTGCATTCCGTTTTGTTCTTTTCGTTTGGTTTTTTTTATTTTCTGGCGTCAGCGTTCGTCAATGCTTGCTTAAGCGTCCGAGTCTGGAAATAGAAAATATTTTTTTGCTCGATTTGAAAATCACAATTGAATTGTTTGACGTATACAACGATGTAGTACATATATACATATACACGCGTATGTGCCTCTGGTTTGGATATATAAGTTAAAAGTAAACAAATTGTATTAAGCTATGCCGAAGCCAAAATACCTTGCACCATTTAGAATGATAAATACTTTTCATGGCATTACTTATTTTAATAGTAAAGTGTTTTTTATGTTTATATTAGAAGTCAGAGATGTCTATATCCGATTCATCCATTTGCTTTACAACCATTTTTATTCAACTTTTTAATGCAAAAGTGGGCGAATTTGTATGGGAGATAGAAATAGTTTTTTCTCATTCCAGATCTTAAAATTCGCAAGCGAACTTTCGTACCAAAATCTCTGAGACTACGGTTGTAGTGGCTTGTCCAATAGAGAGTCCGACTGTTCAAACCTTCGTCTCATAATATTACGTTTATCTATAAATATTGTTCAAACTACGATGTCTCCTCATGGGCGTGATTAGAGTACAATATTGTCATTAACAATCAATATATATTTCGCACAATTGAAAAGACTATCGATAAAGGTGAAAAATCATACATGGAAAACGAAAAACTTTGAGAACGAATTCTTTGGGAGTGGTTTGATCAATTCATCTCAAGAAAATTTTTATAAGAGTGAATTGTTGGTTGAAGTGGTGATTCCTAAAGAAGGAATTTAACTAACGATTGTGCGCCTTTTTGTTGCCACATCCTCGCTTTCAACTGCGGTTTAAGAACCTTAGGAGGTCATCGATGTGTGTATGTACAGGACAGCTCTTTGAGACTTTTAAATAGTGGTTTACCTAGAGTTTGTAACGTTCCCCTCCAGCCTTATGGAGGGTAAGGACATTCACTGAGAAAATGTCTGGTAGTTTACAGCTATGGCAGTTAGTGTTATGTGGTATTCCCATTTTAGCTCCCTGCTCTCCAATAGGCTCGAAGCCGGTCATGACTACTGTGAGTCTAGAAACATTTCTTCTATTCACGTTCATCAGAGATGACGTTGTATAAAGTTGTAGGTAAGCCATGGCGACCTGCTAATTTTGATTCTAGTGAGTATAAAACTTGTAATTTATAAAAACTACAAAAGCAAAGGGACAAGGAAATTTTGGTTCTTGGGAATCATTAACGATATGTGTAAAATGTAAGTAAAACATATCAGTGATAGTTAGAGAATGTTGACATTAATCTTTTGTTTTATTTTAATGCATAAGAGCCTACACACATACATACATACATACATACATACATACATACATACATACATACTTAAGTACTTAGGGCTCTTACGAGTATTTAAAAGTTTATCGAAAAATAGCCCAGGCAGCAGTTCCTTACTTGAACATCAAAAGCAATTTACATACTCGTACATGTGAGCTACTTTGTGGCTAAAGCATTTAACTCAACTTAGTTCTGGTTAGTGGCTAAAAACGTGCATGCGGAGTTTCATTTAATTTGTTATTATGAGTAAATAGCTCCATATATAAATTTGTATTATATCTTTAGAAAGACAAATTATAAAGCGAACAAATACTTAAACTAATAATTTAGCTCAAAATCAATATCCAAAATATTTTCAAATTTTGGTTTTTGTGTTGAGAAATTTGCTGTTGTTTTTGTAATTAATTATCTTAAAATTGTGTCGAACGGATTTGAATCGTTTGGCTTTTGAATGTTGCTTGGGTGTATGAAATGCGAGTCAAAATCCTTAAACTGTTAAAGGTAATCGATAAAAACTGTGTCACAAGTGACAAATTCGTATAGACATACATATGTATGTACATACATTTATTAGGAACCTAAACATTGCTTTGACAAACGAATAATCAATAAATCAACTTGACTACATTTCGAGTGTTTCTGTGTTGAAACTAAATAATAAAGAAAATATTAAAAGATAAGCAGATTTATGTAAAGAAAAGACTGACTGCTTAGTCCTTCAAACGTTTTATACATATGTATGTATGCATGGATATAGATTTTAATACTTAACAATATAAGTATTATATCAGATTTCGTGCTATTAACTTTGCAACACTGAACTGATTTATGAAATGTTTTTCTATTAGGTTTTGCTTAAATAATTCTTTAAATTAAACGCTTGGAAAAAATAAACTCAACTCGAAAATTGTCATTTTCGAGTAAACATTACAAAACTACTTAATATACTTAACATTGTTGTCGAAAAAGAGTTGTCTCTATTATTCATATTGTTCACGGTGTGAGGAAGCCGATCACTAATGTTCGTTACAGGCTATGACGACTGGGTCGGCGGGAGAGAGTCTGGTTGTCTTAGACGGTTAATCCAGAGGTCTCACAACCATCATATTAAGATTAACTGGGGATGTGGAATTAAAACGGCGTATTAGCGTTAATTAGGCTGGGTCCGCCACTGCAAATTAACCAACCTAAATTATTTTTACAATTGATAAGATTTTGCATTGCTAGTGGTTGTACCCATAAGGAGGAGGACCTGGTTACGGTTAATAAGTTTGTGAGTTTTGAAGAAGCAAAAA
Organism: Suillia variegata; assembly: GCA_949127995.1. Taxonomy (NCBI): domain Eukaryota; kingdom Metazoa; phylum Arthropoda; class Insecta; order Diptera; family Heleomyzidae; genus Suillia; species Suillia variegata. The sequence continues at coordinate 39,408,451 of OX421842.1, forward strand.
AAAGTCAGTTTTGATGTTAGAGTGTTGCTATTAATGAAAGAACATATTCTGGTTACGCCCATGCTTGTGGTAAATGTTAAACCGAACTAATTGATTATTTTATTTCTCGTACGTCTTTTATTTTATTCATGAAAATGATTTATTAGCTAAATCAAGCCTAGTTAAGGAAAATCGGTTCAGTTCTTCCTAAGGTATGAGAAACTTCTTGGTATGGTAGTTGGCGTAAAATTTATCCGGCCTTTTTCAAAAGTGGGCGTTTAATTGATCAACCAAATTTAAATTTTTTGGAGCAATGTTGGAGAAATAATCGAATATTTTTATAAAACCATCCTTGGAGTAAGCACAGCAACTTCCCAACATTTCATCGCAATCGTCCGAATGGTAGAAAGAAAAAATATATATTAGATAGATTGTATATATACATATACCATATTATTAAAATCAAATAGAATTTCAAACCTTCTTAGATAATATTTTTTTAAATTTTAGACCGTAGGCTAATATTTTGGTTCCTACATTCCAACTCTAAAAAATTATAAAATCTTAAGAATATCACCCAAAACACAAAATAATATCACAAATTTCGCTTAGGATTATGACAAAGGTCTAATTTCTTTTAAAATTTTGATTTTTTTTACAAAAGTCACAATCCCAAATGAACAATGTGGGATTATGTCCTAAAAATATGGAGACATAATTTCAAAAACGTCATTTGGTATTATATCTCTGGGAGTTAGATCACTTCACCGGATTTACAACAGAATTTGTTTTGTTTTACGTAGAAAAGTACCTTTGATGTGAAACAGATTGCAGTGGCAATTCCTAAGGATGTAAATGTAAACAAACATACTCACATACATACATACCCTGTAGGGAAAAATACTATTTTTGAACTAGTTACTTTAGCACCACTACTGGTCCGCGTTCTATTTCTTTCCCATGGAAACATCTGGTGATTTCCTAGACGACGTCAATTAGCCTGCTCTATATTACTTTTTTACTAGTTATGAACTAAATAAAATTTAACTAGATTCGTTTATATTGAATGACATTTAAATAAAATTATACTAATTAGTCTAAATTTTAATTTTTTTTTGAGTAACTAAATCATTTAAGAAGTATTTTTTTCAATATAAGCCCAACTTGGTTCCTTTTTCAACTCTAGTATAACCCAATAATCTGTCGACTTATTAAATTTTCGATAGAATAGAACTGGTGGCAGAACTAGAGCATTATGTAACTAGATTGCGTTTCCCTGCAGGGTGTGTATGTTTGTACGAGTATATGAAGTGGAACTCAAATATGCACAGGATAGTAAGAAATTAAAATTTCAAATGATTAAATAAAAATTTGTCGGAGCAAAAGTTCGTAGCAGTCGAGTTGACGCAAAAATTGAATTGGAAATGTGATTGTTCTTAGGGTGGGGTGGGTTATTCATGAGACTCGAAAGAAGACACCAGCAGAGCGAATAAGAATTTTTGAATTGCATTTGAGAGAGAAACCTCTTCGTACGTCAAATATTCAGTTGACTTGTTTTAACCAAGTAAGTGGCGGTGATAAACTTCAGTGACGTAATACGAGTACAAATTTAAACGCCGCATCGCCTAATGATTTGCCACAAAGGCTTCAGTGAAATGCTCAGACCGCATTAACGTGAACCGGAATTCACTCAGTGTTCTAATATTAATTATCAACGTATTGGATTGATTAGAGTCGAATTCTGAGGTGATTTAATGGTGTTCATTCGTATAAATTAACCGCAGTTAAGGAGATATAGAATTTAAGTTTGTTAAGTGAGTTTTCAAGAAGATGTTAAGTTCTCAGATTGGCAATATCGTATGAAAACTAAGAATAAGGTTAGAAAGAATTGAGAACACAAATTGAGCAAACTCACCTCGATTTCTGCCTTATTTTTCTACCTTAGTTTAAAGTTTTTTATTTTTATTTTAGACGACAATTTTTGGTTGTTGTTTTTATTAATTTGATAATGTCTTTGCAACCATGGCAACTATACTGATAACTAATAATTTTTAAATATTAAAATAATGTCGAGGTGGAGAGGGACATTTTTCTACTTTCCTCACCTCATATTTTTTACTCCGTGGTATACATTTACAACGTAATAAAATATTAAAGTATTTATTTTTCTTCATCATAGAAAAACAACAATTTCTCTGAGAAACCATTTGATGCAAAGGCACAACTTGGAATAAACAATGACAAAAAAAAAAGAAAATACTAGTTACAGAATTATCTTAGGCTACGACGAAAATCTAATACCTACCAGCATATTAATGACACAAATAAATGTGCTAATTGTAGCATATAAGTGCTACATGTATCTATTATAAGTGGGAGTTCTTCTTTTGGGATCACGCCCATTTTCTTTCTTTGTTACTACCAAAGTCTTAAAATCCGATTTGAACTTTTTATATAAACTGTAACTATTTAATTATTTATTAATTGTTTATCCTCAAACAAAGGTTGATTTTGTATGAGAGCTGGTCGTGGTTCTTATCTGATCACTCTATTTTTTCCTGCATAGTTTATGTTACTACTAAAAAGTTTAATAATGAATTTCCGCTGGATATCTACACTAGAACTATTTTAATTAATATGTTTTTTCGCTTGATAAGGGTAATTTGTATGGGAGGGGGTAGAAGTTTTGATCCGATCTTTCCCATCTTAGAACTTAACCTCAGCTTCAAACTGTAATCGCAGGGACGGTCTTTAAATTGATTTAGGCGTGGTATATATATATATATATATATATATATATATATATATATATATATATATATATATATATATATATATATATATATATATATATATATATATATATATATATATATATATATATATATATATATATATATATATATATATATATATATATATATATATATATATATATATATATATATATATATATTCGTTTCGGTACGACCTTACGCATGGCAAATGGCATAACAAGGATACCCTTCCTTATGCACTTAAAAAAATGTAATCCTATTAACAAACAAGATAAACACTTTTTCAACATTACATCCATACTAAAAGTATAAAGGGAGATTTTATCCTTTTTTACTTTTTTTATTTCATTATTTATTAATTAAGAAAAGTATGTTACGCCTACATAGTACGCCCACAATTTGATAATTTAAGTATAAAATTCGAATAATCGCTAAAATATAAAATCGGTTTTTGAATTCAACCAAAAGTGGGCGTGCTTGGATCAATTAATCGCCCACCACTGTATCTCAGGAACGTAGTGCTCGATGGCGATAAAATTGGAGGTGTATGGTGATTATATCTACTATACCACAAAAAGTGGGCGTGGTTAGATCAATGTAGCTCAGAAACGTGATGCTCTCAATAATATTTAACATTTGGTGTGGAGATGTTAGTGGGTCTTCTATGATAGCTCGAAGAACGTGATGCACAACTATGATAAAATAAAAATAACAAATTAACCACATATCCAGACGAATATATTCCAGAATTAGTAGACAAGACTAGAAATAAACTAATAAACTGTATAATAATTCGACTTATATATAAAAAAATAAACTTGAATCGCCGGATTATTTAAGCTTGTTAACAATAAAATTTGCGGAGCGTTTTGAAAGTAAGGATGCTTGCTATCACTAAATTTTTCTAGTGTGGGTATACAACATATTTACAAATGCATACATAAATATGAACATATGTACGTATGTGTATGTATGTATGCTATATTTTTATTGTTCCATTTTCGACGGAAGTTGTTGTTTGTTTTATTTTTTGTTAGTCGTCCCTTAGGTAAAATAACAAAAAACGAAACAACAATAAAACAGTGACTAACTAAATCAGTAAAGCCGCTCGGCCTGGAAAGAGCAAAAACCAAACGTTGCGGAAAAATTGAAAATTTTCATTCGATGAACACGCACACACGTGTGAATAGTCTCACGCTCGCACGCTCGTACGCTGTGACATTCTAAACTGGAACCGGATGCGCTTGAGTGTAACCAAATTGTCTTTGCCGCTTACGTTCAGTGTGCAGTCGAGTTATTTGTAATTGTAGGTGGGCAAAAAGCAAAAAAAAAAAAAAAAAAATAACTTTGTGCTTACTTTTAAATTACGTCATCGATTTTGAATTTAATTTATTTGCCGATCTTGACATGTCATCATGGCTTCAGACTAAAAGTTTCTTAATTTTGGGAGAAGTTGAATTTAAATTTGGTCCTTCTGTAGATCCGAGTTTTTTAACGCAGACAGAAGGATAATTTGTTTTATTTCTGACTTCTTCTTCTTCTTCTTTGCAAATACAGCATCATTTTTGTTGTAATTATGGTTTGATAATAAAAACCAAAACAAACGAAAAACTGAACAGAATTACTGAAATGGAAATTTTTGTGTTTTTGTAGGTTGCTCTTGGGTCGATCGCAGCTCCAATTTCCATCAGAGGGTATTATCTACCGCTTGGCAAAAAATGCGCAGCAATTCTACGGCCTCGTATGTACGTGCTCATGCGAAGATTGACTCGCGATTTGTTGACCAATTTTATAATTTCGATCTGTTCCTTGACCACATCGGTTAATTTTGTGATTCGTATTTTTGCTAATTAATCGATAGTAATTGGGGCATTGACTTGTCTCGCTCCTTAAGCAAATGAAACGCTTATCTTGCGTTGTCCCGAGCTAAAATTTAGTATGTGAGTTAGACCAAGTGGAGGTTAAGTTCTAAGATGGGTAAGCTTGGATCAAAATTACTACAAACCTTGCGGAAAAAAATGAATTTAGTTCAGCTTAAAATTTGTCATTTATACATATGTGCATGGAAGCATATTCTTATATTAGCTCTAAAATGGCGAAGGGTATTCGAGATTCGGCATAGCCCATGGACAACTTTCACGACCGTAGTTTGTGGCAGACATGATAGGAATGGATTTTAAATGTGATTTGTTTGTTTTATTGTGAATTTGGACTTATTATGGAAGTAACGGTACGGTAATATCTTCTATTTCCTAATAAACTCATACAAAATTTTAGTTAACTTCAAGGAATATCCTCCAAAATATTTGACCTGGCAGTAACAAATAAATTGGTATATAAATCACCGCCACAAATGCTGGACACTTTTTTACTTATGAATTATGCGTCAGGTGGAATTTAAAAAATTTAAATGGCTTTGTTTTCAGTTGACCTTAACATTAAACAACGAAAAAAGAAAATAGTTTAACCTTTTCCTGTGTTATCGACCATTGGCACGTTTTATTCTTTGGAGTCACGTTTGACTTTAATTAGATTTGCTGGAATTCTTATTTGCAGGGTTGAGGTGTTATTAAGATTCCCTGTAGTTGAATAAAGGTCATAATTCACTTCAACTTGCCCATTAAGAAATTACACTTTCTTTCATTTCTCTTCTTGCTTAGACCGATAACACTGTGCAACACGAAAAATGAGCCTCAATAATTTGAACGCAAAATAAAAAAAAATCTTAAATGAACAAAACCCAGAAAGCGTTTTGCAAAGTTATATCGTATTTTTTTCTCATGGTCTCTTGAAGTTGTCATGAGTTACATTTATTCTTCCGAGACTTGAGATGTATTCAGTGACCTATAGCAAAATTAAACGAAGAACAATTTCGGAGAACATATTAACCCTCTTAATATCATGGGTCTATTTTGACCGTTTTCTCAAAAAGATCGTTAAGGACCCATTAAATGTTGAAATATTAGGTAAGTATATTCTAGTCTAAAATGCACATTAGTGGCCAAATGACATAACCATGATATGGGCCTTTTAAAAAAAGGTCAAAGTAGACCCAGAGAGTTAATATGTAATCTAGGAAAAATTTCCTAGTTTCCTATTCAGGCTACTGAATAAATCTTTAGTCTCAGATGGATTAATATAACTGTATTTTTAAGTAACAATATATTGGGAAACATAAAGTCAACTTCAAGAAGTCATAACACAATAACAAAACCATTTATTGGTTTTGTTCCTCTGAGGGTCTACTTTTATTTTGGGTTGGAAACATTGCGACTCAAAGCGATGATCCAAAATGTGTTGCACAGTGTAATGGATGCATGTAAATAATAGTAAACCCAAGAAAGAAGAAGGTGCTCGTTTCACTGCTCACGTTTGCGTTTGGTTACTTAAACTTTAATGTTACTCAACGATGAAAATATTAAATAATCAACCGCACGGTTATGGAAATAACCATAAGGTTAGGAAAGTAGGAACTCATCTCGATTTCTTCCTTAGAGAGAAACAATATCGAGGTGGAGAGGGAAAATTGTCTACTTTCCTCGCCTTGTATTTTGTTATTACACACCCATGGTTGAATAATATAAGGTTAGGAAAGTAAAAACTCACCTCTGCCTTATTTGTCTGCCTTATTTGTCTGCCTTATTTTGAAGTTTAATATTTTATTTTTGATAAAAAAACTACGTTGTTGTTTTTAGTTACTTTGTATTTGTATAGTAACCATGGAAACTGCTCAAAAATTCATTCAGAAATGCACTTTTAAAACATTTTTAGTAATCTACTAATTTTTGAGACCCGACCCCTTGAGACTATTTGTACAAAATTTGAATGAAATCGCTTAAGCAATTCTCGAGTTTACCCTAAACAACTGACAGAGAGAGAGACTGACCGAGGTCGGATTTATGATATGATAATTCAATTTGTATGGGAAAGCAACGTATTAAGTTGCTTGCCCATACAAATTTAATTCACATACGTTTTCCACGAGTTCACGCAATTGGTCATTAAACATGTGACAAGTGTTGTTGACTTTATACAAATTTTTGCTGCTTACTAAATTTTTAATCTTGTCCAAACCGCAGGCATTTTGTTTTCCATTTTCTTCGTGTCATAAATAAAGCTGAAAAATCAATCTGCCGAAAAGGTCACTTTGAGGTTTCTATATTTTTAGGGTGTTCCTAAATAATTGCTTATATGAAAATACAATCAAAATGCTCAAACAAAATTGTCTTCTTGAGCAAATACTCAATCTTCATATCATGAGATATTTCGGTCTCTTGTCCGAAACATTAAAAGATAAGTTTTGCAATACTTCGTAAGAGGCGTCGATGTGTACTCAGGGTTGCCTGATTTCAGAAAGAAAACAACCGGACACTGTTTTTTTTATAAAAAGGCAGGAAGGTGGGAGGTTTTCCATACTTTATTAACAAAACTAAAAACACTTTAAGGAGGCAGAAAAAGTATAACCAAAACAAAAAATTCAAACGTAAAATTTAATAAATATTGAAATTTCGGTGTTCAGATTCCGATTTGATTGGATGTCTTCATATGATTTGGACACTTTTGGTAAACAAAAACAATTTGCATAAATTCCGCGAGTGTACGAATTGTATGAAAATATGTAACTTTTTTTTTGTAAAAGTTGGTTTTTAATATTGCAAAAGTTGATTTTTTGAAATGACATGTTTGTTGTTATTTTATTATAAGTTCTCACCCGGTTAGAAAGGTTATTAACCAGATGAAAACCGAACACCTGGCAACCCAGTCTGTACTTGTTAAATAAATTTGTTTTAGACTGTAATTCTAAAATGTACATACATATGTACATACAAAGAAAATTTATTTTTATTACAAAATTTGACAGCTGTCAACATTTTATGAAGAGAAATTTTTTCGTAAGTAAATCGAGTGAGATGAAATGTTTATAAACATCATTTTCGAAAAATTTAATTTATTTGAAAACAATTTGAAAAGTAACGCTTAAAGGAATCGATAATCGGAATAACGCTTCGTACAATTCTCACGTGCACTAAGTACGGATAAATCTAAATACGAGTTTGCTCCTTCATTTTAGAGTCGTTGGTTCGATGCTAAATTTGAATTTATAATTTAATTTTCTACACTTCCTTGGGCTTTAATTTTTACCGTTTCTGTTGTTCACTTTTTTACTTTTTTATTTGCAACTTTATGGGTGCGTGCGTTCGTGCGTGTGTGTGCGTGCGTGTGTGTGCAACCAAACAACATTCAACACAAATAAATTTGATTCTGTTTATGGTGGGAAATGCTTTAAACCAGTCTCTCAGCTTAGGACATTTTATTAGCCCACAAATTACGCTGGCAGGTTTTTGTTGTTTTTGTTTTAGTATGGCAAATTGCCGGAAATTTGCAAAATAATTTTCGCTGCAGGTGCTGCGCGAGCCACAAACAATGAAAAAGCAACAATTCGAAATTGATTCTTTTCCTTCGCTGATGGTAGAATAAAATCCTTCGGTTGCGTCTCTGAATCAGTCAGTTGACAGTCGTGGCTGGCTGCTTGGCTGGCTGCTTGGCTGGTAATTTGTTAGCAAATTGTATTTAAATGAAATCCGGTTTGTGGAATTAAAATGTTCGTTAGCGCGTTTAATGCGCCCGAATTTAACATTTTATTTATGGGATTAATTAAGCTGCATTTCGCCGACATTTGCGCCAGGCGCCGCAAATACATTTGCGCCACTTTTTTCTATATTAACGCCCCTTTTTCATCTTCAGTGACAGTAGGCATATAAAGGCTGGCAAAGGCAAAGGGGTGCTTTCAATTCATTCGCAGTATTCATTTCTGTTGTTTTCCCACTTCTTCCTTTTGTATTGTATAATTTAGCATTTTAAACGCAATGAAAAATGCAAATACCGTTAGAGTTGTAGCGGTTTAGTTTGTATACCCAATAAAATGAGCTTGGGAAGGTATATTCAATGTGTTAATGTTAATCGTTTTAGTTATTGCAATAAATACGTACATCAGATAATGAGAGGAAGGATAATTATACCCATCGCCACGCGCTTGCATGTTCCATAAGGAGGCGTGGTAGGTATGATAATATGTATATATAATTGATTAGCGTCGAATTCTGGTTAAATTTAACGATGACAGTCAATCTGTCTGTCTGTCTTAGCCATTATTGCCGATTATAGTAAGATATATCGAGCTGAAATTCTCCAAGCGGAACATGAGTTCTAACATAAGCAATATCGGATAAAAAGTACCACTCCCTTCCACATAAACTTCCCTTTTCATGCGGAAAAATATTATTAAAAATAGTTACATTATAAATAACGATTAAACGAACAAATTCGGTATTTAACGCTTAAGTAGTAACACAAATCTACAAACAAAAAATGGACGTGATCCGATGAGAACTACACCCACTTATAATAGAGACATGAATCACAATTTTTGGTGTCACTGAATGCCGGAGGGTATTTGAGTTTCGGCATAGCCAAAGATAATTTTCTTACTTATTTGTTTTTTGTAATGCAAAAAATGGAATGTTTGTATCTCTGAACTTAAACTCTGCTTAGAAATCCAAAGCTCACATACAAAATTTTAGAACAATATCTTTTAAACTGGGGACGAAACGTTAGTCCAAATTCAGTACAACCAACGGTGCAAACGCTTGGTGTAGGGTATTAAACAGAAAATTGTGTCCTACTAATATTACTCTAGTATATACTTAACATACACTAGAGTGTGTAATTTCTAATAAGGCCACAAGGGTACTCCCACACAAACGCAAATGCAAACGCCTCCAGAACCGTTACACTGCTGCTAAAGCTGAAGTGACTGTTAATTTCAAAAAAATTTAACTTATCGTTACATAACACATAATTTCAAATATGACGGTATTAATTTTTCAGTTTTTCTGCTTACAAAATTTATTTCACATGAGAAGTTTAATTTCGCGATTTTCACGCGTGTTCAACCGCAAAAGGCTTTAAAATCACAAGACGAAGATAAAGTATCTCGTGTTTGTTGTGGTTTTCCATTATTAAGCACTAAGTGTAAGTACCGCAGAGCGAAATAAACACGCTTATTGCGCAAGCGGATATCCTCTGAATTCAAACCAAACCAAGCGGAATGCAAGGATATCGCGATTATTTGGCGCGGTAATGGGAATACGATATTAAAGCCAAATTAAGAGAGCATTATTAAGTTATGGTAAAATAGTTATTGTCTGACTACGCCGAAATTCCAATACCCTGCGGTCATTAATAAATAAATTCAGCTGTACGCAAGCGAAAGGCATTCATACGAGCATATAAACTAAGCTCGAGAAACTTTCTTAAAAAATAATTTTTATATAACTAACAATTCAATGGACATTACTTATACATAACAAATGTTAAAATAACCACGAATCATATGAGGGTATGCCATAAATGTGACGTAATCGTTTTTGTTTTGTTTTTCTAAATTAGCGTCGTTGTTAATCGAAATTTTCTTTTTATTGATTAAATTACTGCATTAATGACAGCAATCTGTTATTTGTTGATTCCATTAATTCTACACCCTGGAAAAAGTATGCAAAATCTATGTATACCCGGCAAACACAAGAACAATTTGATATTAATGATTAATTCTTAAGTTGACTTCAAACATAAATAGTGTAGTAAATATAAGGTAAGGAAAGTAGAATAATGTCCCTCTCCACCTCTTTCTCTCTTTGAAAATTGAATTGTTGTGTAGTTGTCATAATTGCTATAAAATTATTAAGTAAATCAAAAAAAAAAAAACTTCAATATAAAACAGAAATCGAGGTGAGTTCTCTCAAATTTGCGTTCTCATTTCGACTTCACTAACCTTGTTATTCAACTATGATAACAAACATTTCTTCCAAAAAGTCGGTTTCGATCGGACACTTTTATAGATACAAATATTCTTACTTTAGTCGACGAACTGTCCAGTCTGTTTGCTTGACGTATACTCGTATGTCTCTCTGTCTGTCTGTCAGTCTCCCGTTATAAAGTCAATTAAATAAAAATTATTTCGCTTAACGAAATGGCTCAAGCCAATGAATCCAGTAAATGAGTCAAGTAAAAACGTTTGCGATGTCCTGACGTTTTGTTTTTGTATTCAACTAAAAGAATGTTTATGTTAAAATATTAAATTTTATATTTAATTCCCTTTTAAAATTTAAGTCAGGATAACTTTACGATAAATAGGTTGTAAATTAATGATAGTTGGTATTCATATTAATATATACTCGTATTTAATTCTGCTGATTTTTGTTATTGGTAAGACAACTTTAATTTTGGAAATTGCTTAAAGCCACATAATTTATGCGTATTTGTTTTTGTAAAAATATCTTTTCAATTCAAAACAATAATTAATGGACATTTAACCTCAATAAAAACAGAAAATGAATGACATTGCAAACACTGAAAGTAACTACAAAAAGCATTGCAGGATTGCCATCCTGCCACAAACCGCGATAAGCGAGCCAACAATACTGACCGACCTACATTATGCATTATTAATTCGTTGCCCGGTCGGTCACAGGCACATTTTTTCAACTACCGAAAAAATGACAACGAAAAATCCACAGAAAATTCACTCAATACAGAACGACGGAATGCGACGACTAAAGGGATACTCGAACATGTCAACCAAAAAAAAAAAAAAAAAACTCATCTACTGTCGTAATGTCTCGCCATGACTCGTCCACTTCAAAATCCATTAGCGAAACTATACGTCAATATTTATGGAAAAAATCCGATTATTTTTGAAAAGAATTTAATTGTTTAAAAATCAAAAAAGTAAATTTTGTTTGTATTGTTAACAAAATTCTTCCTTGATGAATGTGAACGTTTAGCGCCAAAAAGTCAAGGTAATTCCACTTCGATTCCACTTGAATTAACTTATTTGAGTTGATTGTAAGTAAAGTTGTGTCTGTGCTAAGTGAAAAACATTTTTCATACTGTCATAACTCAAATTGTCACAACTTAAAATAAAGTTTCTTATTTTCCCTTGAAATTTAATAACCAATCTCCAACCACAATCTAAACCAAATCCTTATTTCTAAAGCATTTTTTTCTCAATCATCCACGTTTCAATTCAATAAAAAATACTTTTTAATAGCTCAAAACATTTAAAAAAAGTCATTTTTGATTTGTGTCACTTTTGAAGTGTCACACACACACACACATGTCACAAATGTTACAAACAGATGATAGAATATGTCTGATGACGCACAATTCCGGCGGTTACGAAAATTCAGTTATCTGAACTTTACTCGTACCGTTATCGTGGCTCAGGCCCAACCTGCACATTTGTTTTTTTGCACATTTTTGTCAGAGTTTTATGGTTTATGCATGGACAGTTTCTCATCGTTTTTTGTTTTGATGTGTCCCTTTTAACGAAAGTAATGTAAAAGGAAACAACAAACTTTACGTTTGAAATGGTGGCCGACATGTAAGCGGCCGGACGAGGTTTCATACATGGTCGATATTAAATGTGCTGCATTCACTCGGTTGCATTGGCATTTCCTGTTGAAGTTGGCCTCGACTGTCCTACTGAAACTATAAAGTAAAAAACTTTACTAAAGAGTTCGCAAACATGTGTAGAATTAGACAATCAAAATGATAATAAATTAATTTTGTAGATACCAAAGACAATTGAAATCTTTATCGTATATTTTCATATCTTCACTATTAGTATCTGCATTAAAAGTTTATTTGTTATTTTGTAAGTATACGAGGGTTGCCTTTTATATTTCGGGATTAGAGAAAACAAATAAATATTTATAATCGAAAAGTGGCTTAATTGCTTTTCCCAATATTCTCCATGAAGATCAAAACAATTTTGCATACGTGTGAACCAATTTTCGAAGCACTTTTTCTATTTAATTTCCATTCGATTGTCAAATTATGTGGGATCCAATGCAAACAACATTTTTTTACAGCCAAATCTTCATGCAATATTGAATGAATGCTGGTTCCACCAATGTGCAAGGTTGCCTTAATCTCGAGATGAGTTACATGACGATCTTGCAGAATCAGTTCACGCACAGAATCAATGCCTTTCGGAACAACAACAAACGATTTTAGATGACCTTCACGAAACTCGTCCTTGAGTGAACTACGGCCACGATTGAATTCATAAACCATCAATAATCACTGGTCCTTGATGGTGCTTCATCGGCACAAATTAGTTCATCAATGCACTGTGATTGAGTTATGTAATTCACGTCGAAAGTTGTAACGAATAATCGCACGATTGAATTTCTGAAGTTACTGTAACAACACAAAAAGTGTTCGTATGTCAAACGTTTTGAGTACGTATACGAGTATTGTCAAAAATGTCAAACTTGACTAAAGAAACTTAAGTTGCCAGATGGCAGCACAATTGGTTGTTCATTTTCGAAATTTAAAAATTAGATTAAGAGGTAATACTATATGTACCATACCAAAAGTGTCAGTTGGAAAATGTTTCACTTAATGTTAACCCAATCTCCAACGGTTTTCAAGTTATCGTGCTTACAATTGTTACACTTGTTAGTAAGAGTTTTTTTGGGGTAGTAGAACTAATGTTGGACATAGCAAGATGGGCAAAGGACCCGACGGTCGATCTTGATCAAGAATATATCATTTGGATTGAGTGTAGCCAGAAGTTTGGCCGAACACAATTATGTCTATACTTTCAATAAAAATTTTGAGTCCGATCAATGTTGCGACTTTTCCAGTTCAGAATTCGTTCAATGAAATTTCGTTCTATCCTTAAAGTAAATTAACACCGTCAGTCTTTTTCCATTTACAATACGAACAAATTCGACTTTAATGGAATGGTGCATTAAAAAATCATATGAATTATTACAATTAGTTTACAGCATTAACAAATTATGTTTAGTTTTCCTGCAAACGCACACATGAACGGATAAACACACACACACACACATAGTGGGAATAGTGGGAATACTGTTCCACTGCATAACTTACTGGCGAAATAACTTCGGCGCGATGTTGACGAATTAATCATAGAAATTAACACATGAACACGCCGAATTCACAAATAAGCACAAACAAGCAGCACATTACCACTACAAGCACACACACCCACACACACTCATACACATTTACAGTTGGCATTCGGCACTTCAGCCACTCTATGAACAAAATCCCATGAACGAGGCGATTTATCACATAATTTGGGCCTGAAATATCGCAGAATAAATATTTTGTTTGCGAATTTTTTCGTACTGCTGTTTGTGTTTGTTTGTATTTAGGAGTATAGATACACATGTACGTTTGTACATGTGTGTCCATATTATCGTATCGTATATGTATATGTACGTGTTTATTTAATGTGTGAATGTAATTGACTGTTTGGCAGGTGCTTATGTTGACTTAAGTCATTTTTTCATTTCATGTATAGACTCCACAAATTTCTTTTTCGAAACTTTAAGTAAATGTTTCACTTAAAATCTCATACATACCTCATAATATGTAAAATCAGCAACATTTAGTTAGTCTGAAAAGGAAGAGACAGCACAGCGAACTTATCTAACGCACAAAGCTTTCTGATCAGCGCAATCCCGCCCGTAAATCATAGAGGGGAGAAAATGTTTCATTGTTACTGTTTTGAAATGTGACACTTTTAGAATATACATCGAAACACCCTCACGATAATTCCTGGTAGCCAAAAGAATACAGTTTAATTCTACACCGACGGATTCATTCCGAATCGTTTCGTCTAGGAAACACAGGTAGCATCTAAGCAGAGTTTCTTGGAATAGAGAAGCGTGTAATATACTCAGTAACCATCCACTTCAACTATCGAAGGCATTGATTATTACACTCCTCTGGATATCTAGTCATTGGAACATTGGAGGAAATCAGAAGGCAGATGCAGTAGCCAGAAGAAGCATCTGCCAACGAATTTGGGGCGTTAACTATTGACGGCACAATCAGCGTTATTAAAAGAGAAAGAATTTTGAATACAGGCGGAAACCAGATGGACGATAGCTGGAACCTGTAAAACAGACAAACAAATTTGAACAAGATATAATCAATCAAGAAACGACGAATTGATAAGAAAGCAAAGGACAGAAATCTTTAGAATGACTCCAACTATAACCGGTCATTGGCTGATGGCTGACCATGCCGAAAAATACGTTGGCACTACGATGACAGATGCACATGTACTCCACGACACAGAACGGTAGAAAAATTTGTATTGGATAACCTCAGCGAGCTCACAGAGTTTCAAATAGACGGCATTAATAGGTACATGCTCAGTGGTGTTCCAAAATGGCGCCTGGGCTTTGGTCTACCAGGTAGGACCTAAACTAACCAACCACCTAGTCACCATGCATTAAAGTTTAAATTGTTTAATGATAAAGCCAAAAAGTATTTCCAACTTGTAGAAGCTTTTTCATTTCACAGCTTTATTAAAGTCAACTATACGAATATTTAAATCGTAGTTGAAATAAATTGAATTTGTCGGCGTTTTAATTATTTCGCCAAGTTATCGACTTCAATTGCGCAATCCGCTTTAGCTTACAGCAGCCAGCCGTCACAATTGACGTAGCGTCATTTGCATTTCCTGCATTTGCCGGAAAATTGTAATGGCCCATTAGGACAGCGGACATATTGTATTTAGGTATAAGTTTGTAACATATGATTAACTTGTAAATTCAAAATTCATTCAGAATGAAAAACTCGGGTAATCTTATCATGTCCATTCATCTGTCTCTCCGTTCATCATAATTTCTTGTGATGTATCTCACACTTTTACGAATAATACAAACTAATTATAAATGCATTTGTATAAAAATATATATAAACAAAAAAAAAAAAAAAATGACAAACTAATTCGATTTTAGATTTAATACCATAAAATAGTAGAATATTATTAAATAACCGGTAAGGCCGGCTACATTTTCGTACTGGTTCAAACTGCATATGCAAATGACTGGACGGGAACAAGCGTTAATGGTCGAATGGACCGGTAGGTTTAAAACAAATATGTACATATGCAAATATGTGAAAAGGAATATTGATGTATGCCACTTAGCAGCAACTTGTGCTGCAATTCTGCAAAAGTGGTAGAAAGAAATGCTTAAAGCTTAACGCTGGAGTATAGGCGGCAATCAATAATTTTCTGAAATAACCTCGATAGTTCGATACTTGTCTGAATTCAATTTTTTAAAAACTGAAAAGTTTCATCGCACCCTTCGTTTTGGTCCCCAAATAGTGTACCCGTCCACTTCTCATTATTTGTGTGCTTCCCCGTAATCCAAGACCTTTAAGTTGGATAATTGACAGGGACCACGCAAACACATCAACCAAATTTCCATATTCCACGATAAATCGGAGCAACTTTATTACGTTTTAAAAAAATTATTTATTTGGTATTATAATAATTTTGGTATTACCTTTGGAATTAATAACCTGTAGTAAGAATAAATATTTTGTTTTTAATTTGACCAATTGCCAATATTGCAAATTTCAATTCCAGCAAATTCTTCAAAACCGCAGGATGTGCTCGTATTAGCATATCTCAAATCTCTGTGCGAAATTGATTGTTCGTGTCGTTTCGGTTTTTGTGTTGAGGAAATTTGATTTGTATCTTAAAGATACATTGCCTCAAGCACACGCAGACAAAAAGAACAAGCAAATACTACGGACATACATACATACATACAAACAAACAGACGTACACTGTGAAGAGACCCAAGCAAATTTCTCAGCCAAATGAAAGGAAATAAACTTTCACATTCAATTAAAGTAAAAGGTGGCCTTGATCCTTGTTTGCTCTACACAACCTGCAGTGACACTCCCACGTACCGTACATTTCGGTAGTCAGAGAAGTGCCGGACAATATTCGCCGCCGCCGCCGCCGACACAAGCAACAAATTGCCGACGACATAAACACACGAACACAAACGCAAACACAACAAAAGGTGAAATAATCGTACCTAAAATGTAATAAATTTCCAAAAATAAATGTGAAAACAAATGAAGCCGACATTTGGCAGTTCTCCGATGGTGGTTTGGTTCAGTGCCTCATCCTCTGCTGACGGATATCTCGAATACAAAAGCCAACAGTTTAACGGGTTCCTTATGCTATACGCAGCAAACTTTCAAGTTAGAATATCGAGAGTCGGAATATTTTAGTAACATGACACTGCATAATAAGATTCTAATCGGAAATTCTACTAAACACCACAAGAAAATTCAATTTCAGAGTAATTTATGAACTAATGATGGTAATTTATAACTTATTATACCCGGCAATACTTAGGTTTCTTTGAAAAAGAAAATAAAAATGTACATCAACGTGACATTTATCCAATCCTGCGCAATATTTTTAGAATGGCAGATCAGCTCACCTTATAACTTTTAACATATAATCTAATACTTTCCGATAGTGGGATAATATTTTCATAGCTCATCAACTGCCTAAGTTATGGCGGTGGACGTTAAATTGAATCACAGCCATTTTTTCTAATATATTAGATATAGTGACCATTCAACTTTACTCCAAATTTTATCTTCATAACGCAGAAATTTTTCTCTATTGAACAGTGTCATCGACTGTTTTGGATTGCTAGCTCTGGCCATGGCAACACTATGGAGTTTCTAGAAATGTTGTTGGAAGTTAGGTAAACGTAAAACTTTTCCAGTCCCACTAACTTTATGTTGGATGGAAGAAATTTTCATTACGCACTCCCACATCCGTATTATTGATCGTAGCTTAGCTTAATTATAGGAACTTAATTTTTATTATCGTCTCATTAATCTGTTGGCCATAATATCTGAGACACCAAACAGTTTACGATTTTAATATCTTAGGTCCGAAATATGTAAGCGTGGCCAAAATAGTCTTTCATAAGACCTAATCTCCTAAACTTTCATGTACCTACATTAAATGAATCGATTCAGAGGAACTCATATAGACAAAGAGACAGAAAATATACAATTTTGACAACTTGAGTCTGCATACTAAATGTCATCAATTTACGAGGGTTGTCTTTGATATTCGGGATTGAGTAACCAATTGTGCTGCAACTGACGTTTCCATAGTAAAGTTAAAGTTTGACATTTTTGACAATATACGTACTCATAGCGTTTTGACGTATGAATGCTTTTTGTGTTCTTTGCATTACCTTCAAAAATTCATGTCGGTCAAAAAATGGATTTAAACATTTTTGTGCAATTATTTTTTACAACTTTTGACGTGCATCGATGAACTTAATTCGATTTATGACTATGATGCACCCTGAAGGATTAGTGTTAATCGATGGTTTACTGAATTCAATTGTGGCCGTAGTTAACTCAAGGACGAGTTTCGTGAAGGTCGTGTAAAATCGTTTGTTGTTCTTTTGGAAGACTTTGATTCTGTGTGCGAACTGATTCTGCAAGATCGTCATGTAACTCATCGCGAGATTAAGGCAACCTTGCACATTGGTGGGACTAGCATACAGTCAATATTGCATGAACATTTTACTGCAATAATAATTTGACAATCGAATGGAAATTGAATTGAAATTGATTTAAAAAGTGCTTCAAAAATTGGTTCACACGTATGCACAAATGTATTGATCTGCATGGAGAATACTTTGAAAAGCAATTGAGCCACTTTTCGATTTCTAATTCCGAAATATTAAAGGTAACCCTAGTAATAATGATGTGTTTCTATAACAGTCGATTAGATCGCACCAGTCCCAATTTGGCAGCATGTGGCAGCATGTGCTGGTGTGCGACAATGTCCCATCAGTACCCCAACTATTAACCTGCAATCTTCTCTTGAGAGCGATAGAAGGTAGTTGGTAGTGTTAATGCCGTAATGCCGGATCATGATTTTAGTCATCCTGTAGGAAAAAAGATATTCCCACAAAGATTTAGCTATCGACTTTGTTCCTAAATCTATCTCAGGTTGCAAAACTCAAAGGGATAGATATATCTGTAACTCGATTACCTCTGCACTTTAGCAATCATTTGTTTTTGTTTAAATGTGTTATGGCCGATTTTTTTTAGTATAGTTGAAAATAAGTCTCTTGCTGTTTTTTATTGTTTGAGTAAACGTTTATCCGACTGGCCAACTAAGGGAGTAGCTTCTTTCTAGTATAAAAATATGGAATTGTGCTTTATTTTAATTGAAATAAATTTGTTTAAAAAATGATTTAATTAATGAATGATTAACGTTCAGTTTAGTGTTTGTGTAGTGGTCAAATTAATGTGCTTGTGGAAGTTAACTTTTTTGTGTTTTCACGAAAGATGGCGCAACAGTCGTTAGGAGAAGGACCGCCAAATAGAACGAGTAAAGCTACAACCTCCGCCCACAGGCATTTCCAGTTCCAGTGAAGGAGAAGTTTAGCCTGGCATATTGATGGCATCATCTGGAAATCGATGACGTCACTAAAAAAAAGCTCTCACAACAACTTGTTTTCATTAGTACGCATCCTCGCCAAAGAAATTTCCCGCCAAATTATTAGAATGGATTTCGGTTGTTTCACGAAGGAGGCATCCAATTTATGAGCTACATATCTACGAGCATTGAGTTTCGAAGTGAACTGATTGTTGAGCGTTGTAAAAGAGCAGCATGGAGGGGGGGAGGGGGAGCGGTGGTCGACTGTTGGTGTTACATAACACGTGTTTTCTGCTTTGTAAAAGCTTCTCTCTGCGAATAGCCTGGCAATGAATTGAAACTCAGTGACAACGCTACGTGACTTCTAATTAAGTGAGCGCGAGAGTCCCGTAAACAAGCTGCTGGAGTTGTAGGCAAACACAAATCATTTGTTAATTTGAACCAAATTTGATGTACTTCTTTCCCAATCAGTTTCATTAATATTTCGTATCTAAGGATTGGAGTCATTTGCACGTTTCGCTCGGTGTTCCATTTAATTTACTCGAAAAAGAAAAGTTACTTAAAAACTAAGAAAATGATTTACGTTGGTTTTAAAAAAATAATAAATTTACAACGATTAGTATAATTGCCTATTCATGTTTTGTCGGCTTTATCTGTTGATCACGTTGATTAATAAATTAAAAAAAATATTGATTGTATTTTTACAAGGCTAGATTATTTGCCATTATCATTATCATATATCTAGTAATAATATATTTAATATATATAGTAAACTAAAATCAATTTTGGCTCTCTTTAGGACTCTATAAAAAATTGTTTTGTCTCTAAAACTATCGAGGTTAGATTCTAAAATAATCGGTAGAATTGAATTTTGTTTACTTACAACATGTTTTTTCTTACGCCCACAAATACTTAAAATCAGAGTAATTTAACGTCAAAGGTGGTTTATATTGAAGAGTTTGGTAAGAGAATATGGTGAAAAAATTCGATTATATCGTTAATATTACTTTTAAAAATTAAAAATTTGGTATTTAGTTGGCATGACCACTGTCGACAACTCCACCAAAAATGAGCGCCATATCGAAGAACAGACATGGTATGGAGGTATGTATGGTGAAGAAACCTATCATACGACAAAATATGGACATGGCGTCAAATTGATCTTGACGCCCACAAGAAGAGTGGGTTACGCTGGAAAATTTGTTAATCATATTCAACTAATAAAGATTAAAAAAAACCGAGCATCGCCGGGTACTTTAGTTTATATAATACAAGGAGTAATTTTAAAAAAATGCAGATTAATTTTGCGTTTATGATTTGGCAATTGTTTATTAAACTTTCAAATAAGAAATCCTTAAATTAAATCTGGCAACTCCCTTTCGTAGCGTACGTTTACTCTCCTTGCAAGAGCGCAAAGCGAGTAGGCGAGTATACGCACTCAATGAAAACAGGAGCGGAGCGTTAAAGTAAAATAACAACAAAAAAGAAAAGAAGAAAAGAAGATAGCGAAGAGAAAACCACATACAACTCATCTGCAAAAAATGCTTTTATGTCCTGTTTTGGCTCGACTTTCAGTAACCCAAACACTTTCACACAAACACACACACACACACATGCACATAGACACAGAGACACACAGTCACGCACAAACAAAAAATTTAGCTAACGCTGGGAAGCAAAATTAAGCGTAGCTAAAAAACAAACAAAAACAAAACAAAAACAACAACAACAACAAAAAAATAGCAACGTTTTGGCCAAGCGAGAGCTATTACCAATGTCAAGCAAAGTTGCCACACACAGTTCGTGGCTGGCAAAGGCGCCACTCGTACCGAGCCTGAGTATACGCGGAGCGTTCAAATACGCGTTTGGCCAGAGAATCCCAAAAGGAGGTTTCCTCAACCAGTGCAAAAAATTGTTAAAAAGTGAAATTAAAAAGAAAACGTACATATGTATATACAATATGTAAATATGATTGTTCCGTTGCTTAGCTAAGCGACCTGACTTAAAGTGTGACGAAATTTTAGAGTTTCAAAATTTTTATAAACAAAGTGAAAGTTCGAGCATCTTCGCCGTCGTCGTCCTTGAAGCAGAAAATTTCAGCTGCTGTGCATTTGCCTTGGCTTCAAATGCTCGAAGAATTGAATTTGGATTTTGTAAATTTTGTAAATGTCGAAAAATCAAAGAAGTAAATTAATAATATTAATAAAGAGTGAACTCAGCGGAGAGGGTGAATTGGAGCCTCGACGAGCGTTATGTGGATTGCATAAATAATCGAGATATACCTGCAAGGAGCACGCATACGTGCGTTCCGATGTGCTTAATTTGTATGATTTGAAATCTGAAAACTTTAAGAAAAGAAAGGAGCACTGGGAGACGTAGGAACGGATTTTAGAGATGCTTCCAGATTTGAATATTAAAAATAATAAAAAATTATCTCAAATTTCAAACTATGAAATAATCTCTCTAAGATCTTTTCGTATTTTCGGCAGGAGTTTCTCTAAGTGCTCTTCCTGCCTGCCCCACCTTCTTTTTGCATTGGAAATTGTCGTGCTGCGTGGTGGCGATGTGTATCCCAGTCTTTTAACCAGCGTAACGCTTCGAATTCAATCAGTGATGGCACTTACGAGTATTTTACACTTTTGAAGTCAACGAAATATTTCATTTCAATTAAAGTAAACAAAATTACCTTAAAAAAACCAAAGAACATAAATTAATTCTACTCTAGGACAAAAAAAAATAAAGGATTCCAGATATATGAAAATTCGCTGTCGATCGGTTGGTACGGAAGTACAATCTTTTTTTAAGGAACATATTCCAAAAAATAAATTATATAAAAGTTTTAATATAATGTAAATGTGATTCTTTCAACATAATAACTACCTAACTAAGGTTCGTTTGGTCATAACTTCAATAACACATTTTATTAACGTTGCTCTTTTATATGATCCAAGCGATTGGGCTCCATTTCAAGAGATTTAATAACTATTGGTCACCAGTGACCAAAAGCGCTTTTCTACGCCCATGAAAATTCAATGAATTAAAATTGTTATGAAAAAGTTCGAAAAATATGTCCATTGAGGATCACCGGGTCCTCCGGTTGTCTAATAAAATATAGATAGATTGTTAGAGGCAAAAGAAGTATCTCTTAATACATTTTATTGGATTTCCGGTTTCTCTTATGGTCTCGAAAGGGTTAACTTATGAACTAACACAATTCTGCTGTATAGAAAAACTAAACAATCAGATCTCTAAATTATAAATTCTCTTTTTAATAAATATGCCGAAGCGTATCGGCCACTTCAGTAGACTCTAAACTTGCCGAAACTCTTTTGACGTGTCAATTAAAAAAACAAAAACAAAATTCGTTTAGCAAGTAAAAAAGTTGCCAAAGTTTACGTTTTGATACTTACGGTTGCCAACCGCGATGTGAGCAATTGTAAGAAACCGTGCGACACCCAGCACAAAGAAAGTCAAACGGATGTGCCCAAAGAACTGTTACAGAAGAAATAAAATCGATTTCCGACCATCAGCAATGATGGGTTCATTTGGTACACTCCGTCCGCATTCCGCCGCTCTGTAAGGAAATGTTGGAATTCGATAAGCAGATGCAACAAAACTTTCTTTTTACTATACAATGAAAATGGGATACTTCTGGCATTTTAAGAATTTGTCGTTTTTTTTTTGTTTTGTTTTAAGTGCAGGTATCCTCCGTCCGATATTCCATGTGCCGCGTTGGCCTAGTTCCATATGCCTGCATGTTTAATTCAGATGTAGAAACTTTTGCGAGGGTTTTGCTTTTCATTATTGCTCCTCATTTGTCCACTTTTTTATTTATTTAATTTTGTATTGTTTCGGCGTGTTCTATTTTTTGCTTTTCCGAAATTAGAACTAACAGAAGGCGCATGGTTGCGTGCAGTCCTCTCGTAAACTCCCAAATAAGTTGATATTGTCTTTTGCTGTCGCAGACAAGTTGACTTGACACAGGCGAACTGTAATCTTCGTTTTGAATGTGATTGTTTTTGTTTTTGTTGCGAACCTATAACCGTTATACTTAGCACCGAAAGTTCATTAAGACAGGTCGTTCGTGTGTAACGCCCCCAACGAGGTGTGTCCGAGATGGATCAGCATCATTTTTCAAGTCGATTTACATACGAGTACATACACGTACGTCCTCCAGACAACTTTTGGTTTGATATGTAAAGTCTTTAAGGTAGATTTAGACATGTATATACACGTATATACAATATATTCATGATAAGAATCAAAAACTGAGTTGATTTAGCCATGTCCGTGTCTGTCCGTCAGTCTGTCATCATTGAGCTGAAATTGTGTAGACTGGCTGCTCGATGCCCTAGACGAACTGATTAAATATTGGAACCAATATGCCAGAACCTCCTTCCATGCAAAAATCTGACTGGGAGAAGTGATTTTATAAAAGGGAAATCCAAGTTTTAAAATGGAAATGTAATTTTTAATTGAATATTATCGCCTGCTCGAATACTTTTTGTTTTTTTAAATTAAATATTTTATGGTTTTAGAAAACTGAAAAAACTGAATCAGAAATCGTTTTGAAATAATGCTAAAATCAAATAATTTGCGAACGTATAAATTGGACGTTGTTCATGTTTGTACTTATAAATCCGTACGTTACCACATCGCAACGCTCAGGAGTCCCATAAAAACCGAAAATTCACAGCAGCGTACTCGAGCGGAGAACAAAAAAAGCAATAATAATACGCAAGAACAACAACAAAATGACAATGCCAAAGCTAAAACGAATGCGAGTAAAATAAAAATTAAATAAAAATAAAACTCCAGCCAAGACGCACTAGACGACATGCCAGGGGAATTGTGCCAGGATCATCATTATCACATGCAATCACAACAACAACAAAAACAACAACAACAACAGCTAGGATTAGTCGCCGAACACGACACAACACACAATTTTGGCAGCAAGCACTACAGTGCCACATTTATGTGTATCAACCATCGCAAAGGATATAAATATTTCAAAGGACTACGAAAGCACAACTCTGCAGGCAAACCCAATTGGCGCACAGTACTTTGCAACCACAGCTTAACCAAACATCTGCAAAAGTAGGAAATGTTTCATTTGTTATTTAAACAAAGGTCAAATATTTGAATTGTTTAAATGAGAAACTGTCAGGAGACGCCATGTTTAGAATTTAAAGGAAACATCTTTAAAATTTTATATATTTCAAATATTAAATATTTAATAATCTTTATCCTTCTATTCTTCACTGTCCGGGAATCTTATCAACCTTGTATATCTTGTCTTATTATGTTTGTTTATGTACTTTTACCTGATCTGATTCTATTACATTAAACTTAAAAACGTCTTTATATAAATTTACAATAGCTTTGTAGAAGAATATCTTTATTCTGAAAAATTTGACATTAATAGGCAAAGTATCTATAGGTACACTTTTAAACTAAAGTTTAGTTCTGTTACTTCTTTTATTTACTTGTCTTCAGACATATTTTTCTTAACAGAGAAATAAATATTTTAAGTAGTTGTAAAAACAGAATTAATAAAGTACCAAAAGTAATTGAAAAACTTAACTTTTCGTAAATGTAAATGTACTTAACTTTGTTAACCATAACCATAGCATATTTATATATATTCTGGATTTCGCTTCATCACATATTTTTAATTCTCGTCTCCAAATCGAATGTGCCACGTATGATGTGGCGGAATCTAAAGGTTAAAGCTGAACTCAAAAGGCATATGAAATCGTTGATGCATTTGATTATGTATGTCAAACGCACTGAGTATGCTCAGACATCAAACGCACGCACGGAGTTATTGACCGCCACCCATTGTTAGCATGCAAACTTTGAATGAAAATATTTGTAGTGCAGATACATAGTTAAAATCCAGTTAGAAAAGTAATACAACATTATTTACCTTCATCTTCTGATGTGAAGAGGAGTTGTTTATTTGAGGCTTTTAAAGATTACTTAATAAACGACGATAGCAACGTCCAGAGAACGCAGTCGAAACTTGTTCTACAGTATGAAAAATAAATTGGCTTCTTTTTATATTTCTAACCTTTTTAAAATTTTCTTAATACTCGTACTTTACTTACCAAACATCTTCCAATGCAGTAAAGGTCAAAGGAGTTATAATGTGTATAAACCAAATCTTCTTTACGAAACTTGGATTATGAAAATAAACCAACTTTTTAGAAGTTTTCAACCTCGATTTTGTCTTTATCTAGAAGCCTAAATGTAAACCTGATGTTTTATAATAACTCATCTCAATAATTTTTTATTGAAGCGTGTATAAAGTTTTGACATAGATTTCGTATACATCCAACTACTGTGCGTTGCGCTACTGCGTCACTTTGTATTCTGGTGGTGAAAGGATAAGAACAAAAAATTCCAACTTTGGTTTGAATTTCAGTAATTTTGTAGTGAATAAAGGAATGAAGCTGGGTCTCCTTCACTGCCCCAATGCCCGTGGCGACAAATCGCCTCCCGCAGATTGGACATGGCAACTTGCCCGACGGTTCTTTAAAAATTTAACGCTTCTTTCAAATTAGCAAGTTTCTAGATGCCGAGTTGCAAAGCAGAAAGTAAATTTCAATATTTATTCATGGCCCATGAAAAATGATTAAAATTAATATTAAAATTTTTAGTTTTAAATCCATAAGATCTGAAAAGTCTTTGAAAAGTTAACTGTTGTCGAGTTAGCTCATACCGAAGGGTATATGTAGGCTATAAGCAGGCGTGGTAGGTATGATAATATGTATATTTAAATTATCATGATGTCCGACTGTCTCTCCCAGCGGGTACAGTCGTAGTTTAAGAGATATGGAGCTGAAATTTCATATGTGAGCCTCTATTCTATTCTCCAAGCGGAGGTTGAGTTCTAAGATGAACCGTAATAGACAACTTACAAAAAATGGGCGTGATCGGATAAGAACAACGCTCTCTGATAATAAATGCAGAATATCTGATATTAATCCCAGAACTTCTCATAAATCAAAGTTGAAAGTCAAGTTTATATATTTTAAATATGAAGAAGTTAAAAAAAAGAGTTAATTTTGGTAAAAACAGTTTTGCTTTAAAAGTTATGTATGTATATATTTAATTAATTAATGTAGTTGTAATAATGAAATGTCATACTTGAATGCTATTAACTTTTATTTTTTGTTGTAAGTTTCTTTTCAAATGCAGCTACAACCAACGATGAAACTAACAAATTGCTCATTTGAATTCAACAATGGGCCTAACCAAAGCAACAACAAAAATGTTGTATTCTATACGTATAGATTAGAGTGGACACCAACTGTGGAGAGAACAATAAATTATGAAACACCCTTCGCCACATGCAAGCATGTACCAAAGAGTATATTAAGTTTGTTTTTCAATTTGTAACGCCCATAAGAAGGCGTAGTAGGCATGACAATATGTATGCATACTAGCTTATAGTATAAGAAATTTTAAGAAGTTACTGTACTTACGCCCGAGAAGGTTTTGGAATAAAAAATCTGCCACGCCCACGTAATACGTCTACAATTCCTGAAGTAAAGTAAAACTATTTGATAATTTCGCTATCATTGATCCACATTTTTTATTTGGAATTTGAGTTTTCATGGTCACTGTCGGTAACTTCTCCAAAAATGAGTTTGGTTGGCTCAAACTAACGCCCACCGCCGTAACTTATAAATGTGTTATTCTATATGATAACATTTACATACCAACGGGGAGGGGAGTATCGGAAAATTTTTCAAGTTCTTACTAAAGGTAAGATGGGCCGGGAAACATCTTCTCGAAGTTATCTTTCAATTTTTTTACTTTGTTAAGCGCTGGTTTCGAAATATGGTCCAGTCTAATGTGGATATCGTACGTCGTTATGTTCTGGCAGTAACTTTTTATTTCAATAAATGCGAAATGAACCGAATAAAAATGGCAGCACCAGACCAGACAAGAGCGTCTGGTGAATCATTAATCATTTATGGTTACGATTCTACTTATATGCCGAACAAGCACCTTAATTAAATAGATTAAAAGATTATTTAAATATATTTGGTTAAATATTTGCCATAAATGTGTATTGTATTCTACAAGTAGATTCTAGATTTAAGTAGCAAATATGAAATAAATACATTTGTTTTCTTTTTCTTTAGTGATAAGCGTGTATTTAGTGGCATTTGGATGGATCCTAGATAATCATAATTTTTTTTAATGCGACCTTAAGACTTAAACTTAAACTTTTTAAAAATGTTTAACTAATTCTCCTTATAATTATCTTTATTAATATTATTTAGGAAGTGTATTTTAATCTTTTTTTTTTCTTTTTGCATGTTCCGTTTTTCTAAAAACTTGGAGTATATATCGAGATTTGTCACTCCTATACAATACGTTCACAATTAGTGAAATTATTCCTAAAATTCTAAAATTTTATATCTGAATTTGTATGGGCACTGTTGACAACATTTAGATTCACAAATTGGGTGTGAGATAGGTGGGCGTGGCAGATTCTTTTAGACCATAAATCCACTCAGTTCATTTAAATACTTAATAAATAATGCCTCCTAATGAGCGTTAAAATTTGATGATCAAACTATATATACCCTAAAGTTCGAGCGTGCGAGTATAAAACAATGTCTTACAGTTATGAACATAATACTGTAAATGAAAATATTTAAAGAGTATTTCAATGAGCAACTGCAAAAAAAAAAAACGGATTAAACACGCTTTAAACGTTTATAATCAGCTTAAACTTTGACATCGTGTAGCAAGGATTGGAAATTAAAAGATACGATACACTGCACCCAAAACTATCACTCAATTATTTTATTCACAATGTCACTGAACCCATTTTGACATGTGTATTGTCCCCCATCATGGATAGTTCCATACCATTTAAGTAGACAGACAGACAGACATACAGACTGAAAGGCAGGCAGGCAGAAAAACTGAATGCATAGAACATTTTTACTTTAAAAGGAAGAGGATATCTCTTTTATAGAAATGAAATTTTCTTATATCATCGTATATGGAAATCGTTTTGGAGATAAATGCCAAGTATTACAAATCGTTTACATTACATTCAGATAATTCCTTTATTTCTTAGTGAACGTTTTTCTTATGCTCAACTTAACTCCAATGAACCATTTGAATTTTGGATACAAATATGCATGAAAAATCATGAATATTTCATTTCAATTATTTTCCACACATTTATTGTTTTCTTGTAACAGAACAGGACAGACTTTGGTGACTGAATTTATTAAGTTAAGCCCACATCAGGACGCATTTCATCATTTGACATATGCTCTTATATCACAATAAGAAAAAAAAAAAAAGAAACAACAACAAGAAAACAAATGTATTTATGTATAATAGTTTCTTAAATGCATTAGGATGCCTGAAGAACAGTTTTGTTGCTTTTCATGGTGAACCTTTCAACACGAAATAAATTGTTTTCATATCCGCAACTCATTTAATACAGGAGTTAGTGGGAGAAAACGTGTTGGGCACATTTGTGCTATTAAGGTTTGCTTACGGTTGTAAGTGGTAATATCCAAGGAAATGGTGACAATAATGGGAACTACATTTCGTATTTGTTTTTATTCTCTCGTCTGTGATATCACTTATCTTGGTTAATTTTTAAATCGATTTCTGTTTTAATGATTCACCTGGGCGACCGTGCTCGTTAGGCAGATTATTTAATCATGCTACAGTTAAATTGTATTTTCAATTTAATTATTAAAAAAAAATATAAAAGATTCACATTATTCCTGGAGAAATTGAAATAACTGAAGAGAACATTGGTTTTGTGGTACCTTTGCGTCAATAAAATCGTCCTGAAGGTGCTCTTCAGAACTTTTAAAATCTTCATAAATCGAAGTGGAAGTATTTTTTGAAGAGCACAAGGTTTTTGTTGTTATAAAATCCCAAAAGAGCCGATTTGTATAAAATGAATGTAAGTAACTGACTGCAAGAATTGGATCAAAATATGACTTACCTTTTTATTCAAATGATTAGAAATAATTTGCGACTTTTTTTATCCACTTCCGGAGGTCAAGGTTGTCGCAATCTTATTGTTGTACCTAATAACGGCAAGCTGGCAAGTTTCATCAAAATCGTTAGAGTTAGAGTTGATGTGGGCTGGTATGGGATAATAGCTCTCAGTCCTCATGGACCATTGTGCTGTCCTCATTTTCTAGATAATGTACACAATCAACCAAATCTTTTTTGTTTCAAATACTGTTTGACCATGCCCACGAAAATATGTTTACAAAATTCTTGGTCGGCTTTACATTTTAATACATATAGTAACACAAAATTTGTAACAAAAATTGGCGTGATCGGATGAAAAATTACTTACAATTGAGACATATTTCTGTTGTCTTTCAAATGGCGAAGGGTATTTGAGCTTCGACAAAGCCGAATATTATTGTCATAATAGTTCAAATTGAACAACATGTGACGACATGAGCCACTCAATGAATTTGTCTTTAAGAGTATTTAAATCGACATGAAAACAAAAAACGATTTCTTAGACGATTTAAATCTGGAAGACTCAAAGTCATTGGCCATGAAATGCGCAGAAGCTTTTAGGAACTGCTAATGTCTGCTGCAAATGAAATGAATCTCTTCTTAGAATTTCGAAGACTCTTGCTCAATACGAAATAGAGGATTCAAGTGGTATTAAAAATTACCTCCCCTAGAATTCTTCGTGGCACAATTTGGTAATGAAAGCTCTTCTCCGTAGAGTCGAGTTTATGGTTCGGAAATCGTAACTTTCGTTTGTGTATTGTGTAGAGTTGAACACAAACGAACTTTACTTAACGTACTTTCGCCAGTGCTCCCCCACTGTCTTAAGATGACGACACCGACTGCATTTGTGGCGCATTTTCATTTTCATTTGCAGTTTTTGCTGCGTAAACTTTTTAATTGCATTTTCGGTGCGGAGACATGCGAAGGAATGCGCGCCGGGAACTCTTCTTCTTTTTCTTAAAAGCGGCTAAATTTGTTTTGTTCTTTTATGTCCTGCAGATAAAATTTTCGCATTAAGTAGTTTGGTTTGTAAACGACACAACTTAATGCAGCCTGAGCAAAAAAAAAAAAAAATATTTTTCTGATTTGGTCAATGAATTTAAATTTAAATTTTAGTGACCCAAATCAAACAACCCTGAACTATGTTCAGGTCACAAATCATAAAAGTGTGCACTTATAATGTGACTAATGGTTTATGGTAATGTGGCGTTGTTTTGGTAACCCTGCTGGGAGACACTTTCGAGATGCATGCCAAAATGTTGTTTCAGCATCTATTTTAGTTTTTCAACAAATCGAAATCTGTTATTTTGATATATATTTAAAGTATCAAATATTTGCGCATATATTTAAAGATTGATGGAAGTATGTCATAACTTCTAAGCTATCGGAAAGAACGGCTTCTTGTTCTTATCTGATATTTAATGATTGTAGTACCGGTTGCATATTTGGCAGGGATCGAAAATACCATAATAAAAAAAATTATTCAGAAATAATTATATCGAAAAGGACAATGACGCAGGACAATGTTGAATATACCATTTTGATCCTTACATCCTTGTCATACAATTTTTTTAAGCGATTTATTTTTTTAGCCTGGAATAATCGTTATTTTTGGCCGTATATTTTTTCGGTCGAAATAAACCGCCTCTATGTAATTAAAAACGTTTCTACTATTAAGTTTTATTGTAATCTAATGTAATCGTAGAATCAAATGATATAGACATTTTTTTTTAATGAATAGTGGAGAACTCGATCTTACTTTAAATTATGAAAAGACCGTTTATTTCGGTTGAAGAAAATAAACGACCGAAAATAAATAACGAACGAAAATACCGGTTATTAAGTGACGTTTGCGGATAACCGTCCGTGTACACTGGTTGCAATTATTTCCTAGATGAACTGATAAGATTTTGCAGGCAATCCGACCAACGACCACGACCACTACAAGAAAATATACTGATTTCTAGTTGACACGATATCTTGAGAATTATTGGACATATTGGGACGACATTTTTATTATAGGAGGGAAAAACTGATATAATTTTGGAAACGAATAGGGTGCTCCATATTTGTTATATTTTACGAGAATATTATAATTAAGTCCTCATAACTTTAATTGATTATTTTAGTACACAAACGGTCTTAAATAAGTAATCTAATTAGGGTGGTTCAAAATTTGATTGTTATATGTACCAATGTAATATAATTTTCTACTTTTTTTATAAACGTTAAGATATCTAGAAAAGGGCAAAGAATTTTGTTTCTGTGAATTCTTGAATTTACAATAAATGAAAACTTTGCGCTGCGCATCCCTTCGATGTTGTGCAAATATTTGAGCACGCATCTGTTCCCCTCGCTTCGTGTTACTTGATATCGATTTCCAATTGCCACAGTCAAGAAAGTGAAACACAAAATAAAACAAAACAAAACCATTCGAAGTGGAACCAGTGCAAAAGCTGGTGTAAGTAAAAGAAAGAAAGCCAATTTATGTATTTGCTTTGTGTAGATTAAAAAAGTTTCGTCTGTTTGTTTGTTTGCTCCGCATAATTTACTTATGTTGTGTTTTGTATGTATGAGCAAAGGTGTGAAATCCCAACTCAACTTCTATCGAAGTTCTTCGACAATGCCAACAAATTGTTTGCTCAATGTTTTCCACCGACGTTTAGGGATGAAAACCGCAAATTTAAATGTTCGAAAAAAAAAAGAATTAAATTTGAAGTTGGTAACATTTTAGAACAAAAAGAAAAATTGAGAAAGTGAAAATATTTGAAATGTTTTTCTTTTGAGTTTTTTCTTTGGGCCTTTATCTTTGTCAATGCCATTATCGACGAATTCACAATCATTTGAATGCAGCGGAATCTAAGCCACGAATTTAGTGAAATTTACACAATTTGGAAGGAATATTTAAAGTCGAAGAGGAATTTACATACTCTCGAACTTTCCGACTTCGAGAACAACTTCAACTCAAATTTCGCATCGATTACAATAAATTATGTAGGAACAAAGACTCGATATAATAAATTACAAATGGCTTTTACTCTTTTCGTCTCCTTTTGTAGTTGCATTATGTCTCGCAGACCTTGATACTCTACACTTAGCGAAAAATTACGGCTTGAACACTTTAGTTTAACAGTCGTCTCATATAAACGCGTAACCATCGCATTTGAGTATCCTCGTAAATTTGCAAGCACCATTTCGTGAATACATCTTGCAGATTTTGAATGTGTGTGTGTATATCGGCTGGCTTTAAGAGAGTTCATCTTTTAAGGATCATAAAAGAACTTTTAAGAATCATAAAAGAGTGGTTACGCTATGCTGATTTAAATAAAAGCGAATCACAACATCGAATAAGTGACCATGACGAAATCGACTGTAAAAGAATTATATTTCTGTTTCTCATTATGATGGCAACACTGCAAACAAATTTAACTTTCTGGATATTACAAATATCAAAAACAATAATCTTAATTCAATAGTTTTTTGTATCGGTGTATCCTTAACGCCTCAATGAGAACTTTTTTGTCGTGTAGGACTTGTCATGTTAATTCCCCTCTGGGACTATTAAAAGTTAAAAGAGTGAGAACAACATTTTCGTAGCTTTTCCATTTGTCTTTTGTCACTCTGTTCTTCTTTTGTCGGTGCTTTTCGTGTTTTCTGATGTGGAATATGGATGAATCCCAGCTTTGCCAAGTTGGTATTTGCAAAGATCTCAGCGAAACGAATGAGATGCCTTCTGATTTATTTGATGCGAACATGGAATGCGTTCCTTGCCAAATCAGTTTCGAGTTTCTTTTATTTCTTTTAGCATATCCGCTTTTTAAATCATTCTTTTTTTGTTGCCAGCAAATGTGAATGAATGTAGTGTAATAATATTCGAATGTGTGGAAATCCCATGTGACGATGCTTATCCGGAAGATGTCTTCAAGTTGTTTGTGATAAATTTATGAGCAAACATAACACAAAATTTTACACTTCATGTACATATTAGCATATACTTATATATAGTATACTTATTACCTTTAGGGATTACCATCCGAGTATGTCCTCATTCGAGTGGGTTTATTTATTTTCATTAGTTTCGTGGATGACAGCTCTAACAATGGTAATATAAGTCCGAAGGTGGTTGGAATTGTTCATTTTTAAAGATCATATGCCCTAATCATTTCATTTATAGACAAACAAAACAAAAATTTTTTTTTTTAAAGTAAACATTGAGATACCATTTTTCGACTTTGAACATAAGTCAATCTTCGTCTTCATAGAATTGAGAACACAAATTGAGCGAACTCACCTCGATTTCTGCCTTATTTTGAAGTTTTTTTTTTATTTTTGACAACAAACTACGTTGTTGTTTTTATTTACTTAATCGTTTTGTAGCAACCATGGCAACTGCCAATATTTTCAAAGAGAGAAATAACGTCTGGGAAGAGGAACATTTTTCTACTTTCCTCACCTTATATTGTATTTGTTACACCATGGTCAGATTAAATAGTAATTGAAATGTTTTTCTTTATATTTATATTGTATATTTATTTACTTATGTATATGCTATATATAGTATATTTATATTTTTTGTTCTTCCGTTTGTAACGCTCAGAAGGGGGCGTGGTAGGTATGAAAAAGTATATATATAAATGATCAGCGTCGGATTCTGAGTCGATTTAATGATGTCCGTCTGTCTGTCTGTCTGTCCGTCCTTCCGTCCGTCTGTACCAGCGATAACAGCCGTAGTTTAAGAGCTATCGAAATTTGGTATGCGAGCTCATATTCACCATGCCGAGGCTAAGTTCGATGATGGGCAAGATCGGATCAAAACTTCTACCCCCTCCCATACAAACCACCCCTTATCATACGAAAAAAAATTGATTAAAATAGTTCCAGTGCAGATATCCAGTTCAAATTCGATAGTTTTCACTTTAGAAGTAACACAAAACTGCTCACAAAAAATGGGCGTGATCGGATAAGAATCACGCCCACCTCCCATACAAACCACCCCTTTAATCGGATAAAAACAACGCCCACTTATAATAGTGACATGTAGCACTTATGTGCTAAAAAAGCATATTTTTGGTGTCACTGAAATGGCGAATGGTATATAAGCTTCGGCGTAGCCGAAGATAATTCTCTTGCTAGTTTTTATTATATTTTTGTCTTTCTTTTCTTCTTTCCTTTTTTCTTTCATTCTTACTTTCTCTGTCTTTCGTTTGTTCTATCATTCCTTTATGCATTCTTTAATGTGTTAAAACTGAAATGAGTCTTAAAGTGAAAAAAGCGCATCAAAACAAAACAACAATTCGACACGCCCTTTTCGTCTTTGAGAAATTAAAAGGCTTTTGCTAAGGACATCGCGTTGTATTTACCGATTTCTTTTGAGCGGATTTTCAAGGTTCGTGTCTTGTTTTCGTTTTTGCTTTTGTTTTTTAATTAAATATTCGTAGTGGAAGAAAATGAAAATGTTTCACAAAAGTTGTGTGAAAATAAAAAGGAAAACTAAATCGTCAACTTGAATGTTGCTACGAAAGCACACTCCCAATTATGACAGCCAAATGAATGACTTCAAAAGTAGAGGAATTGGGACGAGAATGTTGCTGTGCTGACAATTACTTTTTACTTACTTACTTAATTTGTTGTTGTTCGTCCTGTGGGCGAATAATTGTGTTGACGATGATGGCGACGGAAACTTTCATAATTAGAAAACACCCAAAGCAAAAAATATGTTCAAAATTTAAATTAATTAACGAGACTTTCTGTGTGATATTGCAATTAATAAACATTTCAAATTTGAGAATTTGAGGTTTGGAGATGTTACTTGGTTGCACTATTAAAATAATTCTATAATTTATGATTTAACTTTAGAAAATTATTTTATAATTTACTTAACACACGCCTTTGTGGGCGTTACGAGTACAAACGAAACTAAGTATATACTCAGTTAATAACCATAGAGCATACAAATAAACTTTTCAATATTTGATATGCTTTTGCATAATTTAAGACAAGAATGTATGTTATGCAAATTTATTTCGCTACTATTTCGAGCATATTTTGGTGCATATATATGAGCATATAATCTATTTATTTGTGTATATTTTTCTTCTCACTGATAAAAAATGCTAAATTTACTTTAGAGAAAAATTAAAAAATACGAGTCTGTATTCAAATAAATATTTCCGATAGTCATTCACGCATTTCACATTCGACATTAAAATGAATATAAATTTTTCCTATCAACAATTATTTTATAATAATTACATATGTATACTCTTATGAGATGTAAACACCCGCCAGTTATGTATGTAACCGCTTTGGCAAATAAATATAAACAAACAAATACGCAGTTCAACATCCTGACGTGAATTCGCACATTCATATCATGCCGCCCACACTCCGGCTGCCTGCCTTGCCCTGCCCTACCGGTGCGCTCATTTTAATATCTTTTTAATGTTATTTTGATGTAACCATAATTTTAATTTGACTCGTTATCAAGTTGCGCGCATTTCGCTTTAGCTTTTTCCTCTTGCATATACATATACATTTTGTATTAATTTTTTTTATGCTTTCGAAAAGAAAAAGAACATCTTCATGTGTGGAAGAAGGTCCATTCAACGCCCACAAAATCCTGACAAATCACATCAAAATTTAATCAAATTCCGATTTTGGGGGAAAACGCAACAAAAACGTTTTTTCTTTTTTCTCGAGTGCCGATTCGTATCCTCGAGCATATCGCGAGGCTGCATTTGCCGTTTCAAAGAATGTGTTTGTTTACTTTTACGCACAACTCAAGTTATTTAAAAGTTTTCGGTGCCAGGTGAAACATGCTTGAGGCGGCTGGCTGGGTTCGCTCGTTTGAATCGTAACAAAGCGGCAAAGTTTTTTTTTCTTTGCACTCGAACCTCCTGAATTAAGATAAATTGTGAAATTATTTTGAAACGTGTGGCTACATGTCGCACATTTTATATTCGCTCGTGTACATGTAACAGTACATACATACATGCATACAAATATACATGTACATACTCGTATACCCAGTTGGCAATTTTAGGGGTAAAAAGCGCTTCAAAAGCCCTTCCTGGCAGAGAAGCGGCCTTCCACTCCGACTCCGACTTCTACTTAAACTTCTGCTTCCACTTCCATACTACTTTTTCTTTTTTGTATGAAATGTCCCACTTTGCAAGGACAACGAGGCTTGTTACTGGGCCTTCCTTAAGGTGTACTCTTAAAGAGTTTTTCGAGAAGGTGGTTAAGGAGTACTATAGTATATAATTCCATGCTTTTTTCTACCGTCTTTTATCTCTGGAACTAAAATTTCTTTACAAATCGCTTTAATAGGAGCTGAAAAAGTTCGTTTGGCTTACTTAAACGATTTTAGAGTTTCTTCAACTTCTTGGTTGCGACACACTTCTGCACAGACGCAGTTGGCTAAGAAGGCATACATAAATTACTATTTCTACAATATATGTATCTTTCGTTGATTTCTCTTTTATACATTTTACTCACTTCTCTTAGTTAAATGAAAACACATTTTTTATTTATTTTAACTTTTATATTTAACTTTTGTTTTGATTTTGACAACCAACCAAAGAAATGTGCCGAGTTGAAAGATTTTCGCTAACCCGTCGCAATTGCCAGGCGTCGACTTAAAATGTCGAAATTGATATTTGTCGTTTTTTATTTAATTTTTTTGTAAAAATATTGTATAAATAATGTACAAAAGAGTTACATTTTTAAATTACACAATTTTAACTTGACAAAAAAGTTTTAAGGTTTTGCTTAAATAAATTTGCGTTGCTGATTGAACGCCGCATTACCCACCTATGCGTTCTCTCATTTTGACATTCCAATTTTGTTTAACATTTTAAATATGTTTTACGACTGTCCGATATTATTTTACCAAGATTTGTGTCTATGTAAACTTTGTTAGGTGACGGTATGAACAACTTATTCAATTAATTCATATTCATCATGTTCATGACCAGTATTTTTATTGATCTCTTTCTTTACTATATATTATGTACAAAAGGAAATTATGTATTATATACAAAATAACGCGTAAGCACATATCGAAGGGTATATTGGGTTTGTTCTTCTATTTGACCCATTTGGACCATAAGGAGGCGTGGTAGGTATGATAAAATGTGTATATACATGATCAGCGTCGAATTTTGAGTCGATCTAACAATGTCCGTTTGTCCCTGCAATTACAATCGTTGTTTAAAAGATATCGTATGTGAATTCCTATTCTTTAAGTGGAGGTTAAGTTATCAAATAAGCAAGATCGGTTTTAAACTACTACCGCCTCCAGTACAAACATCCCCTTAAATTAATTAAAATAGTTTTAGTGTATATAACCTGTTAAAATTCAGTATTTAACACTTTGATAGGTTAAGTTAGGTTAGAGTGGCGACAAATGCCTCACATAGACCTGACTAGGTCCATAGCGATACTACATGCTCCCTCCAAATGGATAAAAGAGTTGATCGTATTTCCAGATATTGGTCCATCACGAAATTTTCGGTTTTTATGTTCTAGAGTTTCTTCTTCGTCCTGTTCGTTGCAGTTCCTACACCAATTGTTAGAGATTATTCCCATCCTAAAGGCTGGTGTCCGATAAGGCAGTAAACCGTTAAGACACCAATCAGAAGACTGCATTCCTTTCTGTTAAGTGAAATTAAGTATTTTGAGTTTCTTTTGTTATAAGTTGGCCAAAATAGTTTGGTAGTAAAACTATAAACTAAAAATGGGCGTGATCCGATAAGAACAAGGCCTACTCATAACAGAGATTTGTAGCACTTTTTTGGTGTCACTGAAAAGGCGGAGGATATATGCGATAATTCTCTTACTAGTTTTTATTAACTTTACAATGATTTATATGGGTACAGTGACCTTAAAGAGGTACATTCAAAAATGTTTAAATATCATCACTGATCTACAGTTAGTTGTAATTAGAGCAACGATTTTATTTCGAGTGTCACTCAATTTTCAATACATCGAATTGACTGTTCCATGACTGATTTGAAGCGTTTTCAGCAGAACGTTGTGCATCGGTATCAGCGGTTAATTGACGATTCACTTTGTCCACAATGATCGTCGCGAAAAAGTTCCGACGTAAGGTCAATGGAGAGCGTCATGTTCGTTTTTTTTTTTCTTCAGCACTTCCACTTCGTTGTTACACTTTCATTTCTCATTTCTCATTCATCAATTTTAATATTTTTTGCTGTTGCTCGTTGTCAATTGATGACAATTGTCTAGATATCGATGTGGATGGGAAATGAGTGATATGTGTCAGTTTTGTGAATATTTCTTTTTGTCTTTGGGACAACCAGTGGCGTTTCAGCGAGAATACTCTTTGTTTTAGTTTTTGAATAAGTTATAGGTTTCTATCTTTCTCTTTGTTGTTGATTTCATAGTGATAAAGGAGGGTAAAGGATAACAGAGTTTTGATTAACAAATAAAAAGGTTAAGCGTTATTGAGAAAATGATCATAATTATAAAATGTTTTTCCTTGCTTGTAAAATTAAATCACAAATTGTGAAACACATTTTGGGTACAGCGACATTTAAAAAACTTGTTAATTAAAAAGGTTTTATTTTAATTCCGGGTTTATTTTTGGATGGAGACTTATTTTATTATTCAAAAATATTACTTTATGTATGTTTAATACATTTTGTTAATATTTTCTCTTTTTAAACTCTTCAGTCTTTGGAAAGCAAGGAAAAATATTTTAGAATTTATATTTATTAAACAAAATTTAAGCAAACCGTCACTGGAATCCTACAAATGTTTGTATTATGATAACCCCAAGAAAAAACAAATTTAACAAAAAAGTTCACGAGAAATATGAAAAAAAAACAACAAGTAGAAAAAAACCCAAAGAACATGCTTGGGTGCACATGACTTGAATTACTTAGCGAGCGTTGTGTGGTCTTCGTTGGGAGAAGCACATCTTCCACCGACGCGCAGCTGACGACAAAATTCCAAAATAATATAAAACAGAAACACAAAAAAAAAACAAAAACAAATTACAGGAGACATACGAAACGGAAAACTTTTATTCCATTTCACGATTGCATCAGCAGAACACAACAACACAACGTCACTTGGGCCAAATGCAACTCGCTAAACGAAGTGCAATGAAACCCAAAGGATCCTGACAAAAAAAAAACAACAAAAATAATACGAATAACAAAATAATCTTCAGATGTGAAATGAAAGTAGAGTAAAACAAAAACAGAAAAAAAGAAGCATTCGATAAATTGAAAAGTGAAATGAAAATGTAAATCGATAAAGTAAAGTGAAATATAAATACAGAAAAAAGTGATGCGTTTTATAATCCCCTCCTCCGAAATGGTGGTGCCTCACTCTCTCAGATAACCTCGTTCGTCTACCTCCCTTCAACCCAGCACTACATTTGTGTGACTTCACCGCAAGTTCACAGTTGGAATCTTCGTCAGCAATCGAAGGCCACGCGCAATGACCCACAACTTCCAAGTTAGCTACAGCGCTCTTGGAATGTCCGACGATAATCAGACCAGCTATTCTATGCCCTCGGTGGCATCGTCCAGTCGTGCAGCACGCAATGTCAACTTTCATGCGGAGCTTAATGCAGAAGCCGCCGCCGCGGCTGTCGGCGGTTATCCGCCACAGCTGTTGCCGCAATCACGCCGCAGTTCTAAGTCCTTTTTCCAGCGTCCGCGCTCTATGTCAGCGTGGAGCGACATTAGTCGCAGCAGCATGCGATTGGATGAAAGGTAATACAGTGTTAAACTATCTGAGACATTTTTCCATCTATTGAAAAGCAGTCAAAATAAATTATTGACTTGTACTTAGTTTGCACAGTACATTAACTAGCTTTTAATACTTACAAAGTTTAATTAAAATACTGTTTAGAAAAAAATACGAAATGCTTTTTACAACACCCTGGCAATATTTTTTAAATATTCCATAATTGAACTAAGCAATTAAAAAAAAACAACAATGTTTAATACCTCATGCATCATGGTTAAATATAAAGGTTAGGAAAGTAGAAATGAGAACGCAAATGGAGCGAACTCACCTCGATTTCCGCCTTATTTCGAAGTTTTTTTTTATTTTTTGTTAATAGTAAAAAAATTCTTATACAATAAGATGTAAAAAATCCTAAACTAAGTTTTTGTTTAAATTTACAATTTTCAAATTGACAAACAATATCGAGGTAGAGAGGGACAATTTTCTTCCTTCCTCTCCCTATATTTATTACACCATGTCTCAGATCTGTGATGTAGATAGTAATTATAATTTCTTACTTTAAATTACACTAGTCAACAGGGTTTTGTACACTTTGCGGTTTTAATAATCATTTTTGAAAAAATTCGTCTTGAGACGTTATGGCCTCGATAAACTTAATTATATGTAGCGAATGGAAATTCATGCAGTACAAAATCGAAATAAAAAACTTGAAACATGCATTGAAAATTCAAAAATATGCCAGTAAACCTGTAAAATATGCAAGAAAAAAACCTTAAATATGCAATTAAAAACTATATCATTTTTAATTTAAGTTAAATTATCGCATTTAAAATACTTTTTTTAAATACATTTAGATCAGTCAATATTTTCTCAATAATATGCGAAGAAACTTGGATTTATTGAAAAATATGCAAAAAATGTAATAATGTCATCGAAAGGAAATTTTAGTTTCGTAAAGGAAACTTTTCTTTTGATTTGACTAGTAACAACGTTTTAAATATCTTTTAAGGCGTCACAATGCTAGATCTTACTAGAAATAGTTTGTGGAATGATAAACTTTAACTGGAATTATTAAAAAAAAAAAAAACTAAAAAATAATATATTAAAAAACTTTCCGTAATCTCTGTTACAGAGATTCTGAGTTACGGCGGTGAAATTATCGGCAGTTACCAAACAAACTCAGAAACAAAATTTCAAATTGTTATGAGCAATATTAGCAATGTCATCGTTTATTTTCACTTAATTAAACAAATTGTGAGCGTTATAGCTGGGCGTGGCCAATTCTTCTTTGCACAAAACCTAAATGGCGTGAGCACAGCGCATCCCCAAAATTTCATCACAATCGGATCAATGGTTTAGACGCGCATAGGGTACATAGATAGAAAGAAAAATATATTCATTTATAAATATATATTATTATTAGATGCCAGCACTGCGACCAACAAGATCTATTGTGCATGGCCTATATTTTAACCCCATAGGCTTTTAATAAATTTTAGCACTAATTGGGGATTGTTGTTCCAAAGTTTATAAGGATTTACAACAGTGTCACCGAAGTGACAAAATCTTTGTCTGCCGAGTGCAGGACACTCGTTTCACAGAAACGACAGACGTCACTATCAGAAAGGCCCAACTTTGTTAGATGATATCTTAAGTTGCAATGACCTGTGAAGTAACCAGCTAAAATGCGTAAGTCCTCTCTACTAAGCGATAGTAATTTTTTGGATACTCCCTTTGATGAGATGAGGAATCGTTTTGCTTGCCGTTGACCTATGCTATTGAGCCAGTGACCGCCAAATTTCTTTTCCTCCAGTTTCCTGATAGCTTCATTGGTGTGGCTTTTCGAAAGACCACAGAAAGGCTCATGACTAATAAAAGGCATGTTTGCTCCTTGTTTTGCTAAGTAATCAGCTTTTTCGTTTTCGTCATGATCTTCATGTCCCGGTATCCATAATAATACTACAGTGTTGAAGTTACCTAGTATATTTAACAGATATATATATATAAAATAACAGGTGTTTTTAAACCCTTCGCCAAGTGCGCTTAGCATCGGATCCTGAGTCGATTTTCACGATGTCCGTCTGTTACAGCGATTACAGCCGTATTTTAAGAGCTATCGAGGTGGTACGTAAGCTTCTATACTCCAAGCGGAGTATAGAAGCAAAACTTCTACCACCTCCCATAAAAATCACCTCTTTTCATATGAAAAAAAAAAATTAATTACAATAGCTTTACTGCAGATAATCAACTCAAATTCAATTTTTCTCATTTTAATGGTAACATAAAACTGATCACAAAAAAATGGCGTGAATGGGTAAGAACCACGCCCACCTCCCATAAAAACTCGTAATTTTCTTGCGGATAACAAATTATTAAAAATATTGTAGTTACAGTGCAAATTACCAGTTGAAATTCAATATTTAAAACTACAAACCAAAAATAGGTGTGATCCGATAAGAACAACGCCCTCTTATAATAGAGACATGTAGCACTTATGTGCTTAAAGCAGCACATTTTTTGGTGTCACTGAAATGGCGGAGGGTATTTGAGTTTCGGCATAGTTTATTTTTAATCATAAGTGTAGTTTTTCTTTTGCCTGAGTGGAATAATGTGTGTGTAGCTGCATTTACTTTTAACAATTTCCAACTGTCAAGGTCAACTTCTGTTGGATTTTAACGACCCTCGTCAAACAAAGAAAAACAAAAGACACAAGCCATGCAAACGCACACACACACACACACGTAGTTTACATATGCTATATGTACATACATACAATTCCTTACGATTTTGAAAAAGTGAGTTTAAATCGACGTTGGTCATGTGTTGAGTGTGTGTGTGTAATCCATCAGTATTTATTTATTTATGTATTGCCCAAAGGGCAGGTTTTAACAAGAAATGTCTTTGGCAGATCTCCCGATTTGACTGTTTCCAAATCTTTTTAAAATTTGATTAATTTTTGGGTGATTTTTAGAATGCAATAAATAAAATATATAAATTAAAAAAATTCAATTGTAGAGAAATACCTTAAAATCCTACGTCCCTTAGGGTGGTTCAACACATTTTATTATTTTTCCCCTTTTGCCAAAATATAGAAAAATATATATTTTTAAAATTCTTGATAAAAAAAATGATTCTTTTTGAAGGTTCATCTTTTACTATTAGGGAAGAACAAATTGTATTTGTCTCGAAAAAAAAGCAGAAAATACAGGGTGGCGCAAAATAAGTCATCCGGCCTTCAGAATGTCGGTTGTGGCTCGTGCAGTGTGTGCTGTTGCTCCGTCCTGTTGGAACCACATGTCCACCAGTCCTAATTCGTCCAGTTCGGGCAGAAAAAACTCGGTCAACATTGCCGTATAGCGCGCACCGTCCACTGTTGTCGTTTGACCCGCGGCGTTCGGCCCGATGACTCCTCCAGCGTGAACAGCGCACCACGCAGTCACTTTGAGCGGGTGTAATGGTTTCTCGTGCATCACTCGCGGATTTTCGGTTCCCCAGAAGCGATAATTTTGCTTGTTTACGTACCCGCTGAGGTGAAAATGAGCCTCATCGCTCATTATGATTTTTGCCAACACCACAGACGAATTGTTACGCAAAAAAATAGACACAATTATTCCGCGTTCTTGGGGAGTGTATCGCTCCATGGCTTATTCACTTGTATTCTGTATCTGTCTAGTCCACAAATGTCAAAACAGATTTGACATTGGCGGCCATTTGCAAAAATGAGAGCATCTTCCAATAGGGTGATTTCTGTTGCTTATTTCATTGTGGATAATACGTTTTTGTATCTCGTGCAAGAAAAAATTGTGCTTAATTCAAGTGAAAATAAACAAATATTTTATTTTTTTAAATATAATTCATCGCGGTATTTCAATGACTTCAATTTTATTTCAATAATTCGGTTACAGGTTGTTAATAGTAAGACGGTTTGTTCCTTGTTTTCTACGATGCATAGCAAATGTTAAAAATGCCTCAAGAAATATATCCTTACTATGCTTACTAGTCCTTACTAGTCCATACTAGTATTATAAAGGGAGGTGTATTTCTTTATTTATTTATTTTCGTTTGTACCGTTTTCACGCTTAAACGGCTAAACTGATTTACTTCATTCTTGGAATATATATCGATATGGGTCTGGAAGGAATGATAGGCTATATGAAATTTGCCACGCCCACATATTACGCCCACAATTAGATAACTTAAGTAAACAAAATCGATTATTTCGCTAATACTATTCCAAAAAATCTAAAATATGGAATTTGAGTTGGTATGGTCACTGCCGACAACTCCACCAAAAGTGGGCGTGGTTGGGTCAATTTAACACCCACTGTCGTAACTTCGGAACGCGATGGTCTACAATGAAGAAACTTGGTATGTAGGTGTTTGATGATGAAATCTAGCATCTCACAAAAAGTGGGCGTGGTTGGATCAATTTAATGCCCACCTAATAATTC
The DNA here is from genome assembly GCA_949127995.1 of Suillia variegata. NCBI lineage: Eukaryota > Metazoa > Arthropoda > Insecta > Diptera > Heleomyzidae > Suillia > Suillia variegata. The sequence continues at coordinate 39,452,760 of OX421842.1, forward strand.
GCAAGCGGAACTACCGATTCTTCTTCGTTGTGCCGTTTCTGAGTTACGGTGGGTGTTAAATGGAACCATTCATTTAGAAAGAAGAAAAGAAAATAGAAAAGAAAGAAGGAAAGTAGATTGAAACTAACATTAACTTTTTATATCTATCTATTGATTAAATTTTGAATAGAACTAGTTTCAGGCGTATCCTGGAAATACTTACATACTAACAAACTTCGGTATGTTTGATACTAAATTTTAATGAACTTCTTTTTAACAGGAAGTTGTCATATCATTTTCATTTTGTACTTACAGTTAAATTTCTGGGAATGATGTTCGTTTGACATTTGACTCTTAAGACAATTCCATTAGCACCAGCATTAACATCGCACAGTGGTACTTAAACAACTTTAAATGTGACTTCAAATAATTTTATATGTTAAGATGTAGAATAATTTCTAGTTGCCTACATGCCAACTTTAAATAAAATTAGAAAAAAATCGAAGAACCAGGAGTTTGTGTTGAAATCTTTACACCCATTAAGAGGCGTGGTATAGAAAACTAAAAATGTTTGTAATCAGCAAGATTTACCGAATCGAAAATGTATTTAGAAATACTATAACTAACATTTTTCGTTGGATTCGACAATTATTGAATGGGTATTCAATAAGGTTGCGAAATATTCAGTTAAATACTTTATAGTTACCAATAATTTGGCAAGAAGTCCTCAAGATTTTAAATATACAGGGTGTGGAAAATAATGGTGCACTATGGACCAGTAACTTTTATGTTTTTAAAGTTTGTTTACATACCAATTATTTTTTTGGAAAATTTATTAATTAAGCGAAAAATTTTGTATTTTATTAATCGTTTGGATGTTTGGATTGTAATGAGTCCAATTTGCATCAATTAATCAAGAGTCGTATTTAAAGTTGTTTTGGAACTACTGTGACCAGCCCAACTCAAGGATAATGTCGCAGGTCTGCACTAGTTATCGAAGCAATCGTCTTGGAATTTTTTTATTTTTTGTACTTATAGATTCAGTTGAACAACATTTGTTTTCTTTTATGTCAACATTGACATTCATTTGGATTATTTGAAGCCAAAGACTTAAATTGCAAGTTCTAAAATCATTATTCTCTGCAATGGAATCACATTTAAGTTCTTTGGAACGTTAACGAAATGCTTCAGCGAAATATTTAATAGCTTTTTCGATAATGATTTGTCCATGATTTAAACTAGTTCTTGTTAATAATAGACAAGGGAACAACATCGGAAAATCTGTTAATATGAATTTGAAATTCTCCAAAAATTCTGCATACTGTACTTTTAAGGAATGTGTTATTCAAAGCTGCGATCAAAACGATTAAAGAAAAGTCAAGTGATTTAATAATTTCCACACTTTTTATAGTAATAAAACATAACCTTGAGTTAGGTCTCACATAGTCATAGGCTATATCTTTTCAATACATTAGGCGGATTCCTGTAAACGTAAAACTTTGTTAACTCGATGAGGTCGGAAAGTTGCGAAACACTTTTCGAGGATTCACGATATCGAAAAAATTCAATCAAAATAGTCGCTAAAACAGCCTCGAATAGATGCTCGTATGTTTCAGAGGCAACACTGAAAAAAACTACTAATGCCATGAAAAAGTTAACTTTTTACTTTACTTAAGTTACAAAATTGTATAAGAATAAAAGTAAAGTTTTGTTTATGTTTTAACTTGTAAAATTGTAAAATATTTGATTTTATTGAAAAAAAGTTGTTGTTTTATACATTGTTTATCAACTCCAAAAGAGATGTTTTCGCTTTGAAATAAGTGCTGCCACAGGAAAATAATTATTCAAAAGTGTTGCAACCAAAAACAAATTTGTGAATATAAATGAGGAAAAAAAGAAGTGGCTGAAAATGAATAATGCCGACTCAGCCAAGAGGAGCAGGAAACATGTTCTGTGCACTTTTCCAGCGGTGGCACGACCCAGATATAACTATCTAGGTAGTGGGTTTCTAGTTCCAAATCACATGGTAAAAATTAAGCCAACAGCAATTATGAGATTCATAAATAGTCTTTAATAGTCTAGGGTAACAAGGCAGCACATTCGATCTTTCAGATCGAAGTGTTTCTTTTTTTATTTAATGAAATTAAGAGATGTATTACTCAAGTTTTAAGTAGATTTTCCTTTTTGTTACAAGTGTGATTGTTATGGGTATCAAATTACAAAATAAACTTTAAGTTTTGTGTTGCTATAAATATATTAAATTAATAAAAATCATCAAAATTTGTTTTGTTTAATTTTCGATTTTACTATTCGAATTTGTCTGGCCAAATTTTAAGTTTGTGTTCCGATGCTTTAAATTTAAGGCATACTGACATACAAGTCATTTTTGATTAAGAAACTGTACATATACTTCCACAAAATTCTTATAAATTAACAAATAAATTTGGGCTTTAGTGTCCTTATCACTGTCCTGCCAAAATGTGGATACCAAATATTTCATATAACGATGTGAAAATCGATTCTATCCATTACAGAGCAACAAGTACTATAATGAATATTTTGGAAGTCTGCCAAAAAAGTTGTTGCACACAAAGCAAAACAAAAATTGTTGTTTACCTGCCAAGTTGCAAAACGCTGATAAAGCAATCCAGTGACTGACTGATAAATGGGAACTACTCAAATGTATGTATGTGTATGTATAATTCTTTTTTTTTGGCAAGACTGACTTTTGGCGTTTCAGACAATGGATTCATATACTCGTACTGAGTAGCGATTATTATCTTTTGAATTATTTCAATTTGCGAGATGCTTTCGCTCAGATAGCACAATGCGAGGGCGAGGGCGAAGTCAGCAAATGACTGCAAGACATGCGGCACTGAAGAGACGCCTCTATAGGAAGTGCAACGGACAGCAACAGGAAAATGACGTTGCGTGCTGTCGCCGCTTAAATTTTACACAAACGCTTTTTACATACTCGGAGGTTTAATTTTTATTTGCACGAAGGGAAATTTGCTTAGCTCGGTTTGTTGGTTTGTTGGCTAGCGGTGGTGTTAAATGGCTTACAAACACACACACAGCAAGTTTGCAAGCGACGCTGATCTAACAGGGTCAATTTCCGTTTGGTTTTCCGGTTGTAAGTGGGGTTAGTTTCGTTTCTTCCGTGTGTAGTGAGTAATTTGCGGCTACGAGTACATACAAGAACAATTTTTGTTAAGTTACATACACAAATGTGAGGAAAAAGTATAATTTTACACTACACAACTCGCTCGCTCGTACCGTTGGATATATTGAGTCCATATAAAGTCCATAAAAAGGCATGGTGTGTACAGCAATATATAGAAGATTTAATAATGACAGTCTGTCTCTCTCTCCGTAGTTTAATAAATATTGATCAGAAGTTTAACATGTGAGCTTCTTCTAAACGAAGATTAAGTGCGAAGATGATCAGATAATGCTCATCTTAGACCGATGTGGTCTAAAACTTGACCAATATCTTATACTAAATTCCACTTAAGAAAATTGTCCCTAAACTGGTGAAGGATATTTGCATTTTGGAATAGCCGAAGACATATTTTGCACTAGTTTTAAAAAAGTTTGTTTACTGGCTGTGTTACCCCTAACGTATGAGTGATATTTATTGTTTATTTAAATAAATAAATAAGTCTATAAATCATCCAGTTATATAAAAGATTTTTTCTGCTTTATTGACAGAAGCTATTTTCGCACTTATGCCACGATTACAATATGTCGTAACATGGTAACAAGTTAAGCCCGCTCAGCTGTGTACGTCATGACAGTTAATTAACTGCACAAAATAAAAGTCACAAACACCCACACACATTTTTCAAATCAGATTCAGCGCCTAATAACTCGCAAAAGGACCAATTAATATTTACAGCAAAAACACAACCGCCAGGCGACGTCAGCAAAAAATAATGGAATAGGAGAATGAAGGAATAAAGGAAAGAAAATGTGGTAACGCATGTTTAAGGCGCTTTGCGGCTTAGTGCGGCACTTGAAGCGATCGACATGTTCGTTTTGTTTTTCTATAAGAGCCACAGACGCAAATATTATGCCAAAACAACAACAACAATAATGATAACAACAAGAAAATAAAAACAGCAACAACAACAAAAAAGCGAAATACAAATAAAAGGAGATGAGCGGTATTATGACCGCATCATCCTGAAAATCCATCAATCAAAAGCAGTTAAGCGTCTGAAATACTTTGTTGGGAACTGCCGCGAGGCACTTTTTCCGCCTTTGTTGTTGTTTTTGCTGTTTTTGCAATTTCAATTGTAAAATATATGTCACGCCTCTTATAGTACTCTGTTGCATGAGTATGAAAATACAAAAAAAATGGTTAATGCCTAGATTTTTGTTGGTGTAATTTTAGACTATTTGACCTTTTTTGACCTTTTTTTATTGCCATAAAATTGTATACATGTTTGTTTAAATAATATAAAATTGGGAACCTTGTTTTTCTGTTATGGGTGCCGGGGCACGAGCTCAAAGAAGAGTTCAGAAACTCCGTTCATAGGTCCGGAATTATTGAAGAGCTCAAACAGGCATGCGCCAGTCAAGAAGACACATTGACCCTGAACATATCAAAGTATAAACTATTTTAAACCTTTACAGAATGGACTGAACTTTTCACAGGACACTCAATTACCATCTGAAGAAAATAAGAGTGGTAGAAAATGAGTTATGCCGACTCAGCCAAGAGGAGCAGGAACATTTTATTTGCACTTGTCCAGCGGTGGCAAGACGCAGACTTTACTACTTAGGCAGTCGGATTCTAGTTCCAGATCACAAAATTAAAATTTAGCCCACATCAATTATGAGATTTAAAAATAGTCTAGAATTGTGTTTGTAGGATAACGAGGCTGCACAAAAGATCTTTCAGGTCGCGGTGCTTCTGTAGCATTTGTATTAAATAAAATAATAATGATACTAAATATATTTTTGATATTTTGTTTAAAACCATAAATTATGATATATGATTTCTTAGAGTTATAACTACTTTAGACAGATTTTGAATAGTAAATTATCCGTTGAAATATGTCATTTTAGCAAAGAAAAAAAGGGGAGAATGACATAAGGCCCAATTATTATTTTGGGCCTATATTATTTTTTCATTGGGAGCCTTTTTACATTTTTAAATAGTTCTCCAATTTGGACTATAAAATTAGGACTCAAAATAGGAAATAACACAACAAATAAACGAAAAATAGTTGTTGTTTTCTGTGAAATTGTTTGGGGCCTTATTAAATGTCTGTCTGTGTCCTTATTTTCTGTGGCCATATTAAATAGCGCCATTCTTAACATTATATTGAAAAAATCGGTTCTAGTTTTATCGAACTCTTAAAATATTACAATTTAACATTTGTGGATTGAATCATATACGAGTATCTAATGGATATTTTTGAACTACTAGATGACGGATCATCTAGCTACCAAACCTGCACTTACTAATACAATTTTAAACTTATTACTAGCAAAGTGTTGAATGACTTTCTGAATGAAGGCGTTTTTTTTTGTGGGTTGGAAATAGAAAACAATAGCTCTGGGTGAAATTCAATTCAAGGAAAAAAGTAGTGGAAAACTGTGATTAAAAAAGAACAAACTTTTAACTTTTACAATTGTTAAAAAACTGACATTAAATTTAGACTAAGTGCTGTTCCAAACTATGACTACAAAGTACTGTGTCCTCCTAACCCCCTCACTTAATTCACCCGCAGTTGTTTACGTTTATCTGGTCGCTTATTCGTTTTCCGTTTTTTTCTTATTTTTGCAGGTGAGTGCTTTTAAAACTGGATTTTCCTCAGCGCAGCAGCGTTTTATTGTACGAGTAGCAGAGCAGCCGCCCACACGTATGAGCAATTTTAATTTTTGTTTGTAATAAAAAAATTTAAATTGAGCGTGTAAGTGTGTTGCGGAACTACGGAATTTTATGATTGCTCAAATGACTTAAAACGTTAGAGGGGAACTGCCTCAGTGTTAGCGTATATGAAGTCGAAATAGTGTCAGGCTATTGCGAGATTATTTGTTCGGGTAATAAATTTTTATTTTTTGTCAAATGTTTCTTTCAACGTGTCAGTGCAGAAATTTTTAATTTGTTTCCTGTTAAAGTTTTCAAGCGTTCAGAAGAGTCCACGTGCTTTAAATCAAAAGTTTGCTGGTGTATTTCAAATAGAATCTGCTCCCATATGGATTCCATACCCGGAAGAAAGAAACATTCATTAAGCGCACATTTTGCAGATTTTTTATGACTCTTGCTGGCAAAATGTTGGTTTAATGTTGCCTGTCAGCGAGCGCTACATAAAAGCGTCAAGCTTCACTGCCAAAACGTTTGTCTCTGCCACTTTCTTTCTTTTTTTTATTTGTTTGTTTGCTTGTTTGTTTGCAGTTACGAGTTATAACGCATATTCGCATTACAACAATTTCACGCACTCATTTGCTACTTTTACCTTCATTATTTTATTTATTTATTTGTTTTGTTGTTGTTATTGTGGTTGGAAGCAATTCGCTAAGGATGTCCCTAAGGAGATGCGTGGTGTGTGGCCATTTTCTGCGCTTGCTTGGAGCGCCTAGAAACCGTTTAAGACAGTTCACCTGGAAATTGTTATTGTAGTTGGAGCAGAGTATACGAGTATGAATCTTATTGTTTGTTTTATCTCATTTTGCTTTGTCTCGGTTCGTTGTTTTATGTTTTGTGTTACATGAGGGAATTAGCGGAAAGATCAAGCAGACCTTGCTGCACACTTTACACTACGCTGCAGAACACAAAAGATTTGGATAAGTCTTTACTAAAGGCAAATTATTCTACCATCACTAAACAATTATTTAAATATTTAAAATGTTTAAAAGTAAAGACTGGAGCTTGATTTTATATTATCAAATTCATGTTAGCTGATATTGGGATGAAAAAGTGGGCTTAGTCGGAATTTCTTTCTTCTTATAAAAACGCCGAATCGGATTTTGAACCGGTTATTTAAAAAGGTTTTTTGGTCCTTTTGAACTTGAAAAAAATATAACTAGTCCATGGGATTTTGGAGAAATCCATTTCACTAAGATTTCTCCAGGATTTAAACGTGTTCTTCAGAAGTTTTTTTATGCAGATAAAAAAGTTTTTTTTAAGTTAAATATTCAAAATTTGTGAAAAGTTTCAAATTTCATCGTCATGATACCAAGCAAATTGCAAAATTATATAAAAATAAAAGAGGATACTTAACACAGTAAAGTCCTCCAGATCTCTCGGTACTGCCTGTTAATAAGAATAATACAATTTATAGTATACAGGCAGTAGTACGGGGACAGCTACAATTCTTACTACATATGTTAATACGTAAATTTTTCTCTACTTGAAAGTGGACGTTGTCGAACATTTTAAAATTTTAGAATAGTAGTAAAATAATCTTTACACGAGTATACGAGTATATAAATAAATGTTTGTTTGTTTCCTTCTATCTTTCTTTGTACCCCATGCGCGTCTAAACCGTTCATCCGATTAATGAGTTGGTGTGCTCACGCCAAGAATGGTTTTGTTCATAAAAAAAATTGGCACGCCAATCTTTTCCGCATACATGTTGTAAAACACTGTCGACAAATTCTCAAAAAATGGGCGTTGTTGTATAAATTTATCAATTTAACGCCCACTTTTAAGACAGGTTGGATCAATTTTTCTACAACCACCATTTAACGCCTACTTTTAAGAATAGGTTGGATCAATTTTAAGCTTTCCATCATAGCTTAGGAACTTAATGTTCTGTTTATAAAACATATTCATGGATATGCCTGAAAGAAGAGTACAATATATAAAATCTGCCCACCTATTACTCCCTCAATTTGTGATATTTTGCGAAAACATTTAATTATTTGGTTAATATTGATTCTTAAAATCCTTAAATTTGGTATCTTAATTTGTATTTTCACTGTCGCCTACTTTGGGCGAGGTTTGATCAATTAAGTGTCTATTGCCATAACTTAGAATCATGAATATAACAATTACCAACCAACACAACAAGGAGAAACGGGAAGTTTCGCTTGCTAAGATATTAAAATTTCATATTAAAGTACCTGATTTGCCGCATTTATACATAAATATAATTCCAGAAAAGGTGGCAAGAACAGAAAGTTCATAAATTATAATGAACTGATTATCTTAAACACGTTTCTATTAAAAACAAATCACGCGGCAACGCTGGATAATATAAGCGAGTTGATTACAAAAGAGTCTTCAAATATCTAATCAAAATTTGTCCCAACATTCAACCAATTCATTTATATAAAGACAGTTAATATAATTTCAAGTTTATTTTACTTTGAGAAAACGTTTTTTCTTAAGTTCAAAAACATTTCCTTCGATATACTTAAATCGTTTTGAAAATCAAAGGCAACCACCACTCAGAAATTGTTTACCCGATATGTTCACATCACTTACCGAAATGTGAAGTAACATAAAACTTTCATATATAGTATATGGGGAACTTACGCTTTTGGATGAATACCCTTACTACTATATGAACAATAGCCAAAGAATGTCTGTCGTCCGTCAGCTGTTTGCTCGCATACGAAAATGCAATTTTTGTGCACACTTCGCGTCGTGCCAAAGAAGAACAAGTGCGTGTGCAGCATGGCCAGCGAAAGTAAGTGAGTAAGTGCTTTGAGGAAGCAGTGCAGTAAAGTTCACGGAATTTTTAAGTGCATTTAAAATCGTGTACACTTTATGACCACATCACATGGTACGTTATCGCTTAAACGAGAAAAAGTCATTTTTAACGCGCTGCACTATGAGGGATGGCAATAAAATTATTGTATAAAAAGTTGAGAGAATTTATTAAGCTCTACTTTGATAGTTTAAATGAACTGACCTTTCAGAATGTCTTCAATGAAAGATTGAACCTATTTTTTAAGTTATTGGATAATTTAAGCTAAACTATAAATAGACGAAGTCAGTCAGACAGAAAGTAATTCAAAGTGTCTTATTAAGATGCAGTGGCGGTTTTAATACTCTTTATTAAGGTAGGATTATCATTTGCCACCACTTGAGTGTTAAAACTAAACATCGATGGCTGTGATTGTTCAACAAGTTTGTGAAATAAAAACTCCTGTCCTTTATGATTTAATAAATCACAAATGGCGAAAAAAAGAACTCCTTAAAGGGTTTCTGAGGTGCGGTGATTGCACACCTGGCGTGTCGGTAATTAGCACAAATTGAGGCAATCGAGCGTGAGGAGCGGTGGGGCGACGAATGAACGAGACTGGTGCTGCCCACCCGCTTTGGTCGAAAACGGTTCAAAGTTCAACATGAAAGAGCGCACCCGAAGAAAGCATCGCACAAATGCTGCAAAGGTGAAACGAATAAATTTTAAGGAAAATGACATTTATCCGTTTTAAATTTCGTTTGGTAAAAGGTTTTCTTCTTGTTCTTTGACTTATAAAATTGGGTTTTTGAGCCACGGGCGGTGGTTAAGTGGGTTTCATGAGGGATTCCTCTCTCTCTTTTGTCCTTTTTCTTGCTCATTTCGATACCACGTGTTCACGGCATTTCCTTTTCTGCAATTTTCGTTTCTCTTGCTCTCTTACTCTCTTGGAGTGTTGCCATATCGTAAATTCATATTCGTGGGCTTTCCTTTTATTTTTCTCTCTCTTTTTATTGATGTTTTTATACACGATGAGCTTTGTACACTTACACATCAGCCACAACGGTACTCATGTATTTGTAAGGGAAAGGTATGAAAGCTTTTTGTTTGGAAAAATTCGTTCCATTGCAAAAAAGTTTGATGCAGAACACTAAAGATGGCGCAAACTTTTGAATTTTTTCAGTTAAGCCGACGTTTTTTTATATTTTATTTTCTTTTATTATAAATTGTTTCATGAAATAAAAGCTCAGAAATAATTATTAAAATCTCGTATGGGTAGTTTTAAAACTAATTTATGAATTAAACATTTTAAAATATACAAGATTCAAAACTAGTTCTGTGCATATTTGTTATTGTTTAATGTAGACTAACAAACTGGTTAGTAAATCTAACAAGGCTATCACAATTACAGGCATATAAAAGTGTAACAAAAAAATAAACAACTTTTTGTAAACAATTAAGTTGTAATACCTACGTTGGTAGTCCATTAAGTACTTAGCCCACAAAAAAAAAACGAAAATTCAGGTTTTTATTGCTTAACATTGTCTCCTTTTATCTCGACACACTTGACCCAGCGATGCTCCAACTTCTTTAACTCAAAGTAAGCCTCAATCGGGCGGTGAGGCTAAATACTTATCGGACGTACAAATGTTCAAAGGTGCTTCAGCTATCCGAAATACTAACTACCGCTACAGGATATAATGCAGAACTCCAATGGACATTATAACTAGACACTGTATAATTGGGTATGATTTCTGCAGAATGGAACTGGAACATCTACTTTGTCTTAATGTACAGCATTAGTTCCATGTGAGACTGCTATAATCGGACAAGCTACTTTTGGACCATCAAATTAATTGTATTGCCTACTTTTGTATATCTAAAAAAAATTCGTAAATGTAATTGTCCAAGAATTTTGGCCTCTTATTTTATGACATACATATAAACTAAGCGTTTCATAGCAAATAAGTACAACAAGATAAACATAATTGTTGTCATAATCAAAAGTGACACAACATTGTGCCCATAACAATAAATTAACTCGCTGCTTACACTAACCTAAACGCACTCCAACTTATTTTCGTAGTCTCCTTATGGAGTTGTGGTAATAGCCGAAATGTGTTTATTGTTTCAAGGAAATCAACATGATAGCCAAGAGCAGCAAAGATGCCCAGTGCCTCGATTTAAACGAAATCGATTACATTGTTATTTCTTCGTGTTGTCTCTTAGCCTTTGCCTGATCTGCATAAATGTCGCATTTCAATAATCGGTGCCAAAACATTTTCATTTCCTCCAAGCGTTACCAATCGGTTTAGCAGAACGGAAGAAGGACGATGGTACAACGGCGAGAACAACAGCCACACAATCCAATTGAGCTGTGTTGACACATTGCTGCGGTAGAATCGATGTTAAGAGAAGTACTTAAAATGTGAGTCATCCAAAGCGCCTATCAGCGTTTTGGTGAATGTTCAAGCAGTGTTGGGAATATACAAACAACACGCTCTGTATCTATAAAATTGATTTTAATCTACAATACAATTGAACAGATATTTCAATGTTAAAAAAATTAAATTTTATTTTTAATGCTAATAGTAATATTTATCATCGTGAAAAATTAATTATTGTTTTCAATGCTTTAAGAAATAAAATGTTAAATCTTATTAGAAGTATCTAAAAGCAGTATCTAAGTAACTACGCTTGGACACTTCCAAACACTAGACGAGTATTTCGAGTTAGGTTAAGAGTTTATAGAACCACAGATACTTACATAACTGTGTCAAGCGGTAAAACGATTGGAAGAGAAAGTGAATATTATCATTGTTGTTGGTCGACGATGGCTTCAGTATTCATTCCACTGCTGCGGATGGACAAAGTTACTCAGCTGAGTTAACGCTGCCTGTCATTGGCATTTCTAATAATATTCATGAAATTCGAGTAGGCATCTACATACACACATACGTGTATATCGATACACCTCAGTCGCAGCGATGTCTGAATATGTATGAGTGTTTGTGTGTTTGGCTGTGCCAGCTGAACTGATTTATTGGCCCAAAGGAGCGAGCGCTGGTGTCGGTCGCAATAAGCTATGGTAAAATATGGTTTTGCTTTTGCTTTGTGGCAATTACGCCCGTTAAAAGGGAGCTGAATGGGAATGGCATTCGATGGGTTGATATTATTTCGATTTAATATACATTTTAAGACAATCGAGTGTATGATGTTATGATGTATTAAGACAAATTCATAATGATCTGAAATTGATTACGAACATAATCAACTGAAAATAGTATTATGAATTTTAAGTCAAATATTTGTAATTACCCACTCACTTGTTTGAAAATGTAAAGAAACTAAACGGGGAACGCTCAATTAGGTACAATTGATTAATTCAAATAAATCTATTTTATTTTGATTAAACAAAAGTTTTTGCGTATATCAGAAGTTTATGATAACTTATATACTTTGTGAACTATTCTGTAGAAAGTTTAACTCTCATTTTGTATGGGAGATTGAGAGAGTTTTGGTCAGATTTAACTTAACTGTGAATATAAAATATGAACTTACAAAACAAATTTCAGGTCAATATCTCTTTCAAATATTAATATTACATATATTTCACAAATGTGTATATATATATATATTGTCATACCAATCGTACCTACGATGCAGATTGCCAACGGAAGACTTAACTGAATATACCCTTCGGTATAAAAAGAAGAGGGAAAATGTTTGTAATTATTCTTTCAAAAATCAAATCAATTATTTACATCCGTGAGAATGTGAACAATCGGGAAGCTAAGACATAAGCTGCGACTCTTTTCGTTATTAACATTGAGAAGCGATACAAACATACAAAAAAAAATCAATACGATAAATATTATATATTAAATATAAATATATACCGATTAATATTATCCTGATGCAATATTTTCAATTTGTATAAATTGTTTTATCAAATAATATTATCGTCAGTAGAATTCTTAAAACAGAGATAATATACAAGCGACAATTGGGACAACGTGGCGAATGAGTAACATTCTGTACTGAACGTTGTGAATGCTTCTGTACTGACACTAACTTATATTTGTAAACTATCACACATTATTAATATTAATAAAGGCAATAGAAGCACTGCGACCTGAAGGATCTTCAAAAAATCAAATTTGATACCAAAAATTACGTAGATAATATAATTCTTTAAAGTAAACAGAGAATGTGTGTTATTTTAAAATTGTTTGCCGCCACTGAATTTTTAAATTTTAAAATTATATTTGGGATACATTCGTCTTTCAGTTTTCTCACTCATAAATAAAATATTTATCTGCTTTATTGTTTCGACCATGGGTAAATAATAAGATTAGGAAAGTAGAAATGAGATCGAAAATTGAGCGAACTCACCTCGATTTGTGCCTTATTTTGAAATTGTTTTTTTTTCGATATATGACAACTCAATATGTTGTTATTTTTATTTATTTATTTTATTGTTTTCATAGCAATTATGACAGCTGCACATTTTCAAAGAGAGAAATAATGTGGAGGTGGAGGGGAAAAGTTTTCTACTTTCCTTACCTTACATTTAGGTATAACACCATTTTTTCGACAATGTACCTTAAAAAAGTAGCTACTATATTGCTGTATAATAGAAATATTATGTATAAATATATATATATTTTTAGGTTATGAAGTCATTGTCATTAATGAGTTCAGTTAGCAATTGCAAAGACAACTGCTGCACATATATATATTGTTGTTGTTGTTTTTAATTTGAACTTGTCTGCCCACTTAGCAAACAACTGCGAATGCAACATTTATTGCACTAATACGACTCGCAACTCTGAAGGGCAAGTAGCCGCCAGTCAGATACATTCGTATCTATTATCGCCTAGTGCAAACACCTGTTGAGCTTCATTTTGATTAATTTGTACTCTGTCTATGTATTTGTTTGGGTGCCTTTGCTTTACTTAGTCAACACAAAGAATTACCCAAAGTATTTTCTTTTTTTAATAAGTAACTTTTCTATGAATTTTGAGATATGCATTTTTTACTTTTCAAATATGAATATTCTGTCACTTGCATCAGAGACATATGCCGACATAGCAAAAATATTATCAAATCGAAATCGCTTAAAAAAGTATCCCAACTTTCTATATTAAGATGCCATGTTTTATTCATTGTGTATTTCTTTATTGATTTAAATTAAAACTCAATCGACCAAGAATATTTTTAAAGCAAAAAATTATTAGCAGTCAAAGTGGAAACTTATTAGAGAAATATTTCTTCAAAGTATATATAAACTTTATCTCTCCGATTTTTTGTCTCTCTGTCTGTTTTTTCGGATAACTTCGAGAGCCACGAAGTCAATTTCTTAAAAATATAATAAAATTGTTACTATGTAAATAAGAAATGCCATGCCCACCTGTTACGTCAACAATGACAATCTTATAGATATGCTTAATTTAATTTTGATGTTGGACCCAATTCGCTTGGTTAAACAATTTTGTGAAGTGTTTTCATAATCCAATTACGCTGTATGCAAACATTTTTTAATGTCAGTTTGCTGGAATGACATGTAAGGAACAATAGCAAACGTCACTACTTGCCTTCTGTTACGATTGACATTATAGTTAATAAATTCCTTTTTCAAGCTTGTAAAAATGTTTCACTTCAGTTAGGATTTTGAAAGATTTTGCGGAATTTGAAATCGGAATCTGTGCAGAAAAAAAGAAATAGTGTGTGGTGTACTAGTGGATACATTTGTATGTACATATATTAGGGTGTTTTAAATACTACTGCAACTGAAAAATTGCAGTGGAGCAAAAAAAAAGCTCCAACGTTTGTTGTTTGTGTTAAAGATTGATTTCTAAATTTTTAAAAGATTTTTTATTAAAATAAAATTATTTCGTACTCGATTTTTAGAAAAACTGCACGAATACGTTTTGATATGATGACGTCAATTTCAGTTACGTTATTAAGAACAACAAAAACCAAACGGAAAAAAAACCTTATCGCTAACGTTATTCCTAAAAAAATTAAAAACTTAAACTCAAAAGATAAATAAGTAAATCTTGGTTAAAATAACAACTAGTAAGAGTATCTCAAATAATACTCTACGTCACTTCGGTGGCACCAAAAAACGTGCTACTTTTAGCACATAAGTGCTACATGTCTCTATTATAAGTGGACGTTGTTCTTATTGGATTACTTCCATTTTCGTTTGAATATTTGTGTTACTACCAAAATGTTTAAAGAAAAATGGACGCGATAATATGTATTTTTGTTAACGAGGCAAAAAGTGCCCCAGGGGATCGACGTTGAAGCAGTCAAACTACACAAAAACTAAACATAACAAGGACTAAGAATTAATACATTTTTTTATATTTTATTTATTAATTGAAACACAATGAGAATTAACTGAATGTACTCGTAAATAAAAATTTAGTTATTGAATGCATTTTCCCACGGCAGCATTACTCAAGGACAATTATCTATTTGTGCATACAACTAAATTTTCCGTAGTCTATCTCGATATTGCAATGTAATATGTTACTCTATTTAACAGTGGAGGTACTCACAGTTAAAGCATAAGTTAAGATCGCAAAACGTATGTAACTGATTGTACAATAACTGTGAACCACTCTCACAACGCCCGTGTAAAATTTTCACGGCGAAATAATGCTAAAGTCAAATTAAAACTTACCTTGTCAAAATTTCGGAAACGATATGGAAATGTTGTTAAACAATGTCATTTTAACAATTAGTAGCAACAAATCTGGTAAGCTATTTCGATCGCTTTCATAAATTCCCTACTTTTTGGTAAAATAAGTGGCTCCTTGCTATGTAAGAGACAGAATATATCAACTGAACATGGTCTGAAGTGTGCCACTTGTTCATATTTCACTATTGTATGTAAAACAAAAACAAATTCAGATATGGAACTTCTAATTTGCCCAGTTTGTATGGGAGGGGAGTAGGTTTTGTTCGGCTTTGCTCATCTTAGAACTTAACCTCCACTTGAAGAATAAGATCTCATATATCTCACTAAATATTTTATAATCTATGTACATAAAACAAAGTTGCATACCTATGAACACGCATCAGTCAAGAACGGATCGTGTGGAATTGTAAATAATCGAAATGATTTCAATCCAAAAATCAATTTTGGGCGGCACGAAGTTTGCCGGGTCAGCTAGTCTTTTATATATTTAGATTGGGTTTATGGGTGTTACATATGGAAGAACAAATTGAACACACCTTTCGGCAAGTGCTTGCACGAATGCTATAAAGATCAAAAGGTTGGTTTGAATTCTACAAAACTGAAATAGTTTTCCCTAGGTCTTATTACTTAATAGTAATGTTAGGCAAAATAACTTCCGATGAAATCACCTGCAAAGTTCACCTGAATGCTTTAGCGGGACGAGCACCACAAAATATGTTTCTTATTTAAAAATTCTCCGATTACAATTATATGTATGAATTTTAGCATAGGTTAATACTTTAAATGGCATCATTAGTCAAGAAGCCATAAATAAATTAAGAAATAAACTTAATCTAAGATAACATATTGACCATAGATATTCAAAAGGAGTTAGGTCAGTATAATAATTCCTATAAAAGTTTTTAACTTAACAACGAACAAATTTGGATTTATTTAATGTATTATTAACGTATTTTAGTAACGATATACGAAATGAATGACGCATTTGATTTTATAATTCAATTAATTGAATCCAGAGTGAGAGTGTTAAATAAAGTTTATATTTATGTTTGTTTTTATTATTGGTTAAAACAGAAATGAAATCAAAGTCAGCCTTGTCGGCACAACATTAGAAGAGGTTTGGTAGTTTTGGTTTAAGCTTACGCTTGCAATAAAGTAATATCTAATTATGTACATGTTATGTATGAGGATATTAATTAAATTTAAATCATTGCTAAAACATTAATAACACATTTTTTGGCAAACAATTAATTATTTGATATTATTCGATTACATTTCTATTGAAACCAAATTCATTGATACTCAATACAAGTATAAGTATATAAGTATTAACAGTGTTCATATTTGTATTCACTTACGTGTCTAATATTATATTTCCGAAAAACCACAATTTTTGCCAAAACCAAATATTTGGTTGGTCCGATACAACTTAACATGAAATTAACATCAAAAGTTCGCTTGGAAATTGTAAATAAAAGCTTCGAAAGAGAAAGTCCCTGAACGACATTTCTCTTTGCTGTAAATGTTGAAAAGCTTCCTTACAAGCAAACTAACAGTGAATTTCCGGTTCGTTGTACAAACTCACTAACAAACACTAAAGCACACACACACACACATTAACTCTGTTGGGATATTAGGGTATGTGTGGCAATTGGCAATTTTGTTGCCAGGCGCCGTCTCCGTGTTCTTATTTGCCACTAACGTTGCATGCAGTCATCCATTTTGTGGCAAGCTATTCGGTGCAAATAGGACGCTAAAGCCAACTTAACAGCGTCTGTTAACAGACACCGTTAGGGCTACCGTTCAAAAGCATAGTTAACAGTATTGGTTAAGTGCTTCCGTTACGGCGCAAATGGTCAGCGGCTGCCGACTGTTGTCAGTTTGTTTTTGTACGTTGCACACTGAACACGTGATCTTCCACACACCAGCGGAATTTTTGTTTTTGCTTTTACTTAATTTTGAGTAGTGAAATAAAAAAAGAAAAAGTAATTGTGAAAAAATACAGGAAAACAAAAAAAAAAAAAAAAAAACGGAAAAGAAAACGAAAAAGAAAACGAAAACCAAAATTTGACGTTTCTATTTTAAGCCGGAAATTCTGGTTGCTGCCATTTTTATTTTTGTGAAATTCTGAAAGCGAACTGTCGTCGTCGTTATTGTTGTTGTTGTTGTGTACTCGGTATTGTCGTTGTTGTCGTCGTCGTCATCGTTGACATGGTTGGTGGAGGAAATTGTCATTTGAACACAGACATCCGCTAAAAATGATCGCGCGCCGGCGCTAGATAATTGTCGTGCATATACAGTGTAAAAGTGAAACAAAAAAAGTGCGGGGTATATGCAAAATAAAAAAAAATACGTTAATATTATACATTAAATAAGTTAAAAAAAAAAAATATAAAAAAAACACAATTTAATAAGAAATAAAAAAAAACATGTAAATTTTTATATAAAAGAGTTTAAATATGTTAATAAATAAATTAGAATAATTAAACAAGTTCAAACGGTAAAAATTTGTTTAGTGATTTGTTTTTTGTTAATATTTTGTTGACCTTGGCAGTGACTAGAAACGCAAGTGAAATTTAAAACGACGACGAAGCTTTTTAATAAACAAATAGTTGCAAATGTTTAAATTACTAAACAATATAATACGAAAAACATTATAAAAATTAAAAAAATTAATGTATTAAATGATAATCTTATATCTTGTATCTTGTATCTAAATATAAATCTAATATCGTATATCGCATAACTTAAGTTTATTTGAAAGTAATAAATCAATACGTCAGCCTAATTCGTGTGCAAAAGAAAATCAATTAAAAAGGCAACTACGGTTGAATTAATATCGAATATTTGCTTGTATGTACGTGCACCGGAAGTATCAGCCCGAATGTAACTCCCCCGAACTTCGAAGTGCTCCGTTTGCCAACTTGTTGCGGTGAACGCAAGCGGCTCTAGCAAGGATTTCCGTTGCATTTTTACATCCTCTGCTACATATCCGGTTTAATAGTGTTAATGTGTAATTAGTGTAAACACGAAAATCCAATACAGTCAAATACACACATACTAACATACGTTCGCTACACATGCACAAACACACACATGCACGTAACGTAACGTCGAGTAAAATACGGAGCAACGGAAATTCCCCAAAGGGAATTCAAAGCCACAAAGGAAAAGAAGACCAAGCTAACGGAGAGCGGAATGGTTTGATGGTGGAGCAGCAGAAGCAGATACGAAATATACACGCGCGCGCACACTACCAGATACAAAGTGTAATTTATGAACTTTGGCGCTATGCGCAACGGTTCATTTCTTGACCCTCAATAAAGACCACACACAGACACACATATATATAATATAAGCACGCACACTCATAAACATCGAAAGACGCTCATCACAGATACGCTCTTCTACAGCAGAGTTTTATCTTAAACAAGCCAATATCTCAATATCTCAATTAGGATGGAATGAAATCCAATTGTACTTTTTGAATCTGTAGCGTAGGTCTTACAATTTAGTAAGCGGGTTTGGAGAGAAATACAAATTTTCAAATTTAAAGAGAATAGTTTTGTGGCAGAATTGTCTTAAGTGTCAAATGTGGCTTTAATAGATTTTCTTTTGTTACTTTTTTTGGTCTTTACTTTACAATGTAAATTATTTATATAAAATTATAATGTAAAATTTTGTATATAATATTATTTTGCACATGTCATTTTCGCTTCCTCGCTTAGCTGACTTTTCTTAGAAATGCTGCAATATTATGTAAACATTTTCAAAGATTTTTCTGTTTTATTTTATTAACTTCTCATATTTGCAAATCTTGAAATGCGGTGTTCGGAACCAAAAGTAGAACAAATACACATATCTTTAAATTAACTACTATATATGAAAGTTGCAACAATAAACTTTTTTTCACTGGTGTGGAATTAGCAATTAAAACAATTTAAAAAATTATTTAAATAATAGTAAAAATAGATAAAAAAAAAAACATTTTAAAAGGGAAACTTTATAAAACTTTTGTCGAATTTTAAGTGGCATTTATAAGTAATATCACAATATGTGCCAGGAAAAATGAAAATGATAATTTCTTAAACACACAAAATGCTTCCGGCATGTAAAAGTCAAATTCATGGTTGAATAATAATGTTAAGAAAGTAGAATTGAGAACACAAACTGAGCGAATTCACCTCGATTTCTGTCTTATTTTTCTGTTATGAGCCATAATGTAAGTTTTCCTCTCCACCTCGAAATTTTGTCTCTTTGAATATTCAATTTTTGTGTAGCTGACATGACTGCTATAACATTATTAAGTAAATAATAACAACAACGTAACTTCTTGTCGAAAATCAAAAAAACAAACTTAACAAAGCAAGGCATAATTCGAGGTGAATTCGCTCAATTCGCATTCTCGATTCTACTTTCCTAACATTATTATTCAACTGTGATTTGGCTGTCACATGCCGGAAGCATTTTGTGTGTTTCCACAATTTCCACGGCAGTAGACAGTTATTCGACATGTTTTGTACATATATATTCCAATAATTATTGATTTCTACAATATTTGCATTTATTTATTTATAAATATAAATATTTATAAATTTATTAACACATCATACACATATACATATATAAAGATTTAGTAAGTTTTTTTTTATGTTATTATTAAATATTATATTGTCAACTTTGTTTTTGCCTGCAGACGAATTTTTTCTTTACTAACGAAACTTGGCAACTCTTACAAATCCCTTAAAATGTGTTCCTGCTTTCATTGATTTTGTTTACCTGCATTTATAAATTTGAATAAAAGTTGATAATTTTTTAGTACTACTTTTTAGAAGTACCGTAACTGTTAACTTTTTATGGAGTTAAAAAGAACTGTTATTTATTAATTTTTAATAAAAGCTTTTCATGCTCAAATAATTCTTCAATTCATTATAACAAAATCGAAAATTTAAAAAGCAAAGAAATCTCACAAAAGGATAATTTAACATTTACCGGTTGTATGAAAATATTTTCCTTGTGATTTTTTTCTTACGGAAATTAAAAATAACTGTTATTCTCGGTCCCTGGTGCTGTTAGTTTTTTTTGTAGTCTTCAGTTATTGGCAGGTTCGCATTACCGTTAGGAAATTGTTGTTTGTTGTAAGGTCGCGCTCTTGTAATGAAGTATTAGTTAGAAACGATGGTGGCTACGCCCTCTTTTGAACCTGTGTGTGTGTGTTTGTGTGTGTGTGTGCATGTGATTGTTTCTTCTTGCGTTTGTTCATTTGGTTTGTTTGTTTAAGTTGGGCAAACATAAATCAGCATTATTGAACTTTCAACACATGCGCAAAATCCACATACACACACATTCTCACGCATATACACACACAGAAACACACAAACACACAAACACACAGACACGCATTCACCTTCCGCTTATTCTTAAACAGCTTCATCCTTTTGCCCTTTCATCGTCCTGAGGGCATCATTTGCAACCGGTAAGTTGGTATTTTTTATTTTCTTTTCTTT
Organism: Suillia variegata; assembly: GCA_949127995.1. Classification (NCBI taxonomy): domain Eukaryota; kingdom Metazoa; phylum Arthropoda; class Insecta; order Diptera; family Heleomyzidae; genus Suillia; species Suillia variegata. The sequence goes on from OX421842.1 coordinate 39,473,603, forward strand.
TCGCTACTCACTTTTATTGGTCTTTGCCATTTGACTTAAGTGTCCTCGAAAACGAATCCTTATTTTTGCAACTCGACGTAGTTGGCACCACTTCGAGCCGAGCCACGCCGCGCCATGCTGCGCCATAAATAAACGCCAAGTGAGCACGTGATACGTGCCATAAATTAAAAATTAAAATGCCCATTTCATGATTTCATATGTAAGGTATTCGGTATTTTTCTCTCTCTTTTCTTTTTTATGGACTACTAAGTGGACATACGTACATATTACTTTTAGGCAGATTGTTATAAAATGAAGAAAAACCGGAAAATTCAAAACGGTTTTGAAAAAATATAAGTTAAGTGCCAAAGTCGAAAAATAATGTGGTGCAGATGTAAAAGTCAGTACGACCGGATCATGGGAAAACTATTAACAGGTACATGCAGCAATTGACAGCTTGGTGTCACTGTCAGAAATGGTCAGAGTGAAAGCAACTCTCTCTCAATTTTTCAAACTTTTTAAATTATATTATTCATTTGTTTTTATTTTTATGTTTACTCTGATGTTTTTATTGCTTTTGTTGTTTCGGTTTCATTGACAATGGACTTTGATAAGTGTTCCTAGCTTTACAAAAGAGCGCTGTCAATACTGCAGGTACCTGAAATAGTTGTGTCACGGACAGGATACAACTCTTAACTTTTTTTCTATTAAATTATTTCTTCTTACACGAGTATATGTTTGTATATGTGTGAATTATTTAGCAAACAATTGCTTTTAATAAGTTTATTTAACAAAAGCAAATACTTGCAAATGCTTCATTCATGTCAGTTATCGCTCTTATAAATAGATTTAACACTTTTTAACTTTGTTGTTTATTTATTTGTTTAATACATAGACTAGTTTTTATTGATTGTTTAAATAAAAAAAAAATTTGGGGCAACCACCCCAGAAGAGTGTTTGTTGAGCTATTTATAAGCTTTAAAATGACTTTTTCTGATGTTGTTACTCTCAGAAGATTTGCCAAATTCTCGTTGAGAGTTTTGCGGTCACACTGAAACATTTTCTTAAAACGAAAAAGTTTTTCTTTCTTTTCAAAAATTATCAATTTCAACTTGTATTTCTAAGAGTGCTACATAGACATAACTATCACTTACTATAATGCATCATCAGCAAACAATTTAATTGCACAATGCTTAATTGAGGTAGTAATATCGTTTAAATATATATTAAAAATAATATAGGTGAAGTACTGATCCTTCAGATACTCCAATAAACTATGAGTACTTCGTCTCATATTTCCTCATTTATGACTGGGCGTTGTTTTTGATTTGTAAGATAACTACTTAATAAGTAAATCACTGCGGTTCTACGTCTTCCATGCGAATATTTTGCAATTTGTGATGAAGGATCTTTCTGTGACTTGTTTCGATCGCTCGTTTTAAGGCAAGAAATTCTGATACAATCACTTTTATTTGAATGAGTTTGACTTTCCACTCTGTATTTATAAAGTTTAGTGCTGCATTACATGAATTTTTGTTCTGATTTCTGATTCCTGACTGCTCTTCAGTTTTCATCTGAATATTGAATTAGTTTAGTTTTATCACAGATTTGAGTTTTTTTTTGTATCAGTGGCAGAGAGTTTTTTGTCCTTATTTTCACTTGTTTTAATTTGTCTATGATAGTTTAAAATTTCTAAATATCCGGTTATGTGCGACCAAATCTTATACCATATATACTGAATTTACAAACTTGATCTGATCAGATGTTCTTTTGCAGCAAATAAATTACAATGAAAAATTTATTTTATATGAAACACTTTTATTTTACAGCAAATAAATTACAATGAAAAATTTATTTTATATGAAACACTTTTATTTAACTTATTTCTTTTTTTTGTGTTTTTTATTTGTTTATTTAACACAATGTTTATATTACATATTGTTTATACATATATAATGCATTGCTTCTTTGTTAAAGTGCGAAAAAAAATTTGTGTCCTCACTTTTCAGTTTTTGTAGCTCCGGGCTACTTTTTAAACCAAAGCCATTTGTTTGCGGTGGTGTACCTACACATACACATACACGCACACACACAAATACACTCTTCTACGTATTCTACGTATGTGTTCACATGCCTTTACACACTCACCTTAATTGATTAATAATAAATAAGACCTACAACAAATGCACACTTTGCGGCTTTAGGGATTTTAGCAAATGGTTCAGAAAATAATAAAAGACACCGCAACGTACTCGTATGTAGGTGAGTGTGAGTGTGTGTATGTGTGTTTATTTGTAGGTACTTGCTGTACGTGTTGTTGACTTCCGTAATTTAAATTTGCTCACATGCAGCTACGAACAAAAAACATTTTAATTAAAAATAACCGCAACGGAATTAATAAATAATTTCTCATAATTACGAAGTTGTTGGTAAGCGGCAGTCGAGCGCAAAATCTGCTGTGCGAAAACAATTTTAAAATGTATTTTCGACAACGTTTGGCATTAGTAGGTGCATAGATACGTGAAAGCCACAAAATTGACCAACTTACTACATATTAGCCAATAGTTTTAGAACTGTATTAATTTTAACATCAGTCAATTCTTCCTGTGTCCTTTTCATGTTATGATTAAAACAATTCTGCATCGTGGGTGATTAGTAAACATTATCATTAAACATTACCAATTGGTGTTGTTGTTAATACATTTTGCAATATAATTGTTTGGCTTATATAAAAAAATTAAAAAAAATTATTTTGGGTGTCATTTGAAAAGTGATTTTACTTTTTCTGAAAAAAATCCTTTTTTTGTGTTGTGTCACTTTTGAAGTGGGCGCCCGATATAATTTAATCGTTGGCACTTATAAAAGCATTAAAGTACAAAATTACAGTTTAAGTAGTAAGGGAAGTAAGTTACAGTTGTAGAACACGGTGGAGTGAGCTTGCTTAAGTATTGGTGGACTTCTTACATAGCGCTTCCAATTATTAAGCGTACATTCTCTCGGGCATATTTTATACCTTACCAGCTCTTTGCACAGTATCTGCTTTAAAGCCGGATGATACTCGTATGATCCCTGAGCATATCATCCGGTTATATTGCTTTGTTGTTTTTTTTCGTTGTACTGCGACTCGGACATCGTTACGTGGAGGAGGTAGAAATGAGAATGAAATCACCAGTGATTGGAGATATAATCATCAATCCGACATCAGTGGTTGGATCTATTGCGATATATTCAATAGGAGAAAAATCGTATCCGCCATTGCCTTTAAGCAATTTAGAGAAGTCTTCCCTGTACATTTGATTTATCAGCAACCAGATTACAGTTGCGGGATAGCATTTCGGATCTAAAACGTTTCTTCATAAGCTGGAATTTTGGGTGGAATTTTGATCGTTATTATTTCTATAATCTTCTATTTCTTCATGCTCTCGGTTTTTCTTATAATTTGTTTTTATCATATTTTTATATATATATATATATATATATATATATATATATATATATATATATATATATATATATATATTATACTACTTATACTCTATTATGGGTATAACAAATGGAAATATGTAATATGTGCAATATGTACGAAATGTGTAGGGTATAAACAACAAAGAAAAAAAATCTAAAGAGGAACCTATGAACGCATTTCACTATCAAAAGAATTCCTTCAACCAGGCTAATACGTCCGCCTTGTTTGTCCAGTTTCAATAAAGCAATAAAAATTATTTTAACAACAAACACTTCCAACTAAAACAATCCATAGGTATGTATGTGTGGTTGCCTAATATTGTGTCTAAACATATGTTAATACATACTCGTATGTGTACAATAATTGTTATATTTATTACCGGTAAAAGAACAATCTAATTGGTGGCCAGAAATCAATGACAAACAACCAAATGACCTTCGGTAGAAACATTCGAAAGAAAAGTTCTTTATTGACAACAGGTTCTAATGACACATTTCGAAAAGCATAAAAGCCAAACGAAAAAATATTAACCGAATGCGGAGCAAACTTTTGGTTGGCAACCTTGACCGCAACTACATACGAACATCCAAAAATATAAATTAATTGGTCACTTAAAACCGAGTTTAGTTCGATCAATCAACCGAGTCTTATACGCGGTAACATAACCAAAGCACACGAACACTCTCGCCCACATACTCGTACATAAGCAGAGATACACACACACACATGCGCTCATAAACACGTTTATATATCCGTGATGTCAATAAAGTAAAATCCAGCGGATGCGAAGAAAGTCATACAATACGGCTCATTGAAGCGGCTTCCAGGGAATTAAATTATGCGCAAATCAACAAATTCAAATCAATTGCAATGACGTTACACGTACATATAAAAAATAACGTATAGTAACTTCGAAAACGATACAAATTTTGAGGAATAATTTAAATGCGCTGTATGTGTTAGTATGTGTATGTGTAAGTACATTCGCTGTTATATTGGGGTGACCCTTTCAGAATATATTTTCATTTTAGATATAATTTTAGTTTAGGTTAAATATTGGAAGAGAACTGAATTGAAGTTGAATTGAAGTTACCTATGGACACACAAAACCGTCCTGGAATTGTCACTTTGTTTTTAACGAAAATTTAACGAAACTTTCGTTTAAAATTAGTTCTATTAATATATTTCCATTTGTTCATCATTTAAGAGGTTCATTTAAGGAAGAAACTATTTTCTTATTTGTACAAATCTTTTTTTTTCTCATTGTGTGAGGAACGGGAAATCCCACATACACCTCCATACAATGATCTGGTTTTGGTTGATGATGGTTTGTTGTCATTCCTCATGTATGGCAACCGGTATCGCCCATATCTGTTATGAACACAATTAATTCAAATGTGTTCTAATTTGTGTATCCTAGTTAAAATCGTTAAGGATCATAAAAATTGTATGTTTCTTTTTGTTTATTATCAATAATTATTGGTTCCGAAGAAGTTGATCAAAATGCTTGTCAAAGGGATCCCAAAGTAGGTTTTGAAAAAATATTTAAAATTTAAAATTTAAAAAACAAGATGACATAGTTTATAACCGAGTACATTGACTTTTTCCAATATAGCCACTCAAGTTTAAGTCGCATCACAACCAATGACCTTGAACATTAACGAATGGAAGTAAAATTTGTATATCATAAAATTAGTTTAAATGTCAAAATTTTACTATAAAATTTCTAGAAATATTGATTATCCTAGTAAGAATGCAAAATAAATTCATAAGCACATATTTATGTACAACTGAGTTGACCGTGCCCACAGTGACGTAGTTAACCCAAACATACAAACACATACGAGTATGTACACATTTTAGCATAATCAACGGATTCACACTTGACGAGCTATGGTTGCGTGCCCCAAAGGGTTAAATGCGCGGTCGTCCACCGCTTCAAAATTTGTGTGATTGTGCAGCCGAGGTGTGAATATTCCCCAGAGCGGAAATTGTCACAACAAATAGCCCGCTAGGCAGGCAGGTGGGCAGGTTGGCAGGTGGGTTGGACAGATGAAGGGGATAATGTGCAGAATTTCAATTTGTAATCAGTGGGAGTTGGTTTTTTGGCGTTCCGAAAATGTTGCGGTGCGTGGACGCTCATCACTCAACCGAACCGAATTAATTTGCGTATTTATGCCAATATGCTTGGGTGGTCCAGGGTGGCCTCCTAATGGATTTCATTTTACTGGCAGAATGCGTTTTACGCTTCACGCGCGCGCATTTCATAGTCATCATTTATTTAATTAAAACTTAAATGCCGAAATGCTTTCAAAATTGGCTCAAAATGAAATGTGGCTGTTGATATTTCGGGATACGAAATTTATTTACATAAATGGATTTATCACGCACACAGCTACACACACACATCTACGCACATACAATTCAAAAACAAAAACAAACAAACATACTTCGGTGGAAGTCATCTCATTATGTATTCATTATTATCATTGTGTTTGTTCGGGTGTCGGAAATTCCTTAACAAACTTGATTGACTGACACATTCCCATTTATTTTATTTTCGCGAATTAAGTGCAAAAATTAAAAGCGTTATAAAATTATATTTACAATTTTAATCATATTTTACTTATATACATTAAAATAGTAATTTAACAAAATTTGACACTTTTCCAAACTGTTTACCGAAAACTTTTTAAACTCATTTTGTAAATTCGTTTATTGATTTTTTTAATAGTTTTATACTTTAAAATATTTTAAATGCAATTTTTATTTTATCTCAATCGGATAAACGGTTTTTTCGCGCATATGGTGCAAATATAGATAGATGGATAGATAGATAGATAGATAGATAGATAGATAGATAGAATCGAAAATTATTTTATATACAATATATAAAGATAAGTTATTAAACTAAAGCAACTTGATCAATTGACTCATACTCAGAAGTGACTAGGCATAGGCTTATTTTCTACGAATAAAAAAAAGATCATGATCTGATAAAACTGACCTTTGGTCAAAACGAAAGACAACCGATTCATCAGATACAACAATAAGCTCGGGATCGCATTGTATTAGTATAGTGGAATTAACAATACTGAGACCAACTTCATGAAGACTGTCGCAAAAGTAGTAGATAAGATGTTCCTTGGATAGGAGATTTATATTTAAGTCACCACACAGAATAAAATGATCATAGGTGATAGCACAGCTTGGTGATGGATTGATCAACGGATCCAAGCTACACAAACCATTAAAAATCTTTAGTTCTGCTGTCAAAGATTTAAACATTTATATACACAGCAGAATCTTTATAAATTTATTACAACTCCGACTTTTTTTCATGTACATATAATGTCTTTGAAGAGCGTCAAGTTTCAGTGATACATATTAAGAAACACCACCGGACGAATTATCAAACGTTCCACAAGATCAAGATCAAGTCATTAAAGCCAGAATATTACAAGCAAATGCTAAAAATTTGCAATATGCAATTCTATAATAAAATAAGAAATTTAGATAAAAAAATATCAATTAAAATTATGAATTATGTGGAAAATGAACATTCCAAAAATTTCCATTTCGAAAAAAAACTTTCCATAACTTTATTTTGCAAGCCAAGCTTAACAGGTTTTTTTTTAATAAAAAAATGCATTCTTTTGGAACAGTTGACCTCTCTAGAAGCAAAGTGAAAAACAAGAAAAAATGGGAACATTTAACTTCTCAGCGAAATGAAGAAAATACCAAAATAAACAACTTAAAAGAATGCTCGGCATTTTTCGTCCGTTCGCCTGTTCCTTTTGCTGCACCTCCAGGGGGCAGCTGTTAAGAAAGACAGAACAGTGCAGAGAAAGATACTCGAATCGCTTGAAGCAGCTCATTTCATTTCTGAATCAACCACTCAAGTCCCGGCTTGGGTGGCAGTGGATAGCTGCCCACTGCCACTGCAACATTAATGAAGTTGGTACACGCGCCCAGCTCGCCTGTTCATACGCGTTAATCCACAAACAAGCTGAACAGTGTTGGAATGAGGTCGGGAGCAATGGCGGCGGAACAGGGTCTTTGTGATATTATGCATTAGTTAAAAGACCGGAAGGAGTTGTAGTTGCAAGCGCGAATGTCAGTTGCCAGTTCCATGCCAACAATACGCTGGAAGGCGGCGGACAAAAGATGAACAAAACAACTTCCTTTCTCTCAGTGTTAATTTTGCAACATTGCGGCTGGTTTCACTGTTCCAGATGCCGCCGCCTGCCTCACGCATATATCCTGCGAATCTAGATTTTATGAGAAAGTTATAGCTATACTTTGAGAGTATATAAACAGACAGACAGACAGGCTGGCAGTCAGTTACAGTTTTACATACATGCAGCACCGTCATTGAGCGATTTTTAAGTACTTCACTTAAGTATTTATGAAAACTTTTTAATGCACTCACATTGGCGCACTCGCACCACAGCGCGCTGTACTATACGAGCATAAACGTTGAGAGATCTGGAGAGCTGGAGAGGAGGAGTTTGCAGCGGCAACATCAAATTTTTTTAAATTTCCTTTAATGTACCTCAAAATAATATCTGTGGTCAAAGTTGTGGGTCGAACTACTCGTAAAAGGTTGTTCTCCAATGCCTGCCCACTGAAACTTGCTCGCGATTTTTATTTTAAATTCTACGAGTAATGGATGAAACTTCCTTTCTGGGCTGAAATGTTCTCTTGTAAAAGTAGAAAAAAATTTTTAACGATGAAAGTTTTTTAACATTACTTTAATGTTAAAAAAAACTAAAAGTAGGACTTTTTCTGGGACTTTGGAGCGTTTATTTTCATCAAAAAACTCTAGTATTGTTATATAAATTTAAGAACATTTTTAATGAAGTATTTTTTACTAGAATTTTTAAGATACATTTCGCTGTCAAAATGTATAAACGCCAAATCCACATTTTTTCTTTAAAACAAAGTTTTGATTTTAGTTACTGGCAGCCAAAGTTTAAAAGAATTAACAGCGTTAAAGCTAATACAAAACGAGCAATATTTTTTCTAATGTGAGTTAGAACCTTTTTGCAATTTGAGAGCGATACTTACATACCTTGAACGTTAACAAAATATAACTCGAATAAATCAAAATTGGTTCTTTTGGTCCTCGATAATTTTCAGTGTGAAATTCAAGGGAATCTTACTCGTATTTGCAAAAGTGGTTGCACTGTACAAGCAGCTCATCAGATATGCAGCTTTCTTAAGAATTTTACATCCTTGCGTTGTTGTTGTTGTTGTTGTTGTTGTTGTTTGGGGAAACATTTTTCATGTTTCTTGTTACGTGTGTATAGGAGACCTTTTAATATTTAATGTTGTTTTAAAATTGTTCCAATAGCAAAACACGAACAAGCCAAGTGGAATTCTATTGCTTGTAAAGTGAAGCGAAGATTTGTGTCAATCCAATGGGGCAGCTTAGGGTTAAATCTGGTTTAAAGTTTTCATTTTAAATTAAACTCCTGCTGTTGCGTATATAATTTATTGTGTGTTTGTATTTATAATTTTTACGAATCGTCTGTATCGCGATGTCATCAAAATAAATTCACCAGCAATAAAACGTTTTCAGTATTATTAAACTATAAACATAAAATTGAACAGACAAGCGTCTTGCTTGCCTGCTTGCTTGCCAGCTTGCTTTAACATGCCGAGTCAAAAGATATTATTGTCATCTGTGTGGACTCGATTTGTGTGCTGGCGAAACAAAACGTCAAATAGTGATGTGCTTTTCATTCTTCATATTTGTTTGATACACATGAAATCAAAGCTTAAATTTGTATGTATTGCTTAGTAGGGTGGTCCAAAAAGAACAGAGATAGTGACCCTCTACAATGAATATCATTAGTGAGTGCTCAGAGAAGGTTTATCTCTAACATAATTTTTTACTATAAAATTTGTTTTAAAATTCAGATGGATTGACTTTCGTTTTAGGAATTCGGGATTGCTAAATCCAAATCTGCAATTAATTTTCCGTTTTAGTTTTAATTTTTTTTCTATATTAGGTGAAAAAATGAAAATTAAAAATCGAGTTGCCTGTTTAAGATGCACCATTCCGATTGCGACGAAATTTGCGGGATTAACAGTGCTTTGGAATAAAAAAGATTTGTACCCCCTCCTATTACGCCCACAGTTTGTGAAACTCATTAAAAATATTCGATTCATTTGCTTATATTGCGGCGAAAAATCTAAAATATATTATTGTAACTGTCGATATCCACACTAAAAATGGACGTGATTGGTTCAATTTAACGCCCACTTTTGAAAAAAGGTTCGGCTACCAGCATTGCACAGGAACTTGATGCTCTATATAGTAAACATGTATAGGGAAAATCCGGAGTATACAAAATCTGCCATGCCCAATTATTGAAATGTTGTTTTTGAATTTGAATGGTCATTGCCAAAAATTTCACCAAAAATGGGCGTACTAAGATTAATTTAACGCCCATCACCGTATCGGGAAGTTCTGCAAACTAAAACATATTTACATTGAAAACAAAACCCAGGCAACGCTGGGAATTATAAGCTAGTTTACAATAAATGCTGCATATTTTTAGGAGAAAACTGTTTTTTTTTCTAATATAAATGGACCACGCTAATGTATTCGTACAGAGCGAATATTTTAAAAATGTTTAAAGCACTTAACCCTATTTGGCACTCGTTGTTGGCCAACAACAACAACAACTTGGCATACTCAGCATGATAGTGAAAATGCCAAGTGCACAGTGATCTGTCGGTTAGATAACACAATTCGGAAGTTGTTGCCTTCAAACGGATAGTTAGAATGAGTGAAAGCTTCTGAAATCAGAACACTTTTAATCTATCAGGATTATTTCATTACATTAATTTTGCCACATTGTAACTAAAATTAAATAAGCAAAAGATATTATTTGTTTCTATATTGGCTGTGACTACTGTGCGGCGCAGTGAACCGAAGCGCTGTCACTCGTTTAGTTGACTCTCTTAGCGGTGCATGCGAGGAGCTTGTGTCGCATGTCATCGGTGGATGCTGCATAAGCAATGCAACTTAACACATAAATATGCAAGTACTTAGGTGTATATGTATGTTCCTTAGGGTTGCCATAACTTTTTAAAATAATCGAAATACATTTAAAAGAAATCATGACACTTGGTAACATCGTCAGTTGAAACTCTAATTTCGTTTTGTTGTCTGAAGCCACGCTGATAAGGTCCAATGAGTTGGTTGACGGAGGCTTTCAGTCAGATAAAGTATGATAGCGAAATTATTTTCACAATATCAAAGTACTTATGTCGCTATTATCGGTTAAAAAAGCTGTACTTTGTTGCATATGTATTATTAGTTTGAACATAGAAGATGTTTATTCTATGTCAAACTTTCTGTTGAATTAACTGGTTTTCGAAAAATACCACATGGAATGCAATTATGAAGGAAACAAGGTCGCAGGTGACAGGCGATTGGAGGAGAGCGAGAACAATTTTAAGTTGAATGGCATAACACATGTCTCAGCTTCTTATCTATAAACATCTTTTTCCACTCCACTCCGCTACTTTTCTACTCTTCTATTCCCGCATTTTGATGACTCAGTTCAATATTGTATGTCTTGCAGGTACTCTGTGAGTGCCGGTTAAATCCGCCAAACTGTCGAGAGCCTCGGCCTATTTTGCTATTATTAAACGAAAGCTTAAAACACGATTCAAAATGTTGGCCGTAAAGACAAGAGATGAAGCATTCAATCAAAGTTTTGCTTTTATAATTCCGGAAATACTCAACATAATGTTTGTTTGTTTGTTTGCGTTTCTTTAACTTATCAGCTCCGGTCTTCAACAATTCGAAAAGCAGGCAAGTGAGAGTCGAGTGGTGTAAGCTTCGCCTGTTCCTTGCTTTAACAACCTTTTGACATAAGATATAACAAGAAAATGATGCGATTCGATGTTGGGACCACAAGTATTAAGAACCCAAAGAATCCCCAAAAATTAATATTTCGTCCTTGTAGTATGAAATTATGATATCAATATTATAATAAAACAAAAATGGATTTGAATCATTTAACTAAGTTAAAGTTTCTATAGGAATTGACTTATAAAACTTTCTGCTTTTTTATTAGTTCAAGAAATCATTTAACATTTGAAAAAAAAAGAAATGGTTGGCATCCTAAAAAATAAATGTGGATATACTCGTAAAGTGACAGAACAAACAAATGCAGAAAAGAAAAGAAAATACAGATACGCGTTACTCTCGTAACAACATATTCTAAGATGTCAGTCAGTCAAGTCAGTCTTGCTTAAAAGATATTTTCTGTTTCTAGCTACTCCTTCTTGTCTTTCCCTTCGCAGGAGATGTCTTTATATATTATTGTTGTTGTTTTTCTTTATTTCTTTCTTGCACTCATTCGAACACGTTTGCCTTGCCTTGCTTTGCTTCATTTTGTCTATAATTGGCACTTGCTGCACAACACCGAACCGAGTACTCGCTCGCTCCTCCTTGATGACAAATTGAAAAAGTAGATTCGAGTGCTTTGCTTTTGTTTTGCAGCAAACTTTCAGATTTGATTTGCAAATGTAAAATGTGTGTAAATTGTTTGAAACCACAATATAAAAAAAATTTAAAAAAATAACGTGTGTATGTATGTGTGTATGTGGTAGAAGTAACTTCTAACTTTAGCTATAGTTAAGATATAATTGATACTTTTAGTTTAAAGGAACCGTTAACATGTAAGTGTAGTATATAAGTGAGAGGAAAACGTCCAAAGCTTCCATTTGAAAGAAACATTTTCATAGAAGGTGTTGGGGGACTTAATAGGTTAAAAGCATATATGAAGTTTTTTACTTGTATTTGGTGCATTGTTTTTTATTTTCTAATTCGCTTATATTTAAAATTTATTAACATAATATATTTGTCTTGGAGAATCGTTGTTGGACCAACAAATTATGTAACCCATGCATAAAACAAAGTTGGTTTACCTCAATGTTCAACATAACTGAGAATTGTAGAGAACAAAAAGAATTACTTAAAAAAAGCAATTAAAAAGAAGAATTATAAAAATTGTGTTTTATAGGAGTATGGATCAACTCTGCTCGACATCACTTCAGTTCGGAACCTGTCTCTGACGATGTGGTTAATATTTTGCCCATATCAACTATAACCGAACTTCTTATGCCAGAGCACCAGTAAATTTGGACCCAATTGTTTCTCTCTGGGTAATGAATAGACCGCCTTTGAATGAACATTGTTCAGTGGGTGTATTTGTTGTTTATATTAATCAGATACGTGCACAATCCGAATGTCGACATTTCTACTTTAATTTTAAAGAAGATTGAAGTGGATCAATTCTCATATAAACTCCGCCATAAGACCGAAGAATATTTCTTTCGTTAACATGGCAAAGCACAATTTAAGCCTTGTAAGTTGTTCAATCAACACAGAACAACTTGTTGCCAGATTATTTCTAATTCGATGAGAAAAAATAAACTTTGTACTCGTATAGTTGCAACTCAACAGCGCCACAATTGCGTAAGTAATTATAATTAATTTGGGCAATTTCCGTTGAGCACCCGCTCGTAATCCCAATGTTGATTAAAACTTTTGCCGCCCGGCGAGGCGAGGCGACGCTTTGCAATGGCTGGTGCCGTCGTTAGTTACTCCTTCTCGATAATGATTATTTCCAAACGATTGCTTAATCGATGCATGCGCGCGGAAAATATTCCAATTTTACGCGAATACAACAATAGAAATTAAGCGCCTTATCGACTCGGCGAACAACAAAATGGCGTCTTGACGGCAGGCTGTCAACCAGCTAACAGCAACAACAAAGCACTACGCTACGCTGAATAAATAAAGGCGTCTGCGACAGTCGAAGACAACAAAAACCACAATAATCGAGAAGTGCTAAATCAAAAACTGTTAAGTCGATTGTATGAAAATATATTTTGCGTGTGTTTCTACTCGCAAACCCAGATGGGATCCCAAAGAATCGAGGACATAGTATCATTTTATATTTTAAGATTCAAATTTAACTCAGTCAAACTTTATAGAACGCAAAAGAAAAAATTTGATTCCTCTTCTTTTGTTAAGAATTTATCATTTTTATGTGACGGTATCTTAGAATTTCTATCACAAATTTTTTATTGCATCTGGTCCATGTGAATTTGATCAGAGCTATGACAATTACAATTATGTGAAGTTTTTGAAAATAGCCAAAAAAAAAAAACTGTTTTAATAACTTCTGCTTAACTATAAATAGCAGAGCTACCAAAAGAGTGCACCCGGGTTCACTTAAAATATAAACATATACTCATACATATACATATATTGTATATGATAATATAAATGTCTCTCTCTAAACTTATTTCGTTATAAAATATTCAAATGTCCACTTGATCCATTTGGTGTTTAATGTTTCCCTTTGTACATTTAAACGCAGCTGGGAAATGAAAGAAAGCTTTTGTAATGCTTTAAATTTAATTTATAATATTTGAATAAGACGGAGGAGTGCTGGAGTTTGTTTGGTTTGGTTTGGGCTTTGTTGTGTTTGTGTTTGTGGTGCAAATAATCGAGAATTGCGGCGTCTAATCCACACAAGCACACACATTCAACCACATACATACGCACGCACACACACCCATACTGGCATACAGAGCCACACACCACATCGAACATAGACTGCAAGGAACACAATGCAAAGCAGACATCTTAGTTCCTAATTAACGGCACAATGTTTCCAACTAAATTAAATTGTGCGGCACAGACACAGTTCGATTTTTCCGCACCGATTTCCTCCTCCCTTTTTCCGCCTTTCACGAGCAGTTCAAATGTAATTTATAAATTAAATATATATTTAAATATATGAGAGAGAACCAATTAATTATTTAGAGAAAATAAATATAAAAAAAGTCGAGGGCAAGGAAATGGAATACTTCTGAATATACTGAAATAATTGTTTACTAATTGCATTTTTTATTATTGCATTAAATTTTTTATGAAAAGAATTTCTTTATTTCTTCTGTTGACCTTTATTTTCCATTAGAAATTGTACAAAAACAAACTTTAAACTCAGGCAGAACGAGTATGCAAACCTTTCAATTTTGGTCTCTCTAACTACGTATATATGTAAGTATATACGAGTGTACCTTTGTTGTCTCCGACATAATTTTAAGCCTCAAACAAATGTGATCCCTTCACCAACTGTGCTGGGTGAACTCTACACTTGATTTGGTCTTGGTTCAGAAATGAGGTGGCTGGCCTAAGAGCTGCAACTGACACCGAATGCAAAAAGCCGCGCTAAGTGTCACGGCCGACATGAAATTACACGCAACGAATCGCGTTACTGTACAAAAAAAACTGACAGAACTTTCCGGCTGATTTGTCATTGTTGCAAGCAACCTCTGTATTGTTGTTGGGCTTTGTTGACTTTAAGTTGATGTTGTTTGTTGTTGTTTTTATGTGTGCCACGTGGTATTGGTGGTGCAAGGCCCATTGCACCGCATTTGCAGAGAACGTGTTCACCAGGCCAAGCCAAGCCAAGCCAAACCAAGTCGAGTCGTGTCGAGCCACTTTACAGCACTTCAACCAAGAGCGTAGATGTTGATGGGGTTCCATTCGGAGCGGCATCGAATTGAAATGCGATGCTGCTTGGAGGTAGTGAGTGCCTAATCTGGCGCTGTCAACATGACCCAAAAGTTTTCGAACAAAATCCAAAATGAATCCATCGGATAACACTCTGATGTGTTTAAGAATCACTTTCGGCTATTTAAAAAAATAGAGTATATGGAAAAGGAAACGGAAACGGAAAACGGGGTTCAAAACCAGGGAAAATAATAAAGCGAAAAATGTTTGTTTATAGTCGCAAAAATTCGTTTTAATTTTTATGATTTTTCTTAAAATTTTGAAGTGTTTTGCCCTCGATTTAAATAGTAGTATAAGTAGTATACTGCGCTTTTATAATTGCGTTGCATAAATTATACCCTCAGAGTTGCTTTCCTCCCAGTCTTGGTAATAATGTGAACTACGCGCTGCACAGTAGATAACAAATTTTTTACGGACATAAATGGGAGTCTTTCAAAATTGATGGGATATCTTGAGGATTAAAAATTTTGTTATTATTGTAAATACATAAAAAATTTAAATACTGAATACAAAACAAGAAAGAAGTAATTTCAAATGTCATTGAAAAGGAACACATGTTTGTTGTTGTAAACCCCAGATTCATACCACTTTATAACCTAACTGACCAAATAATGATTTTTATCACTCTAAAACTACTTTTTATTAGATTTGACTTTGTTACCTTTTAACACTAGAACTAGAAGATATATTCCAAAAAATATAATAGGATGCTTAGCTAGGAGCTTACTTCTTTACTAACTTGTTTAGCTGTCATTAGCAACGCGTCAACAAATTGTATCTGCTCTGTACTTATATTTGAGAACGTTTTCTCTATTTGGTAAAAAAATTAAATAAATGGGTGGACAAATATTATAAAATTTCATTAAAAATCGGTTGGTAAGGATCGAAACGTAACCTGATATTAGAAACAAAAAAAAAAAGAACTCGATACATCCCGAAATCTGTTCAACTTCAAATGTGTTTTCTGCGATTTTAGATTTCAAGCGAGTGTGAAATTTTGTGGCTATCGAACCATAAGCTTTTTGCTCAACTGAACTATTCGATATTTTGAATATAAACTAGTTTCGAGTGATCGATTCAAAGAGATTCGAAACGAATTTAAATAAAAAATAAACAATAATTTAATAGATATGGTTTTTAGTTCAAGGTTAGAAAACTACTTGATTAACATTTCTTTGTTTTTCTAATTTGTTCACTGTGCGCCATTGTCAACTGAGTCAACTGAGTCGCTGTGAATGTTTTTGTTCTCGCCAAATGCTTTGTACTGGAATCGCTCCCTTATCAGTCATAAATAAATGCGGCTCTTGCATTTACCAGTCCAACCAATTCTTTCGTTTCTACTTATACATACATACACAGCTTCCTTCCGCTGTGCGTTCTTGTGCAGCGCCATTTACGATTTGCATTCCGCTGTGGCTTCCATAAACTCAACTCTATATTGTTGTTGTTATTTTGTTGGCATTTAGTCCGGTAGTTTCAGACCCCCACCAACAATAGCTAGCAAGTGTGCTAAGTATTAAAATTCAAAAGCAGACGTTGGCAACTCTTTGCCAAACTTTGTTTTTGTGATTGTAAAACCAAGAATTGTCGTTATGCTTCGAAATATGTATGTATGTATGTGCGAACTTTTTAAAACTGAGCTGGAGCGCTCCTGAAGCACCGAAAAAATATTTATGTACATAAATTTATTTTGATGCTTATTGCAGATGTTTTCGTTTAGCTTTTTTTTATACGTATACATGAATATACATATATATATAAATATAGTAAATATATATATATGTGTATGTTTGTATGTCGTCTCGCAAAGTGCAGAATGACCATCTGACTTTTTCAAAACAGAGTATCTGCCAAATTTACATAAAAGTTTTTGGAGTACCGAATAGATTTTAATGATATCTTCAAAACGGAAAGCTTTATTTTCAAAGTTATTTCAGTTATAGGTCGTGAACGATATTGTCAGCTGATTTCTGGGATTTATTTGTATGCAAATAGTCGGCATAAAAAATTTCTCGAAGATTTTGAATTTTTGTTTGAAGATTTTAGCAAAATTCACAAATATTTGCGTTGAGTTTTTGGCCATTACTCCCGGGTGTACCAGTATGCGCACATTTAATTCTACGTTGTTTTATACCAAACTTATTGAATTGTCAGATTGAGTAATAATTTTATACAAAATTATTTTAGTGTTCAACTTAAACTCGAAAATAATTAAAAACAGATTAAAATTTAGAATTCAAATTTTAAGTAGACTAAAAATGGGTGGCACTGGATTTAAACAACACCCATTTCCAGTAGAAACATAAACATAAGTGGACGTGACACTTGTCCATTTAATGGACATAAAAACTAGATGGCAAATATTACCGATGCCAAATACCCAAAGTCCGTTGTCTCCTAAATTTGAATAAACAATTTGGTTTGCGAATTTCCCATAGTACAGAAAAAAAACAAACCTACGATTGTATTAAAATAAATGTTAAAGTAATTTAAAACACGGAAAAATCAACGAAAATCTTGTGAATCTGTAATAAAATGCATCGCTAAACCTTTTAAAACCGTTAAAATATTTGACATAAACACGAACTGCACACGTAGCTTTCACCTATGTATGTATGTATGTATATTCCTGCCATTTCCAATTTAAATATATAAATATATAAATAAATAAATAATGTCAGAGGGTACCTGGGCACCTTTGCGCCGACACGTTGAAGCAATTGAATAAATTCCCGACGGACCGGATTAAAAATGAAAGAAATATTCAACAAGATATTCGGCACACTCTCGTATACGTAAATAGTACGATACGATGGGATACGATACGATGGAATACGATGGGTTACGATAGTAAAGTGCGAGTATGTCCTTAATTTGCATTTGACTGCAATGAGCGCGTCGCAATAAAAAGCGGAAAATATTGCGCCATCACAAAAACTGAATTTAATTTGGTAAAATCAAATTTGATCTGGTTCATTAATTCAGTTCTTAGCGGGGTGTAAAAATATGATTACAAATACAAATAAACATTTAATTTTTGTTGTTTATATCTTTGTATTACTAGGTGACATCTTACAAAATATACACATCTTCAAGGTTTAACATCCACATTGAACTTTAAGTTGAAAACTTTGCTTCGTGTCTTATTAAAATATTTAATAATACTTTTATAGAGTTTTTGTAATATAACAATAAAAATTTAACTGCTCGCTTGCATACATTTAGGTGCGCTTCAGACTTTCTCGGAGAATCCTTGACTTTAATTTTATTAAATAATTTACATAATTACATTATATATTGTCTCTTTTTTTTTATACTAACATTATTGAAAAAAATAATTAAATTAATGCTTCATTTGTCTTTGTTTGTTTGTTTATTTCTTTCACTTTTTCACTCTTTCAATCTTTATTTTAAATATATGCGCCTCTAATCCATTCATCCGATTACAATGGAATTTTGGGTAGTTACTGTGTTCATGACCGGGTTGGTATTGGGTCTAAAAATTCTTCTCCCACACCCACCTTTTACGCCCATAATTTGTTAAAATATTAGATTATATGATATTGCTCCTAAAAATATGAAAATTAGTATCTGAGTTGGTATGGTCGCTGTCGACTACTTCACTAAAAGTGGGAGTGGCCGCCGTTACTCACAAACGTTATGTTCTACACAATGACTTTAATTACCAACTCGCAGCGAGAAGTAATGGGAAGTTGCGCATTCTAAGATATGAAAATTCGGTATGAAAGTTCCCAATTACATGCAAATACAATTCCAAAAAGCGGAGAAAAATCAGTATTAGAATGGAATGAGCCGGATATAATCAACTAAGCTGGACAGATAGTTTGAACTGGATGAATCGGAGGAACTTAATGAAACCAAGGGGACTTTTTAGATATGTAATTTAGAGTGGATGGACTTTCTAGATTGAACAAGGTATTATACTATAGTTATTATAGTTAAGACTGATAATAGTCTTAATATTATGGTTGTAAGACTTCCGGACTGCACATGTATCGCAGTGGAATAAGAAATGGGTTTGTGTACATGTGGCCGGTAGTATACCAAAGTATTCTTTAACAATGAAGTTTTGGACTCTTGTAATGACAGAATAACTTCATATATTAATTATAAATATTTGATTTTGCTTTGTGTTTTGTCTTAAATTAAGGCATCTCTTTATGTTAATCCGGAATACCTAATTCAATTAAAATAACATAATTTTGTTGTTGCTTCTTCGTCATGTACAACGAACCAATCTCAAAAATCCAGCTGAAATCCGCTTAAGCCACGTAATTGATTAATGCAAAGCGTAACGCTTGTGCTTCTCTAAATTGCGACTTTTGCACCTGGTTTTAATGTTTGATTGTGTAATAGGACAAAGCTGCTTAAGTACAAGATATGTACTCCAATATGTGTATAACAGTGGGGCGAATGTCGTCTAATCCGTGCTAATACTCCGAAGACGAGTTGCAAGTGGAAAATCGACAAGTTTCGTCTGACTCAGAGATAAGGAGCTGCCACATCCTTGGATGCTATTTTAATAATTAATTAATTTATTAATTACACGTTTGAAATTTACGAGTCACGCAGCTACGATCTGGATGAAGTAAATCCATCGTTTGTAATTTTTCCCACGGTACTTAAACATTTTGGGCGAATATTTAAGCGGGTCGGTAAATTCGATGTTTCCCACTTGCTCTGTCGTACTTAGCAGTCTCTTACAAAAAACCGTTGATATAAAAAATTAAGTATTCGTTCGGTCTTGCCAAAAAAAATTACTTACATTTAAACGGCGCACAGTGGTTCGTTTTGGCATTTCTCGATGCTAGAATCATAACTCAAAAAAATGTTTTTATTGTATAATAGTAAAATATGAGTGATCGAAAAAGTTAGAGCGATATTTTAAAGCTTCTTTTTTTATTAAAATTATTCATTATTTTATAGAGTAAATAATGACAATTAAACTAAGAACATATTTTTTTTTTAGAAAATGTCC
This sequence comes from Suillia variegata, assembly GCA_949127995.1. Lineage (NCBI taxonomy): Eukaryota > Metazoa > Arthropoda > Insecta > Diptera > Heleomyzidae > Suillia > Suillia variegata. The sequence goes on from OX421842.1 coordinate 39,493,664, forward strand.
TAAAAAAGAGGCGTAGCTAAAATTTTATATTGAACAAGGTTTTAAGAAGATAAGTTGGTTTTGTTTTAAATCAAAATTTCGGAAAAGGTTTACCATGAGCATTTTTGATTTAAGCCACTGTGCGGCTTACAACTCATTAAATTATGGAAATATTTAATTATGCTTGAGCAAAGATTTTGTCATCGTGTATTCATACGTCAGCGTTGCTGATGGAGTTCAGTTTTCATACTCGTATCGTACTCGTATACTGTCATAAATTATGCAAGTAATTTGTAATATTTTCGAAACATTCGCGGAACGTGTTATCGATGTTTGAACAAAAGATCTTTTACGTCAGAATAACTTTAGTAGCTACATGTAAGCGTATTTACATAGTGAAAATGTTTTACCAATTCTTTCCGAGCGAACTAAGTTCTATCGATGATGATGAGGACAATCACACACATGCGTCAGAGTTTTATGTAGTGGAACACTTTCATTTCCGAGATGGGAAACTATAATCGATTAAATAACTATTTCGTAAACATGTTGAACCCTTTTACAATCGTGTGGGAGATCCTGATGAAGAAGATTAAGCTGCTTCAAGGGTCCAATAGAAATTTCTGAGGCACACGCGAATTAAAAAATTTAACTACTTTTTTTTTCAAATCTTTGAAATTTATTATTCAAACAATTTTATTCGAATTTACTTCATAACCAAATTTCTTCGACTTAAATTTCTACCCAAACCATAACTAAAAGAAATCTTTCTATATAAAACTCCGCCCAGGGGTTGCGTCTTACTCTTTGCAAACTCGCTCCTAACCAAGGCCAATAAAAACTAAAAGCTCGACCTTAAATCGATAGCGGCTTCTGCATCGATTCACCCAATTCTACGTACAATTATTTGCCTTTACGCATTTTTCTTGATTGTAATTATAAGCTACAAAAGTCGGCTTCACAACGGCTTACGATTTCGTTTGTTTCCTAAAATTGCAATTTCCGCATAGCTGTGAAATTTTTGTAGCTCATCGATAATAACAATCCGCTTCATGCGAATAAGCCGACATACAACAATCTTTGAAAAACAGAAAAATCTAATATCAAAAAAGTTTGGGAAATCTCGTTTTGAACATAAATTTTTAAAATTGTAAGTTAGCAATTTTGGAAATTCGACAACCTTAATAACTGGTTACTAGTACAATTTCTTTAATTTCCGCAATCCAAAGGATACTTACTTCCGTTTTATTTAGGCTGCCCGAATATCACCAAAAAATTCGAATTACCCAAAAAAATTGGGCGACCAAAAATTAAGTAAATAAAGCCTCAAAAATATTAATGAAATCTTGTCCATATATATAATAAATTATCGCCCACTAAGAAAAAAAAATTTACTCATTAAATATATTCAAAAATCGGTGGTTTGAAATAACTTTTTATACATAAGAAAACGTCTCCAAGAAAATGAAATAATTTCACAAAAAAAAAAAGAAGATATTAAATAAGTTTCAAAGAAAAATAAAGAACCCCCAGTTAATTTCGGCCCAGAATTAAGCCTCAGTTCAAGGGTGGCTACTGTTGATTCGGGTTAGTAGTTAAGCGTTGCTCTCGTGATGTTTCCTTGGGCAATATTTCGGAGAACTTTTTATTTATGACGATAAATCATTGAGAATGAAACAAATTTGCATAACTATTCTGATGCGATACACTCACACATACATACTCGCACATAAGTGTTATCAATGGGTGACTGAGTGAACAAATGAATTATGCCGCACATACGAGCACATAACAAAGTTGGCAACTCTGCACCATCTGTGACATTTCCGTGCAGCTGCATCATAACAACAAAAGTGCACAAACAACAACAAAAACAACAAAAAAGAAGCAAAAAATCAAATTTCAAAACGAAGTTTTCTTTAAAAAAAAATTTGATTTTTATCTGGAATGCCAAAGTGCCTCTCTTCCTTCCTGCCTTCCTTCATCCATGTTCTATTTTATTTACATTCGTTACGAGCAACGAAGCATGTCACGTGACTACAACGAATCTCGCTGTTGATAGGAAGAAGAGGAGTGGGAATGAACTCGGGCGAGGATGCGGGTAGGTCATAGTCCAGTCGAACGACGCATTGAATTGCAGAAGCAAAGGATATCCTTGTTCTCGCTCGCTTAAGAACATTTTAGCCAAATCCTATTTGATATTCCGATGCAGTTTCAATTTCTGGTTTCAGTTACCAAACACAATATGAGAATATAGTGACAGCTACAAACAACAACAAAAAAAAACGAAAAAACTCGTTAGCTTCGTACTTGTAAATGTCGCTGTCGATATATCTGGAATGGCACGGCAGAAGATGTACACGAAGCTGATCACCATAAAAAGATGTCATGTATTCCGTTTTGGCTCCATGAGTTTAAGGTAGCAATGCGTAGTATGCGCACGCTTTTAGGACAAAGGCTAAGAACATAATAAACGATGTCCTTGAAATTCCTGAACACTTTTAACGAACGGATGAAAATGTTCTCTTAATGATATCTTAATGATAGAATTATTGTGAAACTTGTCAACAACAAAAAGAAACAACAATCAAATCTTGATTTTATATATTCTTAACTTTATTAAAACCGTTTTTAATTAATTTTTCTTTATCTTACTTTTACTATTTTATTTCCAATCAAAATATCTGAAGATTTGCAATATACCAAGAAGAATTCCAGTTCAACATACATTCAAACAAACAAACTTCGGGGAGGCCGAAGGTGCATAAACTATTATATTATATGACGAGAATCATAGTGTTCGGTACGCCATCTATGTTGCAAACACAAAGAAAAAAACATGATGGAAATTTTGAGGAGGAAACGTTTGGCTAAATCGATTGATTTGTTTCAAATCTTTAAAAACCAAACAATTCCTAAGGGGGTGTGGTTGATACAATTAGAAGTCACAGTGTTGTGATGAGCTTCCGCATTCTTATTACCAAAATTGGCTGTGTACTCGTTTTCCGTTCAGATACTTTAACTGCATTTGGTCTCAAATCAGAAATAGTTTCCAGCGTTTGAAATATATTTGTCATTAATTCATTCAATGCGTTCCGTGTGGGAAGCTCGTATTTCTTTGATATGCTTTGCTCGAATGATGAGAGCGTGGCTTCAGGCAAACGCGTCCAGCATAAATAAACAAAAATTGCATTCCAGTTTTCAACACAGAAATTCTTCAAACCTTCTTCGAACGTTGAGATGCAATTGTTTGTGTCTCTCTGCATTTTTTTGAACGCGCTTCCAGATTTTGATGAAACAGCAGGAAAATTAAAAAGCATCTTTAATTGAGTATTAACCAGAATTCGTTTATTGTTATATCGGTCCGCGAGGTTCTGCACAAGCATTGGCGTTCGTCAATCAAGACTTGTTTTCTGATTCAAATGAAATTGGCATAAGTCGACTATTACTATACAAAAATAGATAGCGGTAAACATATCGTGGAAAGTTGGCCTCGACATATAGTCGCTTCTTATAACACATATATGCTATATGTTTCTTTTATATGGACAAAAATTTAATTACATGGAATTAAATATTAAAAATTAATTACAGTAATCAATTGTAGTGAATGTTTGTACTAAGTGGGCGTTGTTCTTATCCCATCATGCCCACTTATGTTAGTTTATTTTACTACTAAAACGTTTAATTCTGAATTTGAACAGGTTATCTACAGTGATTCTATTTTGATCAATTGTTGTTCCTTATTAAGGAGGAGGTTATATGGAAGGAAGGAGCAGTTATGATCCGATCTGGCTCATCTTAGAACTTTACCTCGAACATAGGAGCTCACATTTTCGCTCGATATCTTTTAAACTACGGCGGCTGTAATGGCTTTTGACAGACTAAGGGACAGGCAGACGGACGGACATCGTAAAATTCACTCAGAATTTGGCGCAGATTATTTATATATAGTAAATATATTGTAATACCTACCACGGCTTCCAATGGGCGTTACAAATGAAGAACAAACTCAATATACCCTTTGGTACATGCTTACACGTGGCGAATGGTATAGAAGTGACCACATTCGGTAAATTTATTTTATATAATAAATTACCTAAAACGTCTGTCCTTCAACTTGAGCTTATATATACGAGTATGTGCCACTTCACATGCGCTAACGATTTGTTTTTGCATTTACCAAACTTTTTGTATTACGCTGAAGTCACTTGCAGTTGTCCAGCTCAATCGTCGTTCGGAATTGTTTCGTTTCACTTGAGTTTGGTGACGGGATTTCACATTCCAGCTAGACGGATTCGCATATACGAGGTGTGTACGTAGTCGAAAAAGTTTTAATGAAGCATGTACAGTTTTTATTATGCAAAGTAAACTTTACCACATTTCGTTAGTGTTGGCAAAGTATGCAGACCAAGTTTTGTATGGAAGAATAAAAAAAAGGACCAATACATAAATATATTAAACGCATTTCGCAGCATCCATAAAAAGGATTTGAACGTGGAATAAAAGATTTTAAATAGAAAAAAATAATTGCTATTATTGAAATATAACAAAAGAAGTTTTTTTCCTATCCATTGTATTTGTGTTTGATTCCTTTTCACGCTTAAACGTCTGATTCAATTTCCACCGAACTTGAAGCATAAAAAGGGTTTAGGCTTGGTTGGATCTATAAGCTATATGAAATCTGCCATGACAATGTAGCGCGCCAATAATTATGAAATAAAGTAAACAAGAACAACATGAAATATATGTAAAATGCTCACAATAGTTTTTTCGTTAGCGACAACAAAAAACGTAACAACCGTCAGAAAAGAAAGCGAAAGCGTACAATTGCACAATTGGATTTGATACTCCACAGATTGGCCACGCGAAAGCACGTAGCGAAGGGTATACTCATTTTGTTCTCCCATTTGTAACTCCCATTAGGAGGAGTTGTTTGTCAATATGACAATTTTTATATATATACAGGGTGCGCCATCTTTTATGTTGTTAAGTAAACATTGAAAAACTTTAACATTTCTCAACCTTGTTGCGTATTGATTTGAGAAAAAAAAATTAATTATGAATCGCTTCATACCGAAACAACGCTCCAAAATTGTGACGCTGTTCATCGAAAATAAGCGTTTAGTTGTGTTAACTCAACGTTGATAATATTGTGGCCAACAGGCGCCGTCGCACAACACTTTTCGTCGTTTGTTGTCCAATTTTGTTCAGCACGGAACAGTGGGAAAACGTCCACATGCTGTTCATCAACGTCTAAGGCGTTCCAATGAACTGGTTGAAGCGGTTAGAGGGAGCGTTAGAGAGAACCCAAAAGTGTTGCATCGTCACAATTCTCAGGAATTTGGCTTCAAAGAACCACTTTGCGCCGCATAAAGTGCATTTAACACAAAGAATATTTTGACAGACCGTCCACATTTTCTTATTGAAAAGAGGCGATATTGATTGGACACCGAGATCTTCAGTTTGCAAGAAGGCGTCATCGGAAAAGAAAGACAATGGGACATACGTGTATAACACATACTCGTATGTATGTGGTACAAGAAGCACATTTTTGGAGTCTTATATGACGAATGGTATAAGAGCTTCGGCATAGACGCAGATGAATCTCTTGCCAGTTTAAAATTCATTTTACTACAAGTTAAATTCGTGAAATTGGTTTGTAGACAAAAACTGTGTATTGCATTTTGTCCAATGGACATAAACTTGGAAACTGATTAAGTATATTACTAAAATTAAGTACTTTGAGCAAGTTAACTGGAAAGAACATGTTTCAATTTTGTTTTACTATATACTAAAACATTTCTACGTATGACAAATAAATAAGACTTGAACTATTGTCCAATTTGAACATTTCTGGTTAAATTACGATTTAATAACAAATAATATCACAAGTGCTGTGCCAAGTATCATTATCATTTGTTCTTCATTGTCAATGAAAAAAAAAACGAATGATATATTTTATTTAATTGAAAACTAGAATCCGTTAAGATTCCTATGGATTATGGCAACGTTGTCTAAATTTAATTTTCAATCAAGCTCTATCGATTCCATTTGCGTGTGTATTTGTAACATGTGCTCGTGTGCGTTACTCTTCTAGTTTAGAAGTTAAAATCGAGTATTTTAATAAAAAAGAACATTAAAAGCTGATCACATTAAACATCTTTACATAGGCAATTCACTTAAAAAGTTTCCAATTTACCCACGAGAAGTAAACCAAAAATAGAATCGATTAATAATGCTTAATTATCATTGAAAATATCGAAATTAAAGAAAATTTTTAACAAATAATTTTTCCAATTATCTATCTATATAATATTATTTTCAATACTAACGAAACGTCTGAGCATTACAATATCAATTATTTGTTCTCATCTTTGGTATTTTGTCAGCGGGATAACAACACGTTCAATGAAACCTCTAAACAAATGCGTAAAATAGAGACACAAACTCATACAGATAAAAACAATGGAATGGAATCAGGGTTGGACAAAAATTTAATCATATGGAATTAAATATTGAAAATTAATTACAATAATGAATTGTAGTGATTATTTGTACTCGTACATTTCAACAAAAAAAATTCTTCTTTCATTTTTATTACGGCTAAATTTTCGTAATCAGAAATCAGCGATTTTTGTTCCGATTACAAATCTTTTGGAATCATTTGGAAAATAAATAATATGTATACAAATACATGATTTTCCAAAAAAATAAAATATCTGTAACTCTTGGACCAAAAAGTTATACTCTGTTTTTTTTTATAATATACTTTATTAGATTTATTAACCAATATACTGACAAAGAAAAATGGTTCCTTTATATCATAAGACTTCTAGTGTTATCAGTAAGCGGCAACCAATTGATTACAATTAGCCCAACTCTGGATGAATATATCATTTATACCATAGTTCAGTAGCGCTACCATGATTTGTGTCCTTATTGCCACACAGAAACTCTGCTGATATGAGTTCAATTACATTCGCAGTACGCATTTGATATTCAACAGAAATCTGTCATTTGCAAATAACTTTTGTGAGTTGCTTTGTGCACTTTTGACAGAAATGTAGGTTACGAGTATTTAGGCGTTTCCCGGTTGGCTATCAACATTTCATAAAGCACGTGAAGAAGTATTTGTATAGTTTGTGAAAAACTCAATTAACTCTGAAAAGGCGAATCGACTGACCATGTGGATTCACTTCGGTGCCATTGACTTTCGGTTTGTTTGAGAGGGAAAAATTGTGGTCCTGCAAGCAATCATTTATTTATTAATATCTTTTTTTGCAATTGACTTTTGAAAATAAAAGGAGGTCAATTTCCCATTTTGCACCGGGTCACTCACTCAACTGTATTAATTATGCACTCGAGCAGTTTGCGTTGATTGCCACGCGGTGGAGTCGAATTTCCAAATAAAGCGCTCCATAGCTGCGCCAATTTATGTAAATGACTCTTTTAAATATGGAGCACAGGAAAACAAAAAAAAAACGCATTCGAACGGGTTTGCCGAGTGCGGGTTGCAACGAAATGAGGCGAGGTGGGGTGGGGTGGGGTGGGGCATATCAAAGTTGCCATCAAGTGGTTTTAAAAATTGCCGCACTGGATTCGATCCGACTCGGTTCGGTTCGGTTTGGTTCAATCGCCAACTGACAACTGCACTGCACTACCGTTAAATTTGCATGTGTTGCTTTTCGTTTTGTTGTTGGTGTTGTTTTGTCACTGCCTTGCGACGGACAGTGTTGCCGTGTTCAATTTAGATTAACTCGCTTTAACACTTTGTGCGGATGGCACGGATGATGTTGTTGTGGCAGTGAAGCTTTTTGCATCTGTGCGCCATTTTTATTATTTTTTTACCGTTGTTGTAGTTTGCAGTGCTTAACTTTTGCATTATTATATTGTTTTTTTGTTGTTGTTGTTTTTTGTTTCAAGCGATTTTTATGAATATGTATGGACATGCAATTCGTGCATTTGCCAGTTTTATTTTCTGCAGAGCGAAATTGCTTTTGAAGCCTTTTGTGTACAAAAGTTTTCCGAATGAAAATGAAATTGAAGAAAATCATAATTTAAAAAATTACTTAGTATAAAGTTCAACTCCTTCCGGCACAAACAAATAATTCTGCTTAAATGTTTGTGCAAAAGAGTTAATGAATTCTGATCTTTTTTTTATTAATTTATACTTCGGGATTGGGCAACTATTTGTGCTGCCATCTGGCAACTGACTTTTCTATGGAAAAGTTTGACATTTTTGACAATATACATACTCGGAACGAACGCTGTTTGTGTGTTGTTTACAGTACCTTCAAAAATTCATGTCGGCCAAAAAATGGAATTAAATCGTGAACATTTTCGTGCGGTTATTTTATTAAAACTTTCGACGTGGATTAACTCAACCACAGTGCATCGATGAACTTAATTCGATTTTTGACAATGAAGCACTATCAAGGATCAGCGTTCAGCGATGGTTTACTGAGTTTTATCGTGGCCGTAGTTCGCTCAACGACGAGTTTCGTGAAGGTCGTCCATTGATTGTGTGTGTGAACTGATTCTGCAAGATCGTCATGTAACTTATCGTGAGATTGAGATAACCTTGCACATTAGTGGGATTGCATGAAAATTTGGCTGCAATCGAATGGAAGATTAATGTATAAAAATGTAAATTGTGAAACAAACTTAAGAACTGCCTCGAGAGACATTAACTGTCAAACGGAATTAAAAAATACAACTTATACCACTAAACGGTAAATGAAAAATATTTTATGATAAAAAAAACTTTAATTAACTAATTAGTTTAACCCATGCAATTAATGCTAATGAGGGCAACTCTGAGTAGCAAATACCAGAGTTGTATTCTACTCGTACATTTGCAAAAATGCGTTTTTTCAAGAATTCGTTTCTTTTTTTTTCATGGAATACAACTTTAATTAGGTTGCACAACACTGACAACTTTTGTGTGTAAAAGACAACAATAAAATTCTTGGAAATTTTAATTTCAAAAGGTGGCAGCTCCGCAAGAAAAGCAAGTAATGAAAACATTTCAACAACACTAAAAAAACTCGCGCAAACTTTCATGTATGCGCACAAGAGCAACAAAAAATGTACATGAAGGAAGGAAGCCACCACATGCTTATTTTCAAACCCACACACACACATGTACACAAACACAAGTCCAAACACACATGCAATCAAATGAGTTAGCTAGCAAGCGAGCGAGCGATGCCATCTAATAACGCCAGAGTTGCAGTTACTGCGACAGATGCTGCGGCAAAGGCAGGCGCGGCTGGTCTTGGCATTGAGGGCGGCGGATGGAACATTTTTGCATAATGCAAATGTCAAATTGAAAATGTTTGCAGTCGCAATCGCCGAGCAGGTTGACATTTTGTCAACGGGCCAAGCGGGGTAAGGAGCAAGCGAAAAACTAACGAACGAGCAAATGAGATGAAGCACGGGCACAAGCGATTCCACTGCAGCGTCATACATTTATAATTTTTCGTTTTTTATTGATTTTCGTAATATTTTGGATATTAGTATTTTTTCACTTGTGAAATGTCGGGTTTGGGGCAGTTACCTGTCAGACGGAAGAAGAGATCAACCGTTTGAATGGAATTTTTGTTTATGTTTTTATTTTAAAGAAAACACAATTTATGTTCTTTTACGTTATGGAGCACCCTTTTGCAGCTGTGCATATGACCTAGTTCAGTCCTGACGAATTGACCCATCATTGAAATCAGCACTGAAAAATTAAAAAAAAAATGTTCTAAGTTAGGGCATGTAATTGCAGTGGTCAGCAAATTCGGTGGTCTAGAAGTTTTCTGAATACTATGTTTGACCATCGGAAATAAAAAGAGATGTGCTTACAAAAAACACTTCAAAAGAAATTATAAAATTTTAGCTTTTTATGAAGTGCAGGGTAAAAACTTTAATTATAAGTAGCTGTGAGTATGAAACGTTGCAATAAGTGGTTAGCGGACTCTTTCTCCCTTCTTAACTGCTTCTTTGGAAGTACTCTCCCAACGCCGATTCAAAGTGATTCAAAAGCTGACAATGATAGTAAGGGAAGTGGAAGCACTTTGAATTAAAGGAGCTGCAAAAGTTCTCTTCGATTCACGCTGGGTAGATTTCAACCACACACACTACCACATTTAATCTTGGTTGACCTGAATTTTGCGTCATTTCGATTTCGGCGATTTTTTCGCTTCTAAAAAATGCAAAAAGTTAATTTTCGAAAAAAGTTGCCTGCCAGCCTGCCTGTCTGTCTGTCCAGCGTCAATTAAAGCTTAAAATTTAAGTTAATTAATTTGCCATTGTTGATAGAGAACCGGTCTCTTTAAAAGGCAGCGACAGAGACAAAGCAAAGTCAACCTGCTGCTGCTGGGGCCGCCTTCGCTCGAGTGTCTTAATTACATTTTAATCACTGATTTGCGTTAATTTTCAAGAGGTTTGTTTGCTTTCAACTGTTAATCCACTTGAATCCACCCACGCGAGCTGAAGTGTTGACGGGGGCCGACGCACAGTGTCCTATTTTTATTTATTGTTGAATGACACAACGACATTTTTTATCTCAGAGATTATTAGTTTCAAAAAAGAGAAAATCTTAGTTACATGAATATTTCGTTTGAGAAGAATCCTTTCACTGCACATTAAGAATGCTTAATTAATTGATGTCTTATTTGAGGAAGCTTCATGCATTATTGGCGTTTAAAGGAGCCGAACTTTTTGAAGCTCTTTATTATATTTTCTAAATGAATATTTAACCTTTGCATAAAGTGTTTGTTTTTTTTTTTGTGTTGTGCCAGTAGGAAAGTGTGGCACTGTGTACCGTGTGGCATTCTTGACGGTCAGAAGCATGCTACCAGAACAACTTAGCCGAACTGAAAGCACTTGTGCCAGCCTTTGACAAGCGAAGGCTTTCAAACCAAAATTCGAAATTACATTTATTTAAAAAAACATACTTATGTACATACATACATGCACACATATATACATTAGAGATTTCCAGTTTTCGCCCTCACGTTTGTTTTATATCAAACAAAGTTTATCACATGCCATATTGTTTCTCATGTGAAAATTCATCCATTTGGATATTCATTAGTCTGATTAACTGCTTTTGTAACGTATACAAATTTTTAAATTCTGAAATTATTTTAATTAAAATTTAGTTCGTAACAAAAATAATTAGCAATAAAAATTGTTGGAAGTTGATTTGAATACCCTTAAGTGAGTGTCTCGCGCTCTTTAAATGTTGCTGTCCTGCAATTAGGAACTATTAATTCTGCCTTAGCGCCTTTTTGTCATTTCAAGTCAACACAAACACACACACACACATACTCGTATATTTTCTTACCCACACTCTAGTAAGTTGCTTTTAAAGAATCGTCGTAATTGCGTTCGCTTTACATCGCCGACAGTGTTGGCAGCCTGGCTAACGCAGTCTCTTTTGCTGTCTGTCTGTCTGTCTGTCTGTCTATCTGCCTGCCTGACTGTCAGTGTCTGCACAGTGTTAATATAATCCAGTTTAATTTGATTGAAATGAAATTATTCCCCTCATTTTTCTGCGTTTTACTTTTGGTTGATAAATCTTTCGTGTCCATCCCTCCATCTCCATCTCTATCTTGTTTCATTTTGATTTTTTTAATTTTGTCTCTGCAACACAACATGAGGCGACATCTAGAGCTTAATTTCATAAAAAATGTCTTTTCATCATTTGTGTTGCTTTTAGTTATTTTCAATAGAGAGCGTTCTAGTGTTAATAATTTCGCTTCATCCATTTGGACGTCAGTTGATTGACCATCAGCTTTATTAAATAAATAAATTTGTTATTTTAAACTATCCTAATTTATTAAGCTCTCTTGTGAGCGTATATTTAAATTTTAAAAATATACTCACAGATGTAAGTCTACGGACAAAGGTAATTAACAAAGCGATATCAAGTATTTTATAACGAAAAATACTTCGTTAAGTAATTTTTAGTGATGATAAATGATGCAATAATTCGTAACTTTCAAAGACCAAATGAAATAAGGATTCGTTACGAGGCACTAAGTCAACCCTGTATGTTTTTTTTTTGAACTCACAAAATTACAACAACAGCAAATTTATTTTCAGGATCGTTTCTGCAGCGAAAAAAAAACCTAACAAACATTCGATTAGAAAAACTCAAACTACGTTAACAACAGCTTTAAGAATCTAAGAAGGATTAAGTAACAAGGACCAAATACGAAGAAATCATTTAACAACAATTACTCATACAATAAAAGATTTAACAATACAAACCGTGGACCAAATTCGCTTAAATTAAACAAAATCTGAACAACATTCAAACTAAGTCGAAACTGCACACAAACTGTGAATATTTATTTTATGGAATAGAATTTACCCAACCAACAACAAAAACAACTATTTAAACGTAATTGTAAGGATAACTTTAAGTGTAAATAAAACTGATAAAATGGTAAAGGCTTTAATTAGTGACTAAGTGGCATCTGAACAATGACTAAACACACTTCAATGTCAATTAAATAGAATAATATATTAAAATAGAAAAAGTATTTATAAATAAATATTAAAAATAACACAAATTAATTATATAAGTGAACTAAAAGTGAATATAAACTAAATTAAATTATCTTAAAAATCTAATATAATATTAACTGAGTTATATAGACTGTTTATCAAAACCCAATCGAAAGTGTTTCAGAAAGTGCTACGTCCTTAAAACTATCAAACTAACCGAATATATAAAGTAACCGAAACTAAATTTAAATTTAACATTTAACAAACGAGCTTCAGGTAACACTAAATGTAATATCAAGTAAAACAGAAAAAACTGACGATAACTTCGACATCTTTTGGGAGCTCGCGCTACATAACATACAGACAGATTATCCAGCTTTCTAAACAATTCTTTCAATGTTGCACATACCTTATGTATCTGGATGTCCACATTAATATGTATTTTATGTTTATATCTTCTTTTTATTATACGAGTCTTACCTTTTTAAGTATTTTTTTAACTATATTACTTAATCAAAAAAAAAGTTGGTCTCAGGGCGTTGGACCTTTATAACTCTACATTAGTCACTTGTAGACGTTGAAGCAAGTTTAGACCACAGTTTATTATAATTTCGATTCAATCTTATTTTCAGTTTCTTCAGGTTATTTTTATTTGCATTTCAATCGTTAACTACTATAAAAATTGATCTAACCTATTTCTAAAAGTGGGCGTTAAATTGATCAAACTAAGGACATTTTTGGTGAAGTTGTCGATAGTACCTAACATATACAAAAGTAGATACCAAATTTCAGATTTATAGGAGAAAGAAAGAAACATTCAAAATTAAAATGTTGAATTTGACATGCTTGTCCATTTATATGAGAATGGCTTGATCTGTCTTAGCAATTTTAAAACAACAAGAAAAATATTGGCGAATTTAGCAGACCGGACAGCGCTGTTTCGGAATATGCTACTATTCCTCATTAGCGGTCATTTGCTTAGTGAAGATTTATGTTTACTTATCCGTCTATAAGCTTCGTTGGTTAAGAATCAAGCGAGAATTCAAAGAAAACTCTCAAGTTTCAAAGCACAAGTATCACTGAAGACAGGCGCTCAAGCAATGATGTTTTTGGGATGAACAAAATTTCCCACGCCCACCGATTACACTCACAATTTGTGGAACTAAGTAATAATAATCGAATATTCCGCTAATATTGCTCCTAGAATTTTGAAATTTGATATCTGAGTTTATAGGGTCACTGTCGATAACTTAACCAACAAATGGGCATGGTTGAATTAATTTTAGTCCCACCACCTTAACTCAGAAAAGCTATAAAGAAGAGTAATAAGAAATTTTGGACAGCACGGGGTACTGTAAGCTAGTAGCTAAAAAAATATTTCCTTTAATTAGGAAATATAAGAAATACTTAAGAAGCTTTTGTTTATTTTTTTACCAAGCAAAAACTTTTGCACAGTCACTTATGTACAAATGTAACAAAAATTTCTTTCGAAAAAGTGGCCGTTATTTTTAGTGAACTTACATTTTTATATTTTAATAATTTTCCAGCATTTTCTAATTAGTTTCTTATTACCAGCTTAAAAACGAGGAACCAACAATTACATTGAAAATAAAGGAGTAGTCAAAGGATTTTTGATTTGTAGTAGGAATATGATTTAATTTCATTTCTGTTTGTTTATCACTCATACGTACCGTGTCAGAATGCCAATTTGTGTTGTAAGCAGAAATTTGTCTGGAGGAAGTGGCAGCACGAAAGTTTCCAAAGTAGCTGATTGGTTACTTATAGTAAGTCTCGTCACGACAAACTCGATTGTGTTTCCTCTATGTTTCACCTTAAAGAATTATAATCATTTTATGTATAAGTCGATGTTTGAGTAATTATCATTAGCATAAATTAGTTGTAAATTTTAACTTGTATCCTTCAAAATTGTTTAAATAAAGACTTTAAACAATTTAAACATTTCGTTCGATTTAAGTTTTCCTCAACCTTTTTTATTGATTGTTTCTTTATCGCTTTGGTTATTTCTAAAACATTTTCGGTTCATTTTTCTACATGCATTTTGCTTCGTTTTTGCATACCTTTCCTGTCACTTATCACTGGCAAATCCTTAAAAAATTTCCATCTCAATTGAAATCAAATTAAAATGTCAATCTTTCTGCATACATAAACACGCCGCAATCTTCTTTCAGCATCGCATTACAAATTCATTCACAGTAAATTTGCAGAAACGTCCTCCTTTCTTTCGTTTGGATTTCCTCTTGTTTCGTCAGAATTTTGTCAAATTGTTGTTCAACGTGTTTACGTGTTTGATGAATTTCGTCTGAGTTAAATTATACAGGAATTTCAACGTTAACTCAGCCATGCTAATACTTTTTGCTTGTCAATTTTATCAATCCGACTTGTAATTTATATACGTATGTAAAGTATCTTTGAGATGTTCGATAAAATAAATATCTTATTTCTTCTTGCAGTACTAAACTTTAATATTACTAAAACTTTAATATCAAATTACTTTAAATTCAGTTGGTAATCTAATTTAAATCTACAGATTGAATACGATACGAATTAGCATTCCAGGAATCTAATGTATATCTAGGATTAGTCAACACATATAAATTACTGAGTACTCGAATGTTAAAGAATGTCGATATGCAGTGAGTGGAACATGAATGAGATAACTTTATGACCACATCTATTATCTGATTAAAATTGAACGGAAATGGATATTTGAAAATTTAAGTGATTCATCCTATTCATTCCACCTAATTTGGGTTCCTTTTCGTCCCTTGCGTGTACACAAATGACAGTTTAAAGCCCAATACAAACGGCAACTTTAAATAAAATCTAAAATTATTCCAGCACTTTTGCATTCTCTTCGTTCTCGATAGTTGAATTATGAGAAGCAGAAGTAATTTTTTTTTATTTTGTTTTAAGTATTTTTCTCTGCGACTTGTTGTTTTATTTATTTACGTTCTTAACAACACCGCCGACACCTTTCAACTGTCTGCGCTGAAACTGACGAATTAAATTTGCTTACGGAAAATATAATAAGCAAAAAAATAAAAAAATAAATGTTGACGACAGTAGGAAGATCTGAGTAGAAGTTAAACCTAATTTAACCCACATCACTTTGGGAGCGAATGGCAAATCTAGTCCAATTGTATAGAAGAAGAAACAGAATTCCACTGGACAGCAAGTGGAATTATGCGCCGGTACTATGGTACTATGGACATTTTTTTAAAACAAAACTAAATAATTATAACTATTCAACTTATGCCAAGGCAAGCAATTTTCTTTTTATTATCATTGGCTAATTTGGTTAACTGAAATGTCGAATCATTCGTATCCTTCAATCAAAATTCAAATTCGGAAACGAGCATAAATTACCTTCGACTCGAAAAGACGCCACAAGCGAAGTTTACCAACAAACCTTTTTGGAATGTGGGTCAGCACTTACTCTGCATACAATATGAAGTGAGCTTCGGTTGTGAATCAATCATAAAAAACACTTGAAACACTTTTGGTTAGGTTAAATGGCAAAATATAATTAACATATTTATTAAAAAGGTTTTTTTTAAAGATTTAATTGATGTCGTTGCAGCCAATTCGGTTCAGAAAAAGGATTCGGGTCCATTGAATTGGATAAAGTTAAAAAAATATTAAAAAATCCTCTGATTCCGTTTTAACAACTGGTTGGAATAATAGTTTAAGGTATAGACTTGAAACTTAGAAACCGATTAAAAGGTTTTTAAAGCCAAATCGTGAGACAAAAAGGAGTCTTATTTGATGGCAATTCCCATAAACGCAAAAACTCGAAAAGCTCGAAAAGTGCACCTTTGCACGACCTCGAAAACAATCGTGAAATTCAGCAATTTGACAGTTCAGTCAGTGTTTCGTTGTATTATACTCCATTTTAGTACTTTTTGCAATTGTTAACAATTATTTCTCTTACTTTTTTCCTCAACAGCTGCTTTTAATTAACCTCCTGTTACTTTTACATGAGCGTTGAAAACTCTAATCTTCCAATAAGTATTGTGTGACTTCTTTATATGCAATATTTTTTTTACATACGAGCATCTTTGCGATTCTGTTTTGCGAATATTTGCAAGGCACACGAAAACTATGTTTCATAAAAAGTTTGACAGCTCTTTATCGAGGTTTGCAAACTTACGAAGTACCGAGCACTTCGAGGCATTTTCGCGTTTAAGGGAATAGGCCTCATGATTCATGGCATTTTTATTACTATCCACGACTTAAAAAAAATCTATTTTCCTTTTTTTCACTTCACTCTCTTATTATAAATTTCCAACTAAGTAAAAGTTAAATATGACGAGTACGTGAATTTATTTCACAAATTTAAACTTAAAACATAAACAACAAAAAAATCGTTTTCTAAATACGTTCAGCATTTAATTGGACTTATCAATGTTTCCAGCTAATTGAAAAATATTATTTCTGATACAGCGGAAATATTCGTGTAATATATAAATATGTACATACAACTTTTTACTTTGAAACGTTTTTATTTTACTAAAGTAAATATATTTAACTATTCGTGTAGGTAGAAACACATACATACATACATACATACATACATACATACATACATACATACATACATACATACATACATACATTTATACATTCATACTTACATAATTGGTCGATATTTTGTATTTGAGCTTGAAGCATATGTGGGTATACTCGTACATTGGACTGAATCAATTTCGATATAGTAAAGCTTGAAGAAACTTTCTACAATAACTAAAACTGACAAATTTAGTGTGAATCGTTTTATATCATTCAAAGTTTCTGCATTTATCGATTTGAAATTCATATTATTGATACAATTTTTAAGTCATTTGAAAATAGTTAGTAAACTGAAAATTCTGGCACTTGTAAGTTTCATTAAAAATTACTTTTGAAAAACAATGAACATTCCACTTATTCTAGTTTTCATTTTAAATTTAACTTTTTCTATTATAATTTTCTAACTGTACTTATATTAATATTTTACTGAAAATTCGATGCTCGCTTAAAGTGTGTGAAATAATTGTTCCTTCCTAATGCACGTGTTTGCTTTAATAATACAAATACAACAAACTTTTTGTTTCGGTTATACAAGACTGTTTTTTTTTATTTTATGTTTTTATTGGCGGTAGTTTGCTATCACGCTAAAAATGCTTCGATGTCTGTCTACTTCAGGGAATAAACTCACAACCATAGAAGCTTTATTTATAGATACCTCGTATCTGTGTGCTGAATATATGTGTGTATATGTATCTATCACACAATTCTATGTTTGTGTATTTGCTGCACGCGTAATGGTGTAAATAAACAATTCAATTTTCAAAGAAGGTGTTTGTTTATATAGCCAGGAGCAAAGATTTCTTCTCTAAGGGAGGACAACGCTTTAAATACGAGGTCAAATTTGTACTATAAGTGAAATAAAATCATGAACAACAACAAATACTTTATTGGTTCTAAAATTGATATCAAAATAGTCTTAAATTTTTTCGCAAACACAATATATGTACGTACGAGTATATATGTACTTTTTTGGTGATTGCACAAACGAATCGACCACTAGACTTTAACAATATTAGTAATAAACTTTGATTGTATTGCCCTCTACTAATCTTATTATAACCGGTTATTACCACATCATTTTGTATTCTAAACAAATCGTCTTTTTCCAGTTATCGTTCATCTTCCAAAATCTTTTAACGATTTCAAAGGCAAAAAATAGCGTTGCAAAATCAGATTAATTTAGATATCTCTTGGATATATGAGCTCCTATTCTCAAAGTTCTAGGATGGGCAGATCACCCCTTTCTCTGC
Source organism: Suillia variegata (assembly GCA_949127995.1). Taxonomy (NCBI): domain Eukaryota; kingdom Metazoa; phylum Arthropoda; class Insecta; order Diptera; family Heleomyzidae; genus Suillia; species Suillia variegata. The sequence continues at coordinate 39,511,990 of OX421842.1, forward strand.
GATTAAAAAAATTAAAATTCTTTCAGTGCAAATATTCTGTTAAAATATATAGCTCATTAGTATTAACACAAAACTACTAACAGAAAGTGGGCGTGATCAGACCTCCAATACGAACCACCCCTTTTCCATCCGAAAAAAAATATTAAAAATAGTTGCAATGTACAATAGATAAAGGGTTTAAATCCGGTATTAACCACTTTGGTAGTAACATAAAACAACAAAATACAAATGGGCGTGTCCCATAAGAACAACGCCATGTAGCACTTATGTGCTAAAAGAAGCACATTTGTTGGTGTCACTGAAATAGCGGAGGGTATTTATGTTTCGGCTATGCCGAAGACAATTCTCTTAGTAATTCTTTGAGAGAAATGTCAAACAAACGATTCATATGCTCCACAACGAAATCGTCTGCATTGTTCCCTGTTGCCGTTCGTCTGGTCTAACGTTTTGAGGTGACAAGACGACAAACAATTTTAAACACAGCCTTCAGAAACAGGTTTTAATTTAAACAACCATGGAGTCATTTGTTTTCGTCATTTTACAGGCGGATTGACTTAGAGAATGTGCAAAATCTCCATTATCGCCATATTGTAACTTGGCATACAATACAAATATACAAAATAAATTAATCTCGTTGTTATTCCATAAAAATCACAAATACAAATTTAAATTTCTTTGTTCAACTTTTACCTATTGAAAAGTTTGACATATTTTTAGGAATTTTTCTTTTTGAGACTCTAAGTTGCAGGGAACTATCTCGGTCTGCCGAGTTATAAACAAAATGTAACCCAAATTCAGGTGGTCTGATTCAGAGAATTCCTTAAGATATACTTAATCCAAAATCAAGTATCAATGATTATTTGTAATGATTATCGTGTAATCGGTAATCAGATTTAAAGGTTTACCCAAGCACCACTGGCGGGAGTGTAAAAAAGTGTTTTTCCTTGCGTTATTTTTCCGCATATGAGATACACATTCCCAAACACGACCGCAAATTCAGCGTTTAATTCCATTGTTCTTTTGGGCTTTAGACGCACGGAGATGGGAGTGGGGGGGGGGGAAGCGTGTGACCCCAAGTGGTAAAAGAAAACATTATAACGATTGTTGGCATTTTTATTTTTATTTTTTTTTAACATTTTCAACAATTTCCGGTCGGATGCGTGCCGCCATTGTGGTCGCCGCTGGCCTAAAATGGTCGTTCGGTCGGTTGGTCTCTTTTGTGTGGCAGTGGAGACGGGGGGCGGTTAGATTTGGGGCAAAAGTGCGAAATTGCCAAAATAACAAAGAAAATTCCAAAATAAACACTTCTGCTGTATAGTATCGTCATTTAAGCTTCATAAGCGAACGGAGAACGAGGGTAGGGGAACAGGGACAGAGGAGATAGAGGAGATGGTGGTGCGTGTTGACATGACCATTAAATGCGAAGCAATTTTTTATCGTGCCTCTGTCGGGACGGCTTTCTCGATGTATGTGAGCCGGAATAAAATAATAAAAATTAAAACATTTTATATGGTTGCCCATAAAAAAGATGGCAATTTCATTTCTTCATTATAAAACATGGCAATGCCAATTTAATGAACCGATTTTTTGTTCGAAGCATTTCGCAAAACCGTCTGCCCCGGGCCAAGTTGTGCACTCGAAAGTTTCCTATCAAATGTTTCGGGTTTTATTAAATTTCGCCTTGTACCACACAAGCAAATATTTCTTCCGTTTAAATAAATGTCATGTGTTTTGTGGAGATATTAGATAAATTTGTTTGAAACAAATTTGTAAATCAAGATTAAATAAAAATAAATGCCAAATGTTTCAGTTGTACAATTTACTTTTAAATTCTCATTCATATATCGATTAAATCGAAACAACTTTTATACTCTTTTGTGTTAACAAACAATAGAAGAAGGTATTTCCTCTAATACCTGGAAAATTCATATATCAGTTTTAAAAATGAGCCGGGCGGAGCATGAAAGAGTTGAAAACTTGACGGTGTACTGCTTCTGCAAAATATTGTAACAATTTCTTGATACTCTAAAGCCCGAATCACAATTTCGCTTTAAGCCTAATTTACATGCTAACAAACATATAAACAAAATCTAAATAAAAACTTGTGGTTTTATAAATGAGCGCGATTTGTATACAATACTTATACATACATTCTATGAGTGTGGCATTTGTTGTCATTCCGAAAATGTAATTTGTATGCAGATTTTTCTAAAGGAAAAGCGATTTTTTACTGCATAGTAAATTTCTAGAGCATCTTATTTCCATCTATATTAAAATTTTAAACTAACAATAATTTCGATTGCAAAATTTTTTTTGGCAATCGACGTGACGTCCCTAAAGTGGCGTGGTAGATATTTCAATATACATATAGTAAATTTAAATGATTTGAATGTCCTGAGTCGATTTGATGATGTTGTCCGTCTGTCTGTCTGTCCGTCTGTCAGCCTACTACAGTCTCCAAGTGGAGGTAAGTCCTCAGATGAGCAAGAGCGGATTAAAACTTATCCCCCTCATTCTTATACAAAATTCGATATTTCATATTTCGGTAGTATTATTAAACTGCTTACAAAAATGGCGTGATCGAATCAAAACTACTCTCCTCTCCCATACAGCTCTACTTTTTATAAAAAAAAAACAAGTTTATTAAAATAGTTTCATTATCTTCTAATTTCGAAAATTGTTTGAAACTTTAAAAAGACTTCTTTTAAATCTATGGTAGACCCAACCAGCCCTTCATACTTCTAAACATATTTAACACGTTTGAGCATTGGGTAGTTGGTAAATTAGTGCTTAATTGGCAGCTTTTAATTTTCATTGTACTTCCTCTTTGCACTTCCTCTGTCGCATAATATTTGTAAATATGCCATTAAGTGGGCGGAACAATTTTTAATGCTTAAAAAATGGACATTTTCATCTCATGACAAGTTAAGTGCAGCGCTTTATGAGGAAATCAATGTCGAATTTACACTCAATAGGGGGTGGGATGGGGTGGCTTGGAATGCCATTAATGAAGTAATAAATTGGCGCAAACCCAATTAATTGTTAATTACGCGACATTTCCCGAGACAAAGTTAAACATCTTGAGTGATTGTTACTTAATCAACTTTGGGTTATGGCTTCTTGCGTTGGTTTAAGTTTGACGTATTTAACCGTTTTGCAGTGCATGAGTGTATGTAAGATCTGGAAAATATATATTTAAAAAAATGAATAGTTTGAAGTTGTAAATTTAAATTGCTAAATGTTAATCATTAAATATTCGAAATAAAATTCATTTGTTTAGAAATTGATTATGAAAAGAAATTGGCTGGCCAATTGCAAAATATGCATCAAGGCCGCTTCAGCAATTTTTAGTTTGGTTAATTTAATTTGAAAAATTGTAAGCATAGTTAAAAATGTATTTCGTTTTGTATATCACCATCAATTATTTATTTGAGTTATTTAGAATTATTAAATACCTAAATTATTATTTGTAGTTGCATGATGAAACATTTGCTGATGTCATTCTTGTGTGTGTTCTCATTAAAAATGTTTTAACGATGCTTTTAAATATTTCCTAAATAAAAATCCAAAACATGAATAATTCGAAAACTCCCAAAAGCGAACACATACATACATTATAATTATATTAAATAGTTAGGCACATTTATACATATATCATTTTGATTGAGCCATCACACGCTAAGCTTAATACTTTTCATATTTTATCTAATTTATCGACGCATCTCTTTGAACATTATAAACCAAATTGCAATTGGAAAAATAAAAATGCGCTTAACAAATGAATACTTCAAAAAAAAAAAAAAAACAAACAAAAATTGTACTTGAATGATAATAATAATGCAAATAATATTATTTACACAAACAATTATGATTATCGAAAAAATGCCAATTCACGCCTGCAAAACTAACAAACAAACAAATACTCGCTCGCTCGCTCGCTACCACTTCCGCAAATACACAAACAAATAATCAAACAATCAAACGAACACACACACACAAAAACACTACTGCATACAAACTGACACACCAATACCAACACCAACGCGCACGCATGTACGCGCTCGCACCGCCGGAAACAGAATGTCAATGTTCTTTTTCCGCTTGCATAACCTGCAGCGCGCCGAGGAGAGCAAACGCAAGAAACGCGTCGAGCGACAGCGCCAACAGCAGCGCCAACGACGAGGCGCCAAAGTGTTCCGATGCGTCAGCGATTCGACTGGACACCTCACATTAGCGCCATCTCGTCTCTTCGAAAGAACACCGATGAGTCCTTCCGACAGTTTAGATGAAATCGCTCTGCAAATACCAAGGTAAGTGCAGTACGGCCAACGATTCACTTGCCACCAACAACTCAAAGGGACCTTCTGTCGGTCGGTCGGTCGGTCGGTAAATGTCGTCCGCAAACAGAAATGAATTGGCGCATCCGGATTAAAATAAATAAAATTTGATTTGACTTCGCCCAACTCAATTGCCTCTATTCCATTTACATTGGTTATTTAACATATAACAGGGAACTTTCATGAACTTTCTTTTTAGGTTTTTAGGTGTGTGTGTGTATATAACAATAAATGTTTTTGACCACAAAAAAAAAACGCAAATATTTTTAAAATTGTAAGCGTTTTTGTGGCTTGCTGCGATATCTGAAAATTTATCATTTTTGAGGAGAAAATTCAGAATTTTTGGCCATATGTGGAACTAACTTTAGTATCGATGTTTATTTAAAGCCCGAAAAAATTTATATTGTATTATTTAAATAAATAAGTTTACTAACTTGTTATATAAGAAACCAGTTATGATTTCATTTCAAATATGCAACTCTTAAAAAACATAAGTTATGAGGGTAAATATGCTTTAACTGTGAGTACCCTTATTGAATCAGGTTTGTCGTTTGCAATGCACATAAGCAGTCATTATTTTTTTCAATATAAAAGACTCAACTTTTTTCATAAAATGTTGCACCATAGCGGATGAGGATGAGGACGAGGAACACATACCGATAAAAAGCAGAATGTCATGAAAAATTCACTAAAGGAAGAACTTGTTTATTTTAAGTACATAAAAAAATGTATTTTATTAGGGCATTGCTGAAAATAATCATCTTATCTAATTTCATTAAACTTCATATAAAAAGAGCTAGGCTTGTATATATACATATATATTATATATTTATATACATATGTATCTCTAACGATTTTGATGAAATTTTGCAGTTTGGTGATATTCGACGGAAAATAAGATTGCAACATGTTTCATTCTAGAGAAAAGTCGTTAAGTGAGCGAAATCAAGATTTTAAGTGGGCATGGTCAAAAACTATTTTTCAATTATATGAGAATAAGCCTAGCAAGAATTTTTAAAAAATATATTTTGAGCGTTATTGGAAATGGTAAAAATGTTTTTAAAAGAACAAAGTGTGGTTGTGTACTTTATTTTAAAAATGGCTCTTATGATTTTGGTAAACCTTGTCAGAATCAAAAGGTAGGCGTGGTCGAAAATTTTTCTTTTTATAAAATAAAAGCGGTAAGTCAGATTGTGAACCGATTTTTTGCAATTGGTTGATTGAACATTTACTGCAACTAAGGTTTTACCAAACCTAAAAGTTCTTGGGAGAGATTTTTTCTCCACTGGGATTTATTCGAAATCTAATTGTGTTTTCCACAACTTTTAAATGCAAATCGGTGCTGTTGACATTAAATAACTTCAAGAAGCTAACTGCATAATTTGTTTATATAAATCGGTTCTATTGGCACTATTAAATAATCTGCTCGCTCTACCAGGTACTTAAGATTTAAACACCACATGAACTCAAAAACCAAAAACTTGAATTGATTAATACGAAATAAGTTTTCCTTACCGGGATGGCTCTACAAATACAACAAATACCAAACATATTTGATTTTATAAAATGCTTTTGTTATTCTTGTTGTTGTTGTTGGCCCCAATTGTGCATTGCTTGGACATATTTCGGGTAGTATGCACATACATACATACATTCGTTTTCAGTGTTGCCATTGTTGCTCTGGATTTGACGGAATTTCGACTAGGTACCACGGCTAAAGGTGGCCTGGCACATAAATACATACACACATAGATACATGCATATACATATGTATGCAGAAACCTGCCAGGCGGAGTTTCAATTGTTAAGCAAGTTTCATTGCAAAAGTTGAAATGAAAAAAGGAGCTGGCGGTGCTGAAATGAATTTTTGTGTTTGTTTGTTTGTTCGTCTGTTTGTTCGTCTGTTTGTTTACTCTCAAGTTTTTGATGGTAACAAAAACAAAAATAAAAATAAAATTTTACACGAAGTAGTAAAACTTTGTCTTTACACTTAATAAGTTGAACGAAAAATGTTCCAAAAAATAAGCGATATAAGTTTTTTTTTTGGTATGACCTTTTCGAGATTCAAAGCTGCTGCAAAAGCAGCAAATCATTAAATGCAATTTTGCGCATAAAATTTAAAGTGAGACATTTCCTTGGTTCACAGTAGTTTTTAGTTTTCGAACAAATTCTATTCAATTAAAACAGAAACGAGCCCCGCGGGCACCCTAAAGTGCGCAAACATCTGCTCCCTCGACTTTAAACTTTTGGCGGAAAATTAAGTTTTCAATTGCTGACACATATTTCTGCTTAACAACTGAGTTGAATTCTTCCTCATTGTGTCAGTTCAAAATCGACTTCCCAACAGGAAAAGTCAGTAACATGGTAGAAAAATGTCACCTATAGTTCTATATGAGTAGCGAATAGCTATTGCTGACAGAAGGCATTCGATTTTATATGGGCCGTGATCCCTTTGTATCGAGGCTGGTAGCTGATTCATACGCTTACGCCCGGGTCAAATTTTCAGTAAACAAAAATGTTTAATCGATTGATAAAATTACATCTTCTCTTGCGAAGTGAATGAAGAAGCAATAATAAATTTATTGCGGATTAAATTGCATACAAAAGCAATTTAATATAAATACATATATTAATGTTGCTCGAACAAATTTAATACTACTCACAAAATTAATGCAATATCGCCTACAAAACAAACAAAAATATATCTCATTATATCTTTGAAAAAAATCGGTTATATTTAATAATCGCAACTACCAATAAAATAAATTGAAGATCTTTCTTACTCAAAGCCCAATTACGACACTAAAGAATCTCTTTTACCTTCTCTTTGAAGGATATAAAATATCTTTGTCATGCAGGGATACTGTCGAGTGAAATTGATTAGGCGATAATATCTTACAATTTTTTGGCGAGGTAAGAATAAAAAATAACTTGTTTCTTTAAAAAAGGATTTTCACCCTAAAATTATAGCAAAACACAAAAAACCGTTCAAAATTTTGTTGGGGTAATTTTTCATTATTGTTTTAAGGAAGTAAAAATAAAAGAAATGCATAATCAAAAGAATTTTTTTTACTGGTTATAAATATTTGATTTATACTGTGTTGAAATATGTAAACTGTGCTAAAAAAAACTGATAGTAAAAATTTACTCTAAATTATATTTATGAAAGTGTGATTTAAAAATATGGTATTTCTTAAAAAAACAGGCCAGAATTCAACTCAAGGGTTTATACCATTTAAGAATTGTCAATATAAATAAAATATAATCAATTAACACCTTCAATTATCGAATTAGAACTTCATTTAAAGAATTTACATTTGCGATTATGAAAGCATTCGTTGAGTATTAATAATTTTGTAAAAGTTTGATAAATTGTTTTTAATCATTTTTCATTTTTCAGCCGGATGTACAGTAGAAAGAGTCGAAACCAAATTTAAAGATTTTTTAAGGCCTTCAATTAAAAAAAAATTATTTTACATATATTAGGGGTAAAACTCACTAAAAAACTTTACTAGCGAAATATGACTTCGGAAATTAATGAGACCTTAGAAATCGTCGAGCCCTTTACAACAACATATCCTTTATAAAAATACGACAAATTTATTTCGGCAGTTTTTAGTGAAGTAGCAAACAAAATTTTTTTTTCGAATGTGGGGTATTTTTTTAAGACGAATGCAGTGAGAGACTAAATTACTCTAGGAATTGACAATATTTTTCCTTATTTTACGAAAAACTTTGCTTGGAAATACATTTCAAAATTGAACTTTGAATTTTTTTGATTAACATATTTTGTCTTTAAATTGGAAAAAGTAAGCAAAAATTTAATTTCGAAGGAACAGCTTCAAGATGACGAATAATTCCTGGATAAGCTTTGCTGTTGGATTGCTTCTTGGAATTTTACTTGCAAGGAGGTGATTTAAATCTTCTCTCACACCAAAACATGAAAGAAACAAATTGTAAAATATTATAACAAATGAAAATAAAATAGTTTGTACATACACACATACATAAGTATGTACATACATACATCTACAAACCTCTAAAACCAATCTGCGTTTTATTGTCTTGTGGTGGGAAAGTTTTTGCAAACAAATCGATCTTGGTACTCTGAAGCAAGCAAGAAAAAGTTCATTACAATGCCTCAATGTCATATCAAGAAATTGCAAATTAATGGAAATTTACATTTTTATGTTTATTATTATGAGATTTTATTCAAAAATCATTTCATGTGTTATGAGCAAGATTTAAAATATGAGAAGATTTCGTCATAAACCAGAGGTGCGAAGCTCTTTGATACAAACACACTTTGCCATTGGCCAGTTTTCGCAATCTTAAACATAATTTTCACAAATTTACCTGAACGAAAAAACTCCGACGAAATATCTTTTATAAAGGAATCGTTAAATTAATCGAACCCGTGGATGAAATCAGGCGCAGACAATGGAACGATAGCTGTGAAATGGAGTTCAGAAAAGGTGGAAAGATTTGCGAGAATCATTTCACAGCGGTTTTTGACGTTAATGAGGGATCAATTCATTCGCTCTCCCTACTTATTGTGCTTGTGTTCTTGTACAATGGTCGATGTATAAACTACAAACCTAACTTTCAATAAAAAAGCAATAGGAGCACCGCGACCTGAAAGATCTTTTGTACAGCCTCGTTATTATACAAACACAGTTCTAGACTACTTTTAAATCTCGTAATTGTTGTGGGCTTAATTTTTACCATGTGATTTGAAACTAGAATCCCACAGCCTAGGTAATTTAATCTGCGTCTTGTCACCGATGTCCATCGGAACATGCAGGGAACATGCTCCGTCGTTTCCTGCTCCTCTTGGCTGAGTCGTCTTAAATAAATTTCTACCACTCTTATTTTATTTCAGATGGTAATTGAGTTTACAGTGTCCTGTTTATAGTTCTGTCCTTTCTGTAAAGGATTAAAATAGTTTCTACCTTGATATGTTCAGGGTCAATGAGTCTTCTTAACTGCCGCATGCCTGTTTGGGCTCTTCAATGCTAAAGCAGACTTTGTTTTTCCTATAGACGGATTAAGTTATATGAACCCCACAGTAGGGTTCTGGAAGATTTTAACTTAGTTTACAATTACATCCTCTAACTGCCGCATGCCTGTTTGGGCTCTTCAATGCTAAAGCAGACTTTGTTTTTCCTATAGACGGATTAAGTTATATGAACCCCACAGTAGGGTTCTGGAAGATTTTAACTTAGTTTACAATTACATCCTCTAATATAAACCGTTTAATAAAATATTTTTGTGTTTGTCTTTTTCTTTTCAGGTAATTGAATTACGCGATAATTTAGAATATTAAATTTGAATCCAATTGGTATGTATGAGCAAAATATATGTATAATTAAATGTTTTTAAAATAAATAATAAAATTGAAATACTTTACTCACGGTTATATATACTTTGGTAGTTAGATAGTTGCTGACCAGCATTTCATGGTCATATTATACTGTAGAATAAGTTTTTACGCTAGAGCACATTCGTACATATTTACAAATTGTTAAAGTATCTAAAACAACAAACAACCAGTTACCCCAACATATTTTAAGATGCAACTGCAAAACATGGCTAAAGCCAAAAATGAAACAAATTTTGTATGTATTAAGGGCATTTAAGTCAATAAGTTCCTCTTTTATTATGATGACACAACTCACAACTGTGCATGTGTATGTAATTGCAGTAAAAGCCAAGCAGAAAAAAAGTTAAAACCATAAGCGTATTAAAAAAAAGTTTAATCGCCACCTTCTTCCTTCTTACGAGCCTTGACCACGAATTCCCGCTTAAGTGACATCAGCAGGAACAAAATAAAGCGATTCCAACGAAATGTCCAGCATCTGTGTGCTCCGGGGGGCAAATAACATGCAAAATTATTTTGCATTCAAGTAATTTTAATTGTTTTTCCAAGTTGTATAAAAAAGTTCTGAACAGAAGAGCACAATGAAAAAAATTTAAAAAAAGTTCCACGATTTTCAAGTTTTATGTAAAAGTTAAATTATTTTGTGCTTGTGCCAAATAAGAGTCACCCTAATGTGTACGAGCACACACACATTCCAAGTTTTACGCAAACTAACAAATGCTCACATTAGTAAATGTACAGACATGTGCAATCCATTATTTACTATGATTTTTATTAACTATCGCAACTAAATTCGATGGCGAGGACAACGAAGGGCAGAAGGCCTTGCGGCAATGGCGATGGCGAAGGCGATGGCGTCCAACAATATGGCAACAATTAAACTAGTCGAACAATATGCCATGGGGAGCATATGCCCAAAGGAGAATGGCTGGATTGCAGAGATCAGACCGACAATGAGTATTAAATGGGAAATAAATTGACTTAATGTAAGTCCTTATTACAGTGGTTCCCAATTGTAGTTTTGTTGACAAAACAGTGTCGACCAAAAGACTACAGCATGAAGAACGTTTATTCTTATACATAAAGTTCTCTTATCGTTAAGTTTCCGAATATTTAAATTTAAGCCACAATTTTATTTGTAAATCAGTTTTAGGTTTCATAACATATTTGGAATTTTTACAACAATTCTTCCAGAAATAAAAGAGTTATTTAATTTTTAAAAATATATATTTATAAATATATCAAGTGAATCATTAAAATGAACAAATGTTTATTAACTATAAATCATTTATAATTTAAAATCTTTATTATGTATAACAATCAGTAAAACGTTGGTTTATTATTCTCAGAAATAAGCGATTGCGAACCACTGTACATAGCATATACAACATATTACGTTCGATACTCACACTCATAAACATGTTCGATTCGTTTGACGGTGTTGCTTTGCGTGTGTGAGACTTTGGGGTGGACGGACGACCTATGGCAATGGCCTTCATAATATTTGTAGGGACTCCTCATCGGTGAGCTTTTAATACGCAATAATGATTTACGTTTATTGTGATACTCGTATGTATGTACATATGTATTTCTTTCTTTCTTCCTTTTGTCAATTACGCGCTCCTCTTAAACGATTTTGCTAAATATTTATTAAAGTCGTTTTATTATGGTTCTGTTTTTTACGAACAAACTAAAACGAGATGTATAATACGTATTCATGTTTTAGCCTTATCACTCAGTTTCGGAGAAAATATCATACAACAAATTAAATTAAAGTAAAGTTTAGAGTTGGAGAAGAGTGATCGGTTTGTTTATGCATGTTATATAAGTTTAAATTTCCTTCTACATATCTACATGCTATATACAAAAAGAAATGTTTGTTTCTATCTTATTTCTATCTTTCTTTCTATTATCCTTTGTACACTACTTGCGTCTAAAATCCATTTATTCGATTGGAATGAAATATTGCGGAGCTGATATGCTAACACACGGGAAAGGGTTGGGTTTGGTATCTGCGTTTAAATAACCGCTGTCGACAATTTTACAAAATATGGGCGTGGTTAATTTAACGCCTACGCAAGATGGTGATAAACGAATTCATTTTAACAGACTGTTAATCTGTTAATCTGTTTCGTCCATCGTCGTTTTGAATATTTTTAACATTCCCATTTTAAGCCAAATGAAAAAGAATTCACGTACCTCAGCATAATGCAAGCGAGTGTTACCAACTCAAAAGCATTTCATTTTGAATTATCTTTCGCTTTTCTCAGTGCAATTTAAATCCTTTTATGTTTGTTGTAAATTTTACAGTATTATAAAACACAACAAATAAAATAATCAAAACCAAATTTGATGAAAGTAAAAATATTATAAAAGCATTAAATTTTATCCGATTATGCCAAAGCTTAAATACCCTACAAACTAATTTAAGAAACACAATTCTTTACATATAAACTAACGAGAATCAGTTAATTACTACATAGAACATTTCATTTGTCCTTTATGAAATTCTCCCAACCAAGTTTCTACTATTAACCACCAAAGCCAATAAAAGGATCTGAACTATTTGTTGATTCAATTAATACATATCGATATAAAAGCATCTTTCGCCTTTGTCCGATATTTCCGTCAACTCGAACACTTCACGAAACTTTGGCAAACATTTTCCTTTTCATTTTGCCAACTAAACGAGCCACTCAAGAGTTTTTCTCTTTCAACTTAGCCAGAGTCGTTCGGGCGACTGTTTTGCTTGATAGTTGGCAGATAGAAGACAAACAGGAAACGGTCGGCTTCTGGCCAGCAAACTTAGAAATGTCAAAATGTATTTAATAGTTGCATAGAAAATTGGGATAAATAATAATTTGCTTTAGCTGCTTTTGTTCATTTCTCTATTTCAAATCTTGACATAGATAAATTGCGACCAGTCCCGGTCCCAGCCCAGCTCAGCCCAACCCAACCCGGTCTGGCTTGTTCTGTCTGTTCGGTTCGGTTCTGTTCTGTTCCGGTCAGTCTCTTTGGAAACTTTTAGACTTGCTTTTAAAGCAGCGAAGCGTGTTAGCAAAGATAATTAAATTCAGATTTGTATCTTCTTGTTTTATTAAATCCAGAAATTGCTATTAATGGACGACGAAGAGAGGAGACCGAGAGAGAGGTGGAGGTGTTTCATTAAATGCATAAACAAAATTGAACTAAGTTTGCGTCAGATTTGTGCATTAATTGCTCCAGTTCCTCTAATTGTTGTTTGTATACTCCACATTAAAGGACGAACGCTTTTTATTCTGCACTCGCATAATCGCCTGATTGCTGAAATTTATTTCTTTTGTATTCCGCGACTTTCTTGTCAGACAGATTGTCGGTCTGGACATTCGACTTTTTGGTTTAACTCAATACCGGGATTTCAGTTAGTTATCCGCTTAGGTAAAAAAATCAATCAATCATTAATTTAAATTATTTGAATGTGAATGGGTTAAAGTATCTTTGATTTCGACTGGGTTCTAAATAATAATTTATAATTAGATATATTAAAAAAATATAAAATTATTATATTCCATTGACCATTGTAGAACTGAAAACCGTTTTCACAATTTAAAGGATTGCGATTACTGTAATTAACACTTGAAAATACTATTTAGAAATTTAAACCTTGATTATATAGACATGGGGAGTTATACCGTGCTCAAAGTCAGAATTCCAATCAAACGAAAAACAAAAATTTTGATAATGAACAAAAAAGTTTAGACAAAGATATTAAAATAATAAAAATTACAAATTTATCGCAATTTCGTATAAAAGTTTCTAATTTTTTAACGATTTGAAATTATTTTTACATTTTTGTAGTTTTGTTTTAAAATAAATATGTTAATTTAAAGCAAAAATAGTTTTGATTTCATACAATGGAATGTTCATCATTTTATTTAAATTATTTTAAAATATCACTTTTGCATTGAACTCCTCCTCCTATTTTGATATACATTTAGTCTCGTATATACATAGTTTTCTTTTTAAGAAGGCGAAAGAGAGTTGAGATCTTTTTCTAGAAACCGGATGTAAAAAATTACGAACAATTTATGAAATCGTATAAATCAAAATACGAAGGAGAGTTCAGTGTAACGCAATGTTGACAAATTATAAACTTTTATTTTTTTTTAAATTATATATCTTTTGACTTTTTCAGATACATATTTTATGTGTGCGACGGAGTTGAAAAAATATTTAAACATTAATTAAGGAAAACATTTTCATATTTTAACCTTAATCTTTTAATTACCGGCCTGGGAACCTGGAACCAAAATTTAAGCAGAATTATATTTTACAAAACAATAACAAAATGTAATTAATTGGTTTTGGGAACTATTTTCCCGACTTGAATTTATTTTTTCAGTATTAAAGAAACTCACAAATCTGTTTAATTTTTTTTTTAAATAGTGATGAATGTGTAGGTTGTGTGATATTTAAGCTTCGGTTTAGTTGATACTTATTTTTGTATGTACATTTGTATTTAAATTTTTCGCCTTCTTCACTTGCTTAACGCAATATTTAAGCAAAACCAAATAAATAAAGAAAAGAATAAAAAGCAAATGAATGGAAGAAGAGAAAAGAAGAGTAGAGAGGAGAAAAATATGCGGCAAACGAACAGACTTCGTGAAGGAAACTTTTTGTGGTTTTAATAGGAAAATTGGGTTTGCTGCTGATCGACACTTTGTGCCAAATGCGAAAAGTTTGAAGAGGAGGCGAGCCGAGGCGAGGCAGCGGCAAGAGTTCGCTCGCGGTAAACGTAATTGAAAGTGTAATAAGTGCTTGACTGGGTGGCAGTGAATGTGTGTTGTTTGTTTGTGTGTGTGTGTGGTAATGTTGATTTTGTTGCCTGTTCCTGTTCCAAATGCGTCTGCCGCGTGCGTATCTGGCTTAGCAGGAAGTGACGTTCGCAGCATCAATGTGAAAAGTTATTTTGACGCTTTGACGAAGTGTTTGTTTGTATGTGTGTGCATGTGAGCGTGCCTGTGTGTGTGTCGCTTTTAGTCGAGTACGCCAATGCGGTAGTCTTTTAGCGAAATTATGTACGTTGTTATTTGCAAAGTGGGTGGAGAAAGTTTTCTAAAAAAATATGAAATTTAATTTTAATTCGATTTTTTTTAAGAGATTCCGACTTGCTCTACATTTAACCCATTTACTGCCAATGTTGGTTATACTAAAAAGAAAAGAATGAAATATTTTCAATTTTCCCGTTGTTTTAATGAAACTACTTAACAAAAATAATGGACTCGAGAGCTTTAAAATTTATTAAGCTTAGGTCAAATTTGACTAAATTCTTAGAATACATTTACAAATTTATCGTGCTACGAAAAAACGTTCTAAACAACCAATGAAAGGTTGTGGAATGTATCATAGTTTTGGATTCCATAGCACCACTAAAGGGGTAGGTATGAAAGCTCTTCCTTGTCAGATCAACCAATGTAACCTGGCCTATAGCATCCTAAAGATTTGATATATTTCGATTCTTTTGTCCGTCCTTATATCATATTAACATATTTCTATGCAGCCAGGATAATATTTTTATATCGAAAATGGGCGTAGCTGGAACAAAAACTAACGCCCACCGCTACTAATTATCTGTATATATAAAAATTAATGTAATGTAAATTTCAAAAATAAACATTTCCTTTTTTTTAAGTGGCATTGCAACGGATGCCGGGTATTGGCTAGTATTATATAAAAAAATTAACAAATATTTTTTTATTTAAATAATGCTTTTGATATTGAATTACACTACTGAAGTATATAAAATATGCGACATTTCAAATTGAAATAAAGGAAGTAAATTAACAACAGCAAAATCTATAAATGTATACAAAAAACAACAAACCTTCATTAATTTGTATGCACCACTCAATGGTTTACTCGTATATTGGGTTTGGTCAAATGTATGTAACGTAGAGATATATTCAAGATAGATGTAGAGATATATCTATACTCTTGATCAGAATAATAAAAGAGTCGATCTAGTCATGTCCGTTAGACTATCCATTTATTGTCTGTTTGTTTGTCTGTCATCAATCTTACTAACATGGTACCAATAGAACGTTTAGATATTGATTAGAAGTTTACACTAGTTGCTCTTATACCCTAAATAATTGGACCGGATCTTAGAAGTAATCCGCTCATGACCACTCCCACTATTTCAAAAAAAAAATATTGATTTCTTGTTAGAACGATATTTTAAGAACCATTAGAGATATTCGGTTAAAACTTTGTACACAATTTGCTGTTATTCTAGAGAACAACTGACTAAATTTAAGAACCGATTACGGTTGATATTTTTAAATATTTGAATATATAGCCCTATAACTTTAAATGGTTTGTACACAAACGAACTAAAATTAAATTTAGTTATCTTTTAAAGCTGGATCTTTATTTATAAAATTAGAGTCGTTCTTTCTTTAAACATGATTAGTAAATTGTTTGTTAAAAATATATTTATTAAATAAATTTTTTGTTATGAACAACTGTAATATTTAACAATGTTGCGCATATAAAATATTCGACAGACCGACTTTAATTTCTTACCTAACGCGTGTATTTTAGTAAAAATAAATTTTTTCTACCATCGATTCACGTGAAGTTTGATTGATTACTTGAAAATTGAACATGTCCTCAAAACCATTCAAACACACACACATGCACACTCCTTTATTCACCTACACACACCTACTGTCACTCACATAATAATGAGCAGGAAAACAAATACTCCTTATACAACAACAACAATAATAAAAACGTATGAACGTATGCAACCCTCAGAACTGTCGTCATACAATGTCAAGGCTACACAAATAATCGCTTTTTTTTAAGGCAACGTAAAAATTTAAATAGCTGATCATACGCACAACTTCGTGCGTACAATAAAAACCACAACAACAACTAATTGCTTTACAATTAATATGACGGCCTTTAAAAGGTAAGGACGGACAGGCAGCAAAGGTTAAAGGTATTACTGAATTAACATCATCGACGCAGCACAGCAACATGTGAAAGTATTCCGAAGAGCAGGTGGCATGAAGCACAAACACTAAACGGTCGAAAGATGCGAACCAAAGGTGTACCAAAAAAAAAAATTAAATAATGGGCTAAGTTTGTGTGGTTGTGTAGATAGATAGATAGATAGATAGATAGATAGATAGATAGATAGATAGATAGATAGATAGATAGATAGATAGATAGATAGATAGATATATATATAGATAGATAGATAGATAGATAGATAGATAGATAGATAGATAGATAGATAGATAGATAGATAGATAGATAGATAGATAGATAGATAGATAGATAGATAGATAGATAGATAGATAGATAGATAGATAGATAGATAGGTGGATGGATGCATGGATAGATAGATAGATAGATAGATAGATAGATAGATAGATAGATAGGTGGATGGATACTTGTATAAACAAACATTCATTAATGATAAATTTTGACCAGAGCAATGGCAGAATTTTGAATTTTGTGGACTCACTGCCATACCGACCTTAACAAAAATTCTCTCCAAGATGAAGGATACTGTGAAAATTACACGTTATATTTGGAAAATTATTAATTTTTTTATGAAAGCTGGATTTTATTTACGACACCTATGAAAACAACAAAAACATAGAAGATAACACTGTGCGACAGTCACTTTAAAGCATATATGTAGTTGCCCTTAGCTTCATTTCTTTTTATCAGATGAACAAATTTTTAATGTTATTAAAAAGAAGACTAAAATGATGTTATTAAAAAGAAGACCATTTTATTTTTCCTTTCTTATTTTGAATGCCGTTTTAAGCGATTGTTTTGTTCACTATTGTAAATGTTTATGTATTAAATGAGCTATAAATTTTTAAAATCCACTTAGATTTGGCTAAGTTATTACGAGTAACTCATTGCTAAACTAATTATGTCCTCCATCTAAACTGTAATCACCTGCACGGAGATTGTCTTAAATCGTTCTTCATAATTTTTAGTTTTCGAACAAATATTTCATTGACACTTAAACAAACGTGACAAGTGAGAAACTCCCCCCTATGCACCACATTGTTAAACAACACAATTAAATAAGGGAAGGAATAATTTCACTTATAATTTTTAGATTACTAACCACCCAAAATTTGATAAATCGTAAACCACATATAAATATATATCTGGAGTATTTCTATACGTTACAAAAATTTGTTCATACACAATATAAACCGCTAAGTGGTGCATAGTGAAACACCTCACCAGGTAGTAACATAAAATCGCCTCAACCGCACAACGCTGCGTATGAGTGACGGTATTACGCACATATTTCCTTGTATATATTTGTACAAATTTTAAACAAAACGTGTGTGTGTGTGGCTTAAATAGAGAGCAGAAGTTTGTCTTCGTATTTGAAATTTGAACTACTACAAACACAAATACTTTAATTGAGTCTTGGGATTAGCATTTTCTGTAATTTGCTCATTCGAAAGGTACTCATGTGTGTTTTGCTGCACACACGCGAACACATTCAAACTTTTAACCCGGTCACAAATGTATCCGATATCTTTACAATGGACAATGCAATTTTTCTTTTAGTTGAAAATGGTTTTAGCAAAATGTTTCAATTCCATTGCTGCTATCTATTTTCCTTTTCGAAAATACTTGACCAGTTTAGTGGCGACTTCTTCAAATGGGGAAGGGCTGTAAAATAATTTTAACTCTTCTCCAGTTCTTTAAATCGATATTTTCTTAATTTTGTTAACAAAATATTCAAACAACAACCTTGCAGTTAGTTTAGAATTTATAACAATGACTGGATCGAATATAAATGTATAAAAGTAAAGAAACTTGTTCAGAAACTCTGTCGACCATAATTCGGATCTATTGGATATGCCACTGAGACGTATTTACATTTCGACAACCTGTTAATTTAAACTTAAAGAGAAATGTTAATAACAGAGTGTCAGACTGGCATGGAAATGTTTAACATAAAAGCTTGATACTAAACTTTTCACCTTTTCCAATTTGCTCTGCAATCGCCTGCTCTTAAAAGTTCGACAAACGTTTTTTTTAAAGAGCGTCGGAAGCATGTGCCAACGACCTACACTAAAATGTAAACAAACTAACGTGCGTGGAGAAAAACGCTTTTGCGCCAAAACTGCAACAATGCAGCGGGGTCCATGTTACGTCCATAACAGCAAGCGCTGCTCTTCGGCTGCTGTAGCCACTCGTGTCTGCTCGTGTCGTTCGTTGGCAAACTGACTTTTCGTCGGCGTTCGGTGCTCACCAGCTGATTTCGTCCTTTCACCACTTTCTCTCCGGCACTGTCTAGTGTTCAGTTTCTGAGGTGAATTTGGTGTGTTTCGTTATTGTTCGATTATAACAGTTTCGCGCACAGATAGATAATGGCTTCGCGCCTTCTCGCATTCTACCGTTTGTTGTTTGTTAGTATTTATCCAAATGCCGACGTGTCTAGTAGCGAACAAATGTTCAGCGTCTTGTCTCGTCCTGCCGAAATCGTGAACCGCGAATCGCGAACAGAACAATGACGGCCCATCAGTGCGGCCCAGTGTAAAGTAGTGCGTGTGCTTTCCATTTCAAAATTTGGAATACCCGTCGTACCGGTTGTTATTGCTTGTGACAAATTGAAAAGTTGAATCAAAAACAAATTAGAGACTGTGTGTGTGTGTAAATTTGATTTGGTATAAAATTGCGCTATTGTCGGTCGGTGCCAGCTGCAGGAATAATGGATTACATTTTTGTAATTTTCATCGTTGCTAAATTTCATTTCATTTCATTTCAAATTAAATAATAAATGAGTGCGCATAGCCAAGAGCTCGAAGCTAATTAAGTTTTCCCAATAGGATTGTGAGGTTTCCCTTGTGACTTACGCTGGTGAAATTAAACTCGAGACTTGATATTTTTTAAGATAAAAAATAATTAAATTTATGGTTTTCGTTGGCTTGTCGATAAAAAAGTTACCATCAAAACTGAACGAGGACTTAAAATGTTGGCGATGTGGCTTTAAAAATATAATCAAATCTTAATTGCAAACAACTCTAAGCCAAGAGTTGTATTTACTTATTTGGTTGCGAGAATGGTCACTTCCATTTCGAGACGGTTAAGAAGGTTTGAGTCACTAAGTACACGATGGAAAAAATTGCATCGAATGAATACATTCAATTGTGTTTGTATTCGGTCTGCCGAAATTACTTCACTTTGCTTTGTTGCCATTTTACATCTGATTTGCAGTGTTCAATTCCTTGAGCTCGAAGAACTTTACCGTTCTAACTCATTTTAGGTCGTATTAATTTAACATTTTTATGTTATTTTGATCCTCAGAAAGATTTTATAATCCACAAAATGTTATTCATTATATTTGAAAATGATTAAACAACATTTACATATGGACAAGAATATGCTTATACTTTAATTTTATTTTAAAATAAAGTCATTTTTAATTTGTTTAGAATTAATTAAATTTACTACAAGTATTAACTCATTTGATTAATTGTTGTAGGTGCGTATAAAACTCGAGATTAAATTTTGACTTCGTACAAAGTATAAGGTCAGTTCTCGAATTCATCTGACAAATTTGAGTGAATCAATTTTAACTTTATGGAAACAGAGCTGTATCGATTCACATATCGATGACATAATAATTATACTCAAAATAATTATGATAAAATATTGGAAGAATTTCCGTATCGAATGCTTTTCTTTATTTTAATTTGTAATGATTTTTTTCTAATGACAATTCTCAGACGGACTTAGATTTTGACAGTCCGAGTTTCAATTCGCTATGTATTAGAACCAGAGGTTTTCTCGAAAAAATGTTAGTAAAAATTGAGATAATTCTGTTAGATCGCGGTGATGGGGATCTTAAAAAAGTTGACTTCCGAGAGTAAAAGTTGAAAAAAAAATTTAATTTTTAAGCTGCCGTTCGGTTTTGGCTCTTAACAGAATATTCTCCTATAAGTGTGCACGCTTGTATGATATTGAATCGATAAGAAGATAAAAGTACAAAAACTGCGAACTGTGCAGCTTAAATGCAGCTACTTTCTACTTACTTGCTCGTATTTACCTGCCTACCTACCTACAACTTGGAATACAAATTTTAATTTTTTCAAAAAGCAACGAAGCTTTCCTAAGCATCCATTTTTCCGTCGTGCTTGTCCATGTATCTACCGTCATCATTTTTTGTCATCAAGATAACATGGAAACCGATAGAGTTATGGACTTAAAATTTTGTATTTTTGTAATTGCCTTTATGCCTTAAACTGACTAGACTTTGTCGCCAATTGGAACCTTATCACTTCTACTATTGAATATTATACAAATTGCTTGCTGACACGATATCTTGAGAACCATTGGAGATATTGGATTAAAATTGTTAGCAAAATTAGTTGTTATACTTCAGACAAACAGATAATTTGGTTTAAAAACATTTGGCTAGTAAATAATCAATTATTTTTATAATTCAAACCTTTATAACTTCAGTTAATTCAATACGAAACAAAATATTTTAATCAAATGTGTTGAATTTAATTTTTTATTTGATTACTTTTTGGGAAAATATAATTTATTTAAAGAACATTTGCTTATGAAGAGAGCAATAAAATCCGAAAAGTAAACTGAAAAAAATAACAGCAGTGAAACTTTAAGGTGTCCATAAATTACAAATGAAACCAAGTCAATGTTGGTGTTTTCGATCGAAACTTTTTAATAAATTATTAATTTTGACATGGACGAGACGGAGAACTGCTATGACTGACAAAGGTGACTTCGGTGCCGTGGAGCATGTTTGCGCGCCGTTTATTTTCATTTTCACTCGCATTTCCATTTCCATTTTCATTTCCATTGACATTATCATCATTTTTATTATTTTCGCTATATAGTATGACAATGAAACAATGGAAATTTCGCCACTGCGTTCATTATACGAGCATATATATATAAATATATATCTATGTATACACGCCCACAATAAGCATATTCAGGGTATCACACGAAATGTAAAGAGTACATAAAAGATAAGCGGGTATAGTATGTGATAGTGGTTTCACATACGTGCACACCGTTACACACACATGTGAATGTATGTGTACATGTACGTGATTTGACCATTGACGTTCATCTAATGCCTACTGGGCAAAATACGGCAATAAGTGTTTTAATTGAAAAACATTTGAACGGAAATTAAGTGACAACAACAGATAAATTGCGGTACTTCCTGCACGGACTTACCGCCTACTGATCCGAACCCACAAATTTAATAATATTTATAATTTTAATGCAATTGGCACATTGAACATTTACCTACCCTCTTCAATTGCTTGTTGAGTGAAATGCAGTGACGTAGCTAAATTGCGTTTTCGATTTAACCCTGTAAAATCTCATATGAAATTTATGTTGAACCCCAATTTTTTAAATAGTACCTACGCCACTTTTTTAAATTAAGTCCGTGTTTGTTTGCTGCTTATTTATTAGTTGAGTAAATAAGTGAAATAAAAATTGTAAACAAAAGAATTTTAAATAAATAACGAAAGTGCCACAAAAATGTAACCAAGCATTGTAAGTAGAACAATTACTTCATCACTGGTGTAACCTGAATCAAGGCATCAAGGAATTCTATAAGAGAGTAGCAATAAGAAAAAAAGAATTTTCATGGTCATGCACGGATTGTTTAATATAAATAAAAAAAGTCTTCTTGATTTTTGAATTATTTTGTTTCTTGCTTTTGAATTTCGAAAACAAGATAAAAAGTCTTACTATAAGCCTACAGGGAAAAGATTTATTTTGAACTATCGAATTACTTGATTTACCTTAGCACCACCACTGGTTCGCGTTCTATGTCTTTCCCATGGAAACAACTGGTGAATTTAATATGGGGCTGCCCTAGGCGGTGTCAATTAGCCCGCCCTGCATTACTTTTATTTTACCAGCTATGAAGTAAATCAAATTTCGTTTTGAACTGGAATGTTAGTGGACAATAAGTCTCTAGTTCAAGACTGGCACAAAAATCAATATCTTGTAAGTGGACATAATCTCTTTAGCTTAAATTTCACTGGTTGATATATTAAACAATAATTTTTAATAAAAACAGTTTTATTAAAATGTATAATATTAACCCAAACATTACAAAATCGCATTATTTAAACATAATCATCCTAAATTCGTACGTCATTAAGAATGAATTTTAATTATACGAACTAATTTGACAATTTAATGAATATTATAAAGTATAAGTAGTAGAAGTATTACATAAAATGATTTCCTTTTTACATTGTACCATGACATTTGAATGACAAAAATTATACTACTTAGTCTTGCACTTTTCTAGCCTAAGGCAACTTTTAACTTAATAATTCAAAAATGATTTAATTTAATGTTAGCCCAATGTGCTTCCTTTTGCAAAAGTATAAGTTTAGAAATTTTTTCGACTAGCTCTAACTAGATTGCGTTTTCCTGCAGGAAAGAGCAAACAGTCCAAAAAAATATCAGCTCAATATCAATTTCTCACAATATCGTGTTTACAAAAAGTTATAACAGACAGATAGACAGACGTGGCTAGATCAACAAGCAAGTCTTTGACAATTTATAATTTTTGAAGTTGATATCAAATTGTTATTTAGTGATTGAGAACTATGAAATTTGACTCCCTTAATTTATCAAAGTTTTGCTTTGTATTCCTATTTCTTCTTATGGAGACTTAATTTAACATAAAGTAAAGCTAAAAAATTATAAATAACACCACAATTTATTTTTATTGATCGTTGTTGTCGTTTCAATTTAATTTTATTGATTCAATATTGTACAATATTGTATATAAATTAATTTACATACAATAAAATAAGACTTAAAAGACCCATGATCAAAAAAAAGACTAAGAAAAAGATTGCAGTTGCAAGAACAAACAATATAATGGAAGAACAAGATCAAGATCAAGAGCAATAGCAAGTAAAGATTAATACCAAGATATACATTTCTTATGCATACATACTTATAAATACATATTTGCGAAAAGATATAATATATATGAACAAATTGATGAAATACCAATTCTTCTGATTCACTTTCATTTACTCCTGAATGCTTTCCCTTACACACTCCACCTAAAAATTTAGTCAGTCCTTGACAATAATCTTTGGATTATTTATGTGTAAAGTAGATTTCTACATTGATTCGAAATCTCAACATAATTCATTATTATTGTAAGTGACTCTAATCGAAAGTAGAGTTGCCCATTAAAATTTAATTTGTGCTTACTCACAGAGACATTTACTAGGTAAAGCAGTCAACCCTTAAAATAAATCTAGTTAAGCTCTTAAAAACCACAAAAATGTGTGCGGTAGGGCAGGGCCACATTTAAAGTAGCCTGTGATGGGGACTCGGCATTGCTTGGCACAATGCCAGAGAAAACACCTCAAAATGAACAAAGCGAAGCGGAGCGCAACAGCTGACAAAAGCACTTTGACGCTTATGCCTAAAGACAGAGCTCTACCTCTAACTCCCATTCACCTACCTAACCACCCACCCACCCACTAACAGCCCACATGACCGCATGACTAGCAAAAGCATTCAAATAAATGTTGCTCCTGTTGCATGCCTGCCTTCTCGTGCTCTCATGCCACTTATTGGCGTCATCGTCATCGTCAGTCGTCTTTGTGTTTAATAGACCGGAAAAAATCGATTACCGTAAAATGGGCAATTTGTTGCTTCAAATAATCGTCACCATCCGAGATAGTATTTAGAGTAGATGGCGGGCCGCACACATTGAAAAGTATTCGATTTGCCCGAAAATTTCGGCAAGGGAAACAAAATAAATATGGAAAAGAAAGAAACCGCCAAAGAAAGAGCGAACCACACAAGCGATGGGAAACTTTTTGGAGGCATATTAACAACGCTTGAACATTTTGTTTGTTTGCCACTTTGTAAGCACAATTCCTCTGCTTTCTTTTCACAAAGAAGAGGACTCGCATTTTTTCTCCTCTGGCGGTTGACACAAAAGGTCAGGGCACGTTCCCTAACATTTCGTCTGTCGCAAACGAATATTTCATGCGAAAAATAAAAATTATGACACAAAATTCAAATTCAACAGAATTTCAATTTAAATGATTATCCTTCCTCCTGCTGTCGTTTATTCATCATTTTAATACACTTTGTTCCGGCAGAGAGGCACAGTGGATGACCGGCGGGAAAAAATAATTTTGCTAACATTTGGAAAAATATCCAAATTGAATGCGATTTTTTTCAGTTTATAAAATTGGCTTTATATAGAAAAAAAAAAAAATAAATATATATATATATATATATATATATATATATATATATATATATATATATATATATATATATATATATATATATATATATATATATATATATATATATATATATATATATATATATATATATTTTTTTTTTTTTATATATATATAAATATATATATATACTCTTATTCTTACCATTGAATAACTGTTACTAAAACGAAGATGTGTATCTTTGAGATATTTTCTTTTGTTTTGTTTGTTGATAAGTCGTTATAAACATTTTATTCTGATTTAAGTTTACAAATAACGTTCCCGGAACGTGATCAGTGGTAAAGTCCAGAGATTGTACTCCCGGGTGTACAACATGCCATTTACAATGACGGATTAAAAACTTCGACTCGTACTTGGTCTGGTTAATACTTAGACGATGATATGAAGTGACAGTCGGCTTTATTAAAGGCGCTATTAAACCCTGCCAGGGAGTGTAAAGCAAAACTTAATAGCGTTGCTAAGCACAATTAACTAGTACTTATGTGGGTTCCTGCACACGATGGTAACCCAGGAAATGGACTGGAAGACCAATGGCCGCCAATAAATTTTCAGCAATTTCACCATAGGTTTCATAGGCAATTGATGGTATAAGTTTAGCGGAAGTTATGTGTTGGATTAGCTACAAAGGTGGTCCGATCTAACTCGTGCAAAACCACCAAGTGTTTGAAACTAATTATAGTTTTTGTACAAAAAATATTGTTGAAACTATACTTTTCAAGATTTGGGAGTTCAAAAGCTGTGATTTATTGACCGTGGAGTATGAGTTTAGTAGTGCCCTATGGTATTCTAGGTTTATAAAACCTGTAGAAATGAAGAGTGTCTATATTTGTACTTTAAAAAAATATTTCAAAGATCAGAAATAATAGAGTTTTATTTCAAAGAAAACTCCATCTTTAGCCACTGTCCTGTGTAGTTTACGAGTGTTGTGCACAAATTTATTCGAGCATATAAATTTCATAATTTACGCAGTTTAAAGGTCCTTTGTGGCTTTGTGTTTGCCTTCTACAACTGTCAGCATTTTGCTTGTTCGGCTCTGAGGCGGTTCATACTGAAAATTTGTATTCAAATTTATGGAAATTTTGTCATTGTAACTGATTTCAATAATATTGTATAAATATCTAACAAAATGGTTATGTATTTATAAATAAATTTGATTAACTAAAAATATGTTTTTATCTGTAACGTCATAGCGAAGTGTTTAAACCTTTTTACGCTCGCGCCCTACTTTCCGATGTTGCTGTTAGGACACACGTTGTATGAGTATTGCATTAATATCATAAAATTAAAATTTATAATTCCAAATGAGTTTTTAAGAGAGATGAACTATTTTTGAAATATTATATATACTTTTATATATAGTAAAATTCAACAAGCAAACAATTTAAAAGACCATGTAAAAATATATAAATTGAATTTATTAATGTCGAGATTTAATACCAAAGATACATTAGCTTATAATAAAATGGTGAAAACCACGAAGACTTCTTAAAATATATCGGCAATGAGAATAAAAAAATTTACTGTGTAAACCAGAATTTAATTCTTAAAACATCCCACTCGCATTTTTGTGACTCGTTTAATAGCCAAAAGAGGTTTTTATTAAACTCAATCAGCCATTTTTCTTTGTTTTTTTTTGGGTCATGTATTTAAATCCAACTTTATCGTCTTAACATTATTCAGTTCTTTGTTTATTTCATTGTCCTCTTCCTCAAATACAAATTTCTCATTACTGTACACGCTTTTCACTTTCGTTAAATATTGTAATTGTTATGTATAAGTTTGTTAAAATCTAGAAGTTAGGTTGACATTTTGAACGACGTTGTCCGAAATACTTCTACCTCCCATGAAAATTGTCCTTTTTTCGTAAAACAATATTGGTATTAATCTTTCAAACATGAGCTTGATCAGATCAGAACTACGTCCACTTGTATTATAAATATAAAAATGTATATACAAAATTTTATTTATTTGTGAGAAAATGATTACAAGTGTAATCCTTCATAAGAATTCACAGTTATATACAATATATATATATGAGTTCATCGTCGTACCTACCTAAGTCTCCTTGTGGGCGTTATTATATTGTATTAAGTAGGGTACCAAAAAATAAAAATCTTACTGGATTACGAAAATAACATAACACTTAAATTTAGTTAACTTTATTTGTATAGATAAAAGAAGACGAATTTTCATCTTTTTAGAGGTGAACAAGTTACAAAATCGAAAATCAGTCAAGGATCCACTAAGCCAATCGTATGAGTGCTTCTTTTGCTACTTAATTTTTGTTTTTCTATTCTTCATAAACTTTTGTCCAGACTACCTTAAAATCTTAAAATTGCAATCTCGTTCTAACCTAATTAAGATGTAAAATAAATTATTAAACAAAGTTAAGTGAACCTTTTCTCTATTCGCCTTGAAGACTTTACAAATGTAATATATTTCGAAATACATGTACATACGTATGTATAAATGTATTTATGTATACAAAATTACCTTTAGAATGTCGAAAGAATTCGTCATTTAAATACACACAAACATGAGATAAGTCCATAAGAAGCAATTTTAAATTTATAATCCACATAAACTGAAGTAAGAACCCGAAATAGAATGAAGCGATGTGGCCGGCGGCGGGAAGGTGTGAGTGTTGGTCCGTCATACTTAAAAGCCGGTCTTAAAATTAAAAAGGAGCTCCCGGATCCGCACGCTGAGGCATTAAACTGTTTCGCAAGAAAATTCGTGCGGATAATGGCAACACTGAAATTCTTAGCAGCGCAGTCGTATCGCTTCGCTTCGCATCGCATCGCATCGTAAAGCGTAAACGCGTCTCATGCGCGTTTCAGTAATTTCCAGCAAAGAAAACGAATAAAAAAAGGAAAAGAATTGCGAAACCATTAACCCTGATCAGTGCCATTAATCGGGTCATTTTTTCTCTCTTATTTTCATTTAATTATCCTTTAGTGACGCAAATGCACATGAGTCCAGTTCGTGCATTAGTTCAGTAGTGCATTAAGCGAATTTGCGCTTTAATTCGAGAGACGGACTTGCCTCTATTACTTGGCTTTTTTAGTTTTCAACGAATTTGCAAATCAAATTTTTGGAAACAGACAAAAAAAAAAACATTCACGGAATACCCATTAATGATAACAAAATGCAAATGATATGAATGCGCGCCACAGAACAAAGGAACATTCAGTGCCATGGTTAAGACAGAACCATTAGGGTGGGTTCCGATTGGACAACAGTTGGGAATCTTTTATAAAATCTATAAGGAATTTATATTTTGAAAGAAAACTCTTGAAATTTTCAAAATTTAAGTTCAAATAAGTGATTACCTGAATATAGAAAAAAATTATGTTGCCTATAGTAAAAGCCTTTACTTGTTTGTCTCAAATAAATGGTTTATTTAAAATATTTAATAAATAAAGAAATAATAATACAAAATGGCATCTTAAGCTACATCCGAGTAGAATCCCCGCTAACCGTCTCAAGAACAACAACAACAACTTGATTAACAGAGCAGCCAGATGCTAAGCTAAGAATAAATTTTGTGCTCAAATAAAAAAAATATTCAAATTTTATTCAAATCAAATATTGAAAAAAATAAAAATTGATTTGTTCCATTTAGTGCTAGAACGTTGCCTGCGGCAAAATCTCAATCGGCGATGGTATGGTGCTCAACAGCAAAGCTTTTACGTTATCCGTCGCAAACGTTGGACAGGGTTGAATCACATTTTTCATCTGTGGGGATTTCCGACCGATTCGAGATGACGTGCCCGTTTAAAAAAAGTGCGCAGCTCTTTACGGATTTTGAATTTCCGCTTACTCAGCGTTTATATCGATGCATCCACCAATCTTGTTAGGCGTTCTTTAGCGTGTTTATTCAGCGCAAGGTCTTTGATCTGACGCACGCGAAAGTATCTGCGTGTGACTTGGTTGTGCGAGTGTTATAATTCCACAATTCCAGAAAAGAAGTATTTAATTAACTTGCAAATTAAAGAAATGCAAATAAAAAAAGTAAAGATTTAAATTTTTTGAAATGCAGTTATGCGGAAAATATTGGAAAAATTACAACAACAACATCTCAAACAAAAAATAAACACAGAAAAGATTTATAATCTACTGCATAATCAAGAAAAGGCGCCAATATGACGATGACCAGATACTTAATCTGAAATCATTATCATAAATATTACGATGAAGTATAAAGTAAATTTTATATTTTTACCCTCATTCCACAAATACTTAATAAGGGTATTCCACTAGAAGCGAAAATGCCTCGAAAATAAGTTTGCGATCCTGGAAAAAGAACTGTCCAATTGCATGAAACAAAGTCGCGAAAACGGTTTCGAAAAACTATTCGTTTCCTTCAGTGTTGCCTTTGTATAAAAAAACAACTTCGTATGTTTCAGTGTTGCCTGTATATAAAAAAAGAACTACTAATGCCATGAAAAAGTGAACTTTTTTACTATAAGTTATAAAATTGTAGAACAATAAAAGTAAATTTTTGTTTGTAGTAGTTTTATTATAAATATTTCATAACAAAAGCGAGGCAGTACTAACAAAAAAATGGCAACACTAATTTGAAAATTACATTTGGCAACACTAATTAAAGCTGCTAGACGTTGAAAACAGCTGACAGATCTGTTATGTTCCTGGATTTTATAAATGTGTTCGTGGTTGCAAAATGGGCGCGTTCCCGAAAAGAGGCTCGCGACTTTTCGAGTTTTTCCAATTTTCGCGCTTAAGAGAAGCACCCTAATATTAAATATGTTATTACGATAACTGTTTTCATAAATTACAGTTATGTATGTATGTATGTCAGGTACAAAAAGGTGTTACAATTTGTTAACCATTAACTTAACTTGTCGGCATAAGAATGGAATTTGAAAGCGCACAAAAGGCATGAAAGCACAACATACTCATACATAACATAACACTATACATGTGGGACATATATACAATATATGTACATATGAACATATGTATGAGTTTATGTTTTGTGTGGCAATTGCTGGGCCACAAACGTTTAATTCTGAAAGCGTGACTAAAATGTGAATAACCGACTTCCGAAATTGCCTCGACACATATTTTGATTGAGGTCACATATACGTTACAATTATGCATACGGTGAAATGGTCGGTTATTTTGCAGTAGCGCACACATGCACATGTCTCTCTAAAAAGGGGAAATACTAATTAAAAATGTTTTAGAAATTTATTCTGTTTGTCATCGTTTTGTAGTGAAAGTGTTGAATGCAATTTTCGTACTCCTCTACTTCTGTATGGGTTACAATATTTTACTGTTCGCATTAAGTAACTAAAATATGAAAAAGTGAAATTAGTCTCATTACTATTTCTCAAATGATTCGTATATTTTTCAAAGCTTATTTAAACAGTTATGAAGAAATTAATTATAATTAGATAATCAGTTTACCTTGAAATAAACCAAATATAATAAGTCCTTATAAAAAGACAAAAATTTATGTATGTAAGAAAATGAATGAAACTTAATTAAATACAATTAAATTTCACAAAGAAACGTCATGCATTACGAGGAGACATGTATGTAGTTGATTAAGGAAAAAAGCATGTGCAAACGCAGCTCTGGCACGGGAAATACAATAAATACATATATACATACTTACGAATTTATGCACGAGTACAATTTGGTTTTTTTATACACTTGAACCCAGGACTTAACCAAAATAGCAGACGAAACTCATTCGCTTTGTAGGTCAGACAAACAGACATACAATTAAAAGACAGACAGACAGCCAGCCAGCCAGCCATCCAAAAATAATGTCAATGGAAGCGGTATCACCATTTCTAAAATAGCAAAAGGTTATTAAAAGTTTAATTGATTTTTTAATCCAGTCTTGCGTATAAAAAAAATTTCATTGAATTTTTCAATCCAAAAAACTCGTGGGAATAACATTTTTAAATATATTAGAAATGGGCTGGTTCAATCAAAAACACTTAAAGGAGTTTAATTCTAAACCCTGTCGCAATGAAAAAGGATTTCAAAGGCAAAATCGTAAAGCAAAACAAAAGAACGAAAAGGATTAACGCACAGAGTAAATGAAGAAATTAGGGTGGTTATCTTTTTATTATTGTTGAACTTAGTGAAAAAGTTTTACGCCTGATGTAAATCAGTCCAGATCTATGAAATGTTTGTTAGAAATCGACTTTTTTTAAAAAAATGGTTGGTTCATCTTTAATAAGTCGAGATGTTCATATGTAATTTTACAACGTAATTTTCCAACTAAACCAACGCATATCGAGTTAGTTACTCGGAGGTTAATAGTTGATGTCATGTCCAGTGGGAAAGCGGTCAGTAGCATAACTCCGACCAGCCAAAAGTCATGCAATGCAGTTTGAAGTAGCAAAAGTTCAAAGGGACCAGCGACCAAATTTGTTTGTTGTTTTATGTATTTTTAATACGACTCGCCCAAGAGAATGATCCATAGAACCACCCTAAAATACATTATTGTATTTGAGTGAAACGACCTCACCCAACAAAGTATTCAACAGATTTCCATTAGAATAACAAACTTAAATACCTACTTAAAAGTCGAATGGAAGTGCAGTTCATGTTTCGCTGGGAGACCGTAAGACAATAAATCATTTTTCGGGTTTGACAAGAGCAGACGAAACTTTCTAACCGAAGCCGACGTGTCAAGAGCACATCTCAATTTTGATGTTTTTGGTGACTCTTTCGCCGGGATTCTTTTTTTTTTGTTTCTTACTGACTGATGGAGGGCAGGGCATATGCCAGACAAAATATGTGGATGTATGTGGTATTCCATTCGAAACGCCAAAAGGTGAATACAAATTTCCTAAATGGCTTTCTTATACACACAGGATGAGATTATTTAAATAAATACGTGTGTATGGTATCTACATGCCAAGTGGGATTGGGTGGCAGAACTACCTTTATAATCCATCATATTGTAGGTGGCTGAGGCGGTTAAGGCATGTCGGCAGTTTTGTTACGTAGTTGGGTGTGAATTGTGGAGTAGAAGAACTACATACAATGCAATTACTGTAATGGAACTGAATTTAAAACGGAAACTGGCGCTTTTGTTCTCTTGAGATTTACATTTAATTTCTGCTGCCATTCAATTTTAATTCGGTTTAATAGTTTTTTATGTTAAAATTGCAAACGGTGGTTTACTTAATTAATAATTTTAATAAGTAAAATGACATAATGAACTTAAAGTGATATTTACTGACTCAGATTATAATATTTAAATAAGTTAATCAAAATCTCTTCAAACAAAGATTTTAAAGATTTTAAGACGTCGATTGACGTTTATTTCAAGTCCTTTAATCTAAATTATATTAATTTTTTAAATTATGAATTTGGTTTTATACGAACTAAAGTACCCGGACTACAAACTTATAGGTGACCTATAAAATCAATAAGATTAAACAAATTTTACTTATTGAGCTTTTACTTTTTTTAATACACCACAGTAATATTTTGTTATAAATCGTTTGATAATTGTGAAGTGCGTCCAAATTGAGGATGGAAAAACCTAATCAAACATTTTTTTCGTCGACCCAAAAGGATATTTATGCGCTCGTATAACTGCAATAAATTTATTAATGCCTGTAACCACACACACACACACTCAATATATACACACTACACATGCACGTAAAAACACATTCACACGCACACACATTCACATAGTGCGATAAACGTTCGCATTCGTGTGCTACCAGTGAAAAATTACAAACGATCAATTTTGATTAAAAGCAGCAGAAGCTCTTATATACATACATATGTATATGGTTGTGTGTGTGTATATGTGGTTGTGTGTGTTCTTTGGAATCTATTAACGTGCATAGACAGGAAAAAAAACACACACAGGAAAGATAAACGAAAGTCGTGTTATCGCGTAAAATTCTAAAGTCAATTCCGAAATTCTAATTTTTAAATTTCTCAAAATACAAATTTGACAATAAGATAACATTTTTATTTTAGCATCGAAAAGTTTTCAAATTTAAGATTTGACATTCTTTTTTTAAGATGTTTTAATCTGAATTTCACGATTTAAGAATTTCCAATCTTATTTTAAGATTTTTGGGCTTAATTTAAGAATTTAAAATTTTAAATCGAAGCCGCACATTCTCAACTCGAGTTAGAAATAAACAATCTAAAATCTAGATGGAATATTCTTCAATTTAGTTTGCGATTTTTCTCTTAGTGTAAACTAGTGTTCATGTGTGTGAAGTCTATCGTCAGCTGACCGGTGGACGCATTGTGAAAAGCTCTCAATTATCTTTGGGATTCGCGTGCTCGATACTGACAAAGCAGCATTTAAGCCAAAATCAAAATAAATATCTTTTCATCTTTTATGACAACAAACACACACACACAAAAAAAGAATAACAAAAACAAAAATACATAAAAAAGAGATTGCCGAAAAAATCAACGAAGAAAACCAAAAAGACGTCATTCGTCTTCGTCAACTGCGTCGTCAGCGGCTGCCTGACGTCAGGACGGTTGTTCCTCTTTGATGCGCTCCACTTCGCTGGCGCGATACCATTTATGATCCTGCAATTATCCTTGTTACATTTGATTGCTGCTGTTGCCGCTGCTGCCGCTGCCGTCGTACTGCGCTATTAAATATCTGTGATTTTTCATCTTATTTCCTAAAAGGGTACAGGGTAGGACCCGCTTTCTACTCCTGCCAGCGTCTCACAAATATCTCTCTCCCACAAGATGGCATTTGCGAATGCTGCTTCTGCTTCTTCTTGTGCTGTTGCGTATTATGTTTCACCATGAACGTCGATGTTCTCTTTATCTAAAAGTTTAGGCGCTGCGTTGCTCAGCGCCACCATTACCGTAGCCAAGCTTCTTCGTCTGTGCACAGACAACTATAATATATATACTTGTACTCGCACAACTACAATCGATGTGGCTCATCATCCTTTGCGTCTTCCTTCGTGAATAGTCCCTGCTGCGCTCGCGCGTTTAAATAAATTAAAATCCAATGGATAATTTATTATGTAATATGTCGGGTAATAGTCGATACTCGTCTTACAATTGTCTTACGTCCTGGGATTCATACGACAAAATTCCAAGGTAAGTTGCGATTTTTATGTATTCCTCTTTTAATTTGTACTCGCATGAGCAAAGAAACTTGTTGTTGTCTTCGAAAAAAAAAAAACAAATGAAATATTTCAACTAAAACGACGCTTCACTTTTGGTATCTGCAATAATTTGCAAGATATCGATTCCACAATGCGCTTGATAAAGAAGTGATTTATCATTATGCATTATTTATGTAGAATACAAAGCAGCTGATAGAACGAGCTCGGCTGAAGGATTTACAATATTTCTGAAGAGATTGAAATAATTAAAGAGTACTATAGATGGGTTTTGTGGTGCCTTTTGTGCCAATAGAACCAATTTATAAAAAATATTTATTAAGAAAACGCAAAGCTTTTTCATAAAACCCAGTTAAAGAAATATTAAAGAGCATCTGCGTTTTGTTGTTATTTAGTGTCAACAGAATCAATTTGCATTTAAAAGTTCTGGAAAAAACGATTAGGTTCCAAAGAAATCCCAATGGAAGAGATTCCCCTAAGGAATTATAGATTTGGTAAAACTTTCTTTCTAGTGGATGATCAATTAATCAAATAAAAAAAACCGGATCAATATCTGACCTATCGTTTTTATTTTTTGATTAGAATTAGTTTTTTTTTGCCGTACCTATTTTTCATTCTTTTTTTGGACCTTAAAAAAATAATAGGTGTGGGTGCATAGGGTACAAAGAAAGAAAAAAGATAGACGGATAGATAGATAGATAGATAGATAGATAGATAGATAGATAGATAGATAGATAGATAGATAGATAGATAGATAGATAGATAGATAGATAGATAGATAGATAGATAGATAGATAGATAGATAGATAGATAGATAGATAGATAGATAGATAGATAGATAGATAGATAGAAAGAAAGGAACAAACAAGCAAACAAACAAACAAACAAACAAACAAACAAACAAACAAACAAACAAACAATCATTTATATACTCGTATATATAGATTTATTTTATTCTGAAATGTGGGTTGCAACTATGACTGTTAGGATTGTCTTATATACATCAATAATTTACTTCAAATTCAATTCATCGAATGTTATTTTTCCAAAAATGTAGCCCCCTACAAAGTGGGAGGCCTACTGCCGGTTATAAAATAAAAATCTTTAAGAGCAGCTTCACTCCGAGCCCGAAATGAAAGTAGCCACTCCACAGTTGTACTGTGTGGAAGTTTGACAGAGTTATCAATCTTTTTATTATGGTATGAAGTAACTCATTTAACAATTTCATACAAACACAAAGGTAAAAGATGTAAATGGGATAAACATGTCTTTACACTTAAAGCAAGATTTAAGAGTATAAATTCCATATATAAAAATTAAAAATAAATAAGTATAAACCACCCTAATGTTTTGTATCCGACTGTTGTAAAACTTTAATCAGTTTTCTCAAGCTTTACAAAATTTCAACATAACATCTTTTATGGATCGCATTCAATATATAAGTAGGTGTGGCTCTAAACAGTTTTTCATAAAAGCTAAACTGACGGATATGGTCAGAAAAACTTAGTTTTTGATACTTGGTATACATACTTACATTATTAGTTGGACTAACTTACTTATTTGCCTACTTACCTACTTATGGATTTACTTACTAACTTTTATTAAATAGGTAAAGAAATTGGTTTTTGCTTTTGACTCATTCGAACTTCAACATTTAAATAGTTCAAAATTTATTTATTTAGTTAGTTTAAGCGTGTGTGAGTAGTAACTGACAAAGTTGTTAACTTCATTTTGAATATAATTACGGATCTTAAATTGTTGTTGACACTATCGCACAAATTGCTGCAGCGTTAGTTGATAGACACTTTTGCTGTTGTTGTCGCCGAATTGCGCGTGCGCAACTAAACTTTAATAACATTAAGTAATTATTATTTTTTAAGCATACACAGAGGAGTGCAGGCTGAACTAGTGTGTCTAGTGCAAAGTTTTAATGACTTTCGCCGTGTCAGAACTAATTAAGTTGCACACAGCCCAACAAGCGCCGTTTCCATGTGAAGAGGCAATTCAATTTAATTGAAAAATTTCGAAGCTCTAAAATTCAATTGAAAATTTATTTTATTTCTAATAACCATATATTACATAAATGTACATCCATAATATTGTATATACTCTAAATTTACTTGGATTCATTTATAAAGATTTTTATATGCTGTATAATTTTTTTGTTGGCGCTTTTTGATGGAATTGAAATGTCCAAAATGGATAAATGTGGAACTTGTGATGTCCTGTACAGACTTGAAATGATTTTTCTTTGAAGTTTTTAATTATCGCTCTCTCGGTTAAAAACACAAATACTCATGCACACTTTCACTAGCACACGCACACGAACACACACAATCAAACGCACTTTTGTGCATGATTGCTTTTTCGACTTTTAAAGGGACCCCAACCCATGCCACCCCTTCATTTCGATTCACTTGATTTTGACATGAATCAACTACTTGCAAAAGTAAACTGTTCTAGATTTCTTTCAAAAGCAAAGGCGGCCGTATTTCGCTTCAGTCTACGGAGCGAGTTCTAAATTTATGTTTTAAATTTTAAAATCGACGAGGCAAGTAGCACAAATTGAGTTTGAGAGCATAATTGAATTTGCACAGCAATTTCAAATGTTTCTCAGTGTTGGTTGGGCTATACTATATAATATTAGCGCCCCCGGGGGCACCAGTTCAAGCTTCAACTTGTCGTCTTCTCTTTAAGTTTTCATTAAATTTTTGTGTTTTTTAAGTTTAAAAGTTTTGTTGATAACTTTTGCAGTGTCTCACCATAAATTTTATATTTAAAAATGGATTTAGAAAATATTTAGTTATCAGATCGAATGTGTGTAATGCATATACATATATATAATCTGAAACAGCGAACACGTTCTCTGTGAATATCCGACTTCTAGCAATAGAAGATTCCTCTAGCTCGGAGCTGTTATTCTAGCAATCAAAGAAGACTAAGAGCTTAAACCCAAAGCTTATATAGTTCTTAAATGCATGTTATTTCGTGATGGCGAAACTTAAATACCCTACACAATTTTAGATTAAAATATTTTTGTATACGTTAACCCACAAAAAAGTGCTTATCGTAGCACATTCAAAATAAGGACCACCTTTGATATTTGCGAAAGTTCAGCGCTTGTTTGCGTCTGCTTTGTGCAATTATTGAAATTATTTTGGGTGTGCGTCTGACATTGATTGCGGCTATTGCCAGGATAAATGTCAGTACTTGAAGAAATTAAATATGCAATTGTTGGCGAAGAACACTTTCTTTCTTTTTTATTTATTGTTTGTTTGTTTGTTTGTTTGTTTTTCTTCTTCAAATATTATGACTGCGTATTGTTTTTATTTTCTCAACAGAAATCAGAAGTATAATTCATCTTTTTATTTTCTTTGAATGTAAACAAATTTTCAATTTAATATTAGAAAATAAGGATTCAAATTTGTATAAAGAATTGTATATTTGTATATAAGAATTTGTATATGTATAAGAATTCATATCTATATGTAGAAAAATAAATGTTTGTTGCTATCTTTCTTTGGTTCTTTCTTTCTATCTCTCTATCTTTTTTGGTACTCTATGCGGGTCTAAACCGTTCTTACTCATGTCCGGGAAGGTTTCGAGCTTCAAAAAAAATCTGCCACGCCAACCTAACACGCCCATAATACGTGATTTTAAGTAAAAATATTCTATTATCTCGTTAATATTGCTTCTAAATAATAAAAGTTGACTTTGCTGACAACTTCATTAAAAATTGGCGTAGTCGGATCAATTTTTAGAAAAAGGATTGGATCAATTTTATACCATAGCTCAGTCAATTCATGCGATATATAGGAAACTTATATAGGACTGCACCGGGAAGGATAATATGCTGTATATTAAATTGTTATTTTATTACTTCGCATGTATAAAATTTGTTTCAAACGGATTCTCAAAACCAACTGCTTTTACTAATACACAAACACATCCTATACATATATAGTATTCATTTTACTTCTACAGAATAATGAATTCGCAGTGGTTCACTGTATCAATTAAGAGTTTGATTGCGATTTTGACGTTATGAGAGAAAGAAAAGTAATGCGAAAAAATAGAAAATCATTAAGCAAATCGCCGAAAACATTAAAAGGTTATTACTTCACTTAGACATCCTTCACGCTTTGTCGTTTTATTGTTCCAGCGTGATCCTTTGTTGGTCGCCTCGCTAAAGGAAATAACGATTTTCTTGTTTACGACAACAAAGCGAAGCGAAGCGATAAAATGAAACTTCGCATTAAGTTTTCAAGCAGCAGCGCCAAGGATTGCAGTTGTATGTGAGCGTGCGTGTTCGTGAAACATCTTAATTTTATACAATATTAACCCAAAAGAACGCATCTTTTCATTACGAGCACATCCACAAAGGATGCTTAACATGTTTCATGTGAAAGTACCTTTTATCTATCTACGTTTGAAATACACATCTTTGTTGTACACATGATTATATGCTCTTTTGTTCATGAGTGGAAAGCTTGAAGAGAACAGCTTTAACTTAACCTTATACTTACTTAATATTATTTATAATTCGGTTCTGTTCGATATTCAACTTGAAATGTTTACTTTAAGAGTTAAGATGGTCATTGCATATCGGAATTACATAAAATACGTCTTCGAAATAATTTGTAAATTTTATGCATAAAATTAAAATTATAGTAAGCACCCGGCGTTGTCCAGGTTTCGTTTTTAAAAGAAATCTGTTTAAGATATTAAGTTGAATATTAAACTTTCCACTACTTTTATGTGGAATTGGGTACTTTCGTAGCAAAGTTGAATATCTTAGCGATCGGAACTTCTCGCTTTTCTCTTTGGAGATACGGTGGACGACGTTTTTTAAAGTTTTTAAATTATAACGGTGTTCTTTAGATGGATGCAACCATGTCCATTTTTGGTTAAGTTGCCGACAGTAACAACTCATATACACAAATTATGGACGTAATTGGGGAGCGTGGCATATTTTTTTATTAAATAATTTTAAACACCCAAAACATACTTTACCTAAATCCAGTAAATGTCAAAGTAAGACGCAGTTTGTTGTTGTTGCGCACCCCTTTTAAAATTGATTTGAAAACATCCAAACAACAAACAAATACCAAAAGTGAATTTCCTATATTAAATTTGATTTTATCATTCCGAGAAAAGGAGCCAGTATACCTTTTTTTGCTTTTTTCAAATGGGCAACAGGTATTTCGCTACTTCGCCCATTCCATCCACAGAATGTGACATTCCTGTTTATATACAATGAAAAAATAAAAATAAATTTAAAATAATCACTACCACGGCCACAAGCAGGAAGCGTTCGTTCGCGTGGCTTACTTGGTTTATTAATGACGCGATATCATTTTACGCATATTTATTTTGTTTGCCTAGTGTCCAGAGCCACAGTGAAAACTGTAAAATTTTTGCACAAAAGACAGACAAGAAAAATCACTTTACCGCCGTTCTGAACACCCAAACAAACAAACAGGCAGACAGACAAACAAGCTAACAAAATAAACTTCCGCTTGGCACAGCAGAAAAGCATTTCATTGAAATATTTTTTATTTATGCGCTGCTACTACAATTTGTTTCTGTTAGCAAGTTAATACGAAATTCAAAAAATCGCCAAGACAAGCTTTATATCATTTAAAAATTGTTACTACTATAAGCGTGTAAAAGAGAGAAGAGTGCTCCTAAATAATTTGTGATATCTTATCTTATAAAAATGTGGACCCATTTGACAATACACTATACAAACATTCTGGTTAGATTATGAGAGAAGGATCACCTAACGATTAAAAAGATACCGAGTGACAAATATAGTAACAAGCTTAAATCACCCGGCGATGTTCGGTTATTTTTTTAAAAATCATATCTAAGTTTGGTTAAGATTAATGTGTATTATTTTATTATTATATTGTTATGACTATTTGGTTAATTTGCTGATTTTACACCAAATTTTAATGCAAAACTTTCCGGTACTCCCCGATATAAGTTGGTACATATCTTGTATCTTGTAGCAATCGGTCAGATGTAGTTACAATGCACCACATTATATCATAGTGGTGCATCACACTCTTGAGTTATAGCCCTGAGCGTTAAATTGATCCAAATACGCCCATTTTTGTGATATGGTAGTTACCACACACTTCCATACTAATTTTATCAATACAAAACTCACTGGGTGAAAGTTAAATTAATCCAATAACGCCCACTTTTTGTAAACTTGTCGACAGTGGTCATGTCAACTGAAACACTGAATGTTAGATTTTTGGAGTGATATTAGAGATTGCATCGATTTTTTTTACTTAATTTCACTAAATGTGGGCGTGGCAGATTTTAAATAGCCTTTCATTCCTTGCAGACCGATTTAGATATGTGTTCCAAGTTTATAGAAATAAATAAAGAAAGAAATACATTTGCCTTTATAATATTAGTAAGGATTATATAGGCAGGCTGCAAATTTATTAGTTCCAGGTTCAAATCTCAGGAAGGATCACTTTCTCATCAGTTTTGATCTAAAAAGACGAATATCCAAAAAACTATAGAATATCTATATATATAAAAATGAATTCTTCTTTCTTTCCAACGAGGCGCCTAAAACATTCATCCGATTGTCATAAAAATTTGGGAAGTTGCTATGCTCACGCCAACTTAGGTTTTGGGCAAAGAAAAATTTGCCACGCCCACTTATTACGCCCAAAATTTGTTTAATTAAGTGAAAATATACGATGACATTGCTAATATTGCTCCTAAAAATTTGAGATTTTGTTTCTGAGTTTGTGTGCCGATAATTTCACAGCTATAACCTAGAATAGCTACAACGGTGAGTACCGGGAAGTTCTGTTTCTAACGGAGTATCGGGAAGTTCCGTTACTAACGGAAGTACCGGGAAGTTCTGCTACCATTTTTTTTAATTGGCATTGCAACGCATGCCGAACATTCGCTAGTAGTAAATAAAAAAACCAATCATAATCACATCCAAATAAAGAGTCAATCGAGTTTAATTCTATAATTTTATACTGGTACATTCGAATTTGTTCTATAAATTTCAATACGAAACTATTTGCACCCGGGATTTGAAAATCGGTTTAAATGATTTGTTAATATTTCTTAGAACTAAACTTAAATACAAGCTCAAATAAGAGTTCATCTACTCGTATAAGTTTATCCAGCGAGTTCAAACTTTCGGAATACATTTCAGTGTTCCAAAGTCACTTTAACAAATTCAATTTTATTGCAGATTTTTTTTCTATCACCTCTAAAAAAACAATTTAGTGGGTAATGCAATTCCGTTGTTTCATCATTTAATTACACCCATCAGCGCTGACAATATTGAATTTCTCCGCTACCTTTTAGTGGCGCTTGAAAGCTTTCAACTTTCAGCTTTTCTTTTTTCTCTCTTCTGCTTTCGTTTTTTTTTATATTTTTTTGCAGGAGTATTTGGGATTATAATCAAAATAAATACATTTTTAAGCAAACCATAATTCGGATGAATGGAGTTATCCCAAATATAGTATTACCACACTTAAAAATTATTTAAAATAATCGTGTTTTGTGTTTGTATGTGTTGAGATATTGTAGAATACTCGTAGATAGGTTGATGAAAGTCTATTTGTTGTTTGTTTTTAGTTACTTGTTTCTTTATTTATTATATTAAAGATTTTAATCTTGTATCGGTTGGATTAGTAAGTCAGTAAGCCAATCAATATATTATAAAACTGAAATTTGTTGGCAGCAGTAGGCTTATATGTATGTATGTATGTATGTATGTATGTATGTATGTATGTATGAATGTGTGTATGTATTTATGTATGTATTATATGTATGTATGGATGTATGTATGTATGTATGTATGTATGTATGTATGTATGTATGTATGTATTGTTGTATGTATGTATGTATGTATGTATGTATGTATGTATGTATGTATGTATTTATGTATGTATTATATGTATGTATGTATGTATGTATGTATGTATGTATGTATGTATGTATGTATGTATGTATGTATGTATGTATGTATGTATGTATGTATGTATGTATTGTTGTATGTATGTATGTATGTATGTATGTATGTATGTATGTATGTATGTATGTATGTATGTATGTACGAGGTTTATTCAAAAAGTTAGACTTCAAATTCGAGGGCAACTTACCACATTCGATTATCGATTTTTTTGTTTTGTTATGTTGGTACAGTCGTCACGCACATATGTTTACAGTTTCAGCAATATATCATGTTTAACTTGTCTGTGAGAGACATAACGGTTAGAAGCGTATTGCAAAAATGGCTTGCGAAATTTGAAAAATCACCATACTTTTTGAACACACCTCGTATTTACGTATGTATTTATGTATGTCTCCCCAGCAGGACAAGGTAATCAGGTCGCATCAGTGCTGCATTCAGTGATTTGGAATGACAATCACTTCTCGTTGGATTACCTTTATATGGGCGTCTTGCATTACATTTTGTATGAAATGGCCGCTAAAGTAATCAAAGATAGCTCGCTTACCTTATTAGCTAAAAAGATTGCGTAGAGGAAGCGTTTGCCTACTTTTTCGATTCTATGAAGTGATTACCTAAGCTATTCCAAAGATTGTGCTAATAAGTCTATCGCCTACCTTTTCGATCCATTGAACTGATTACATATCTCATCCTAAATTATTTGTAAATAAAATTTTAATGAATATTTAAAATTTAAAATTTTATTGTATTGTACACATTAAGAACATATAAAGACATTAAAATACAAGTTAATTATAATTTAAATGCTGTCTTGAAAGAAGTCATTGTTGTCGATCCCATTTTGTTTGGTGGATTTGTAGACTTCTCCCAAAAATTAGTTTTTCTATGGCGACCATCTAAAAAAAGTATTGTTTAAAATTTGTAATTAATTATTAAATTATCATGTTTAAAATTAAATTTGACAACTTACATTTGTGTTTTTTATCTTATTTCTCATCGATTGTCAGCTATGAATGTTTCTCCGCGTCTGCAACTATTCACTTTGAATATGTGTAGTCAACTGAATGTTGCTTAAAAATGCAAATGCGCAATATATTTTTTCTATTCAAACGGTACTTTTCAGTATGTATCAAATATACAAAATTTATGTATACTATATACATATATAAAAATTTAAAATAACGTATTTTTAATATATATCCACGGATTACCCTACCACATTGCTTTTCCACCAAAAGTATTGCATTAGCATTACCACAGCCAATTACTTTTCCCTCAAAAGTAATGTAGAACATAACTTAAAAACATTTTATCTCGAAAATTATGTACAACACTTTCTGTAAAGCTTTAGATGAACTACTTTAAACAAAATTGTTTAATTAATTTTAAATTTTATGAAAACTTATTACATTTTTAAAGTCCTTTAAAATTTATTCGCCTACAATAATTAATGTATATTCAAAATATATATATATATATATATATATATATATATATATATATACATATATATAAATATAAACATTTTTTTAAGGAATCTGAATAATAAATTTAGTTACCAAGAAGATAAAAAACAATAAAAACAATGAATACACAAAATACACAAAATGCTTAAAACAACTAATAACCATTATAAATTTGACTATATTACCAAATGCAAATAACTCACCAGTGCTGGTAATAAATTACTGAACATGGAATAACAAACGTCATTGTTTTACTACATTACCTTTTTCAGAAATGTAATGCTTTGCATTACTTTTAACCAAATAAGTAATGCAGGTGGGAACCAAACAAATCGAATCAAATAAAATAGAGAATGTAATGCGGCCTGATTACAAGGTAATGCATACAGCACTGATTTTTTTTGTAATCTGTTGCCATTTGTCCTACTGGGTCGCTTGATTAATTTTCATTTTAACGATTTTGTAAATGTGAGTGTTATTAATGTATTTCATCATGTTATGCATTCGAAGCCCGAATCATTAATTTCGATGAGTAATTATTATGGGATTCCATGATTTATTGAGGCTATTTAAGAGGACAGTAGCGTTAATTTACATAATTTGTAAATCGACAGACATATACTCGTACATATATATAATACGTATATACAAAAAATACAAAAAAACTTTGTCTTTCACACGCTTTACCCCGCCACATGTAAAAATAAATGAGGGGGCCATTACATTTAATTCAACCGTTGCTAAAAATATATCGAAATATAAAGGGCCCAATGTACTTCCACTGACTTGAATGTGATGATCTTTTACACATGTTAACGGATTCCGTAAGCGTTGTCTCGGTTTTCGGTTTGCTTTCGGTTTGTTTTGTTTTGTTTGTTGTCTGTCGTTAGAGAACAATTCTCAGTCGTATTCTTTTGGTAGTCGGTGTGATTGGGTGCGAACATTGACTCGCATGCGAAACAAATTTCCGACCACATTTGGCTCAGGGGCAAAGTTCAGTGTCAGTAATGAGGGTGAATGCGCGAGTGCGTGTGTGCGTGCGTGCGTCATCTTGTCTGCCCTTTGTAAGGAAGCATCCTAATAAATTGCGTTTGGCTTAAGCTGAAAAATAACTTGATTGGTCACTTGTGGGTTAAAAGGTAATTTATGTTTGTCAGCCAGCCAG
This sequence comes from Suillia variegata, assembly GCA_949127995.1. Lineage (NCBI taxonomy): Eukaryota > Metazoa > Arthropoda > Insecta > Diptera > Heleomyzidae > Suillia > Suillia variegata. The sequence continues at coordinate 39,556,743 of OX421842.1, forward strand.
CCAGCCGAAAATACAAACATAGAATTCTTGCCAAACACCATCACATACATCATGCACGATGTATACGTGTTTATTAGCATTTATTCTCCATTTATCGTTTATGGTACACCTTGTAAACTCATAACCTAAATCATGTATAGAAGTTGTTCAAAATGGACCTTTAGGGGTAAGGGTTAGGTGGGTCTTAGGTAGGTTGTGCGAACACTAGAAAAAAAAACCAAAGATAGCCAAAGAAGTCAAGTGAAGAGTTCAATAGCCTAAATTATTTTAAATTTTGTTATTTATAAAATAAGATAATCGAATAAGAGAACTTACCACCACCACCACAAGGGCTTCATTTTATTTAGACTATCTTTGGGAATAATTTTCTGTGTAGACAAGGAACACATAAGGTTTTTTTATTTGGTTGTTCGCGACATTGCTTGGTTTACAATGCAATCCTTTATGGTTGCAATAAACATCCAGCATTTACTGCGTGTGGTAATTCACAAGATATAGTTATACCTTCTTAAATTTCAAGATCTTCACTTTGTATACAGTAGTACCTGGTAGACTGTATATCGATAAAATATTTTTAATACCGAGTTATTGCCAATATCATCGGATCTCACAAAAACAAGTTAGGGAGAACTAGACGAAATAAAAACATTTGTCAAGAAAAGTTATAAAAGACACATTTAGGTTGGTAAAAATGATGTTCTCCACCCTGGTTGAAGTTCATATTCTAAGAGCACATGGACATTGTAGTAAGCTAGTGACAATGTAAACGAATTGTTCCAAATTAAGAGCCAACTAATCGTTTTTTTATTTTATAGAAAAAAATAAAAGATTTTTTCATCACCCTTCATATTCATATATTGAATATGTTCTTCCATTTGTAATGTCCATAAGGAGGCGTGGTAGGTATGTATATATATGTATGTAAATTATAAGCGTCGAATTATGAGTCGATTTATCGATGTTCATCTGTCCTTCTGTATGTCCGTCCGTCCGACATATATATGTCACTTGTTTACAACTGTTGGCTTAGATATTATTTGGTATGTAAGCTCCTATACTAACCGAACGGAGGTTAAGTTCTACGATGAGCAGGATCGAACTGTTTTTCTTTTAGTTTCTTGAAATCTTTGGAACACACTTTCATGTGAATGTATAAAATAAATGTAAAATACAGAAGCACAAAAAGAATCATCCAAGCGAAACTGTCAAACGAAATTCAATTTTCGCCTTTGTGCTGTACTGTTCTGGCACGGGGGGGGCGGACGGTTGCAATTTCTTGCAATTTTATGCTATTCCCCAGCAGAAAACGATAACAGCTGACTGGACTGAATTCATTCGTGCACTTTTGGAGCATTTCGTTATTTTTGGAACATTTTCTACACTTAATTAGAAACAAACTCTGAATTTTGGAAAGTAATCGGAATTATGAAATGTTTTATAATAATTTGGTTTATAAATTCATGCAATCACTTTTATAAAGCATTATTGCGGTGATTTGGGCCTGACATTTTATATGTATCTTATAGATGAATTATTCGGAATTAATTCGCAAACATTTAATTTAGTATTGGGTTGTTCTGCGGTGAACAAATTCCATGCTGGGTCCTTTCAAAGATATGCCTGCATCTGTTTGAAGTGAGTAAGTGTCGGTGTGTTCTTTAAAGGGCAAAGGATGCAAAAGGCAACCAACCGTAAAATTTCTTAAATATTTAATTCTAAATTTAAAATCGGCGTTTTAAATTATTTTGTAAAATTTTCTAATTACATTTAGCGATAGTTAAATAAAGGTACAAAATCATTTAAAAAAAAACTTTATTACTTTTGTTTATTTTAATGTACTTTGGTTGTTAAACTTTTCGGCTCCCAAAAAGCAACGTTTATGTTAAGTTACGTAACAGCAGTTGCAGCAAAAGAAGGCAACAGACGCAGTTTGCCTTCCCAATGATAAGGCGTAGTTAACAATTCTGTTTGAAGCAATGCAAGATACTTCTTGGCATGCACTCGAGCATGTGTCTCTCTGACATAATCGCGTGCACGCTCCTACTACCCTTAGGTGCCACTCGAAGGATCTCCTTTAATAGTAAAATGCCTAACAAGCAAGAGAAGGTCGCGTTCACCTACAATAACTAGATACTATACATATACATAATACATATACACTTTGACAATGCTAGTGGGCAAAATCTCACAAAAAATACTTATAAATAAATTGTTTTGCATTTATAGTGCAAAAACGAAACATAAAGAATGAAAATACTTTTAACGTATTCTGCAAATTGTATCTAAATGTTTGTTCTATTAAATGTCAACAGCGACATTTTCTAAAAAAAAAGTTGATATTGGAACAATAATGTCGGCTAAGTTGTTAAACAATTATGTATATAACTATGTATAAGAACAAACAAAAACGAGATTACTATTAAAAACATGTGTAAATAATATATCTTATAATGATATATAAAAAATATCAAAATTTACATACATATACTAATATTAACACCTTTCTGTACAATTAAAATGAAGATCTGTTACTTTTTAGGTGACATAATGTAGGACCTATATTCTAAGTTGTCTTCTTTTTGAGGAAATTAATATGTCAATTTTAAATATTACCAATACAACTGCAACCAAACTATTTTACATTAATATGGATATACCAATTGAAAGCTAATTAATTGTAAAAATTTCGTTATTTTTAAAGAAGTTTTATTGTTTGACTTATACTGACGTTGTTAATTTAATTAAAATTTCAATTGACTTGCACCACTATGGCTTTTAACAAAATTTTAAGTTTGCTTACAGTTAAAAAAAATTCTTATTTGGGGGTGACATCGGTTATTTCACAAATAAATTTTCTAGATAAAATTACTCATGGATATTGTACACGAGTATATGTAATAATCATATATTATCAAAGAATGAACTTACTTCATTATGACCTTAACCACCTTCTATGTAAAAAAAACATTACTAAAATTAGTTCCATTACAAAAAAATACAATAATAACGAAATTGGTAAATATTAAAAAAAAATCTAATGGGTTACATTTTTGAAATATTTAAGCGACTTTAACTGCTTTGAATTTAAGCTACTAAAGCTGTTAAATGTTGTAAAAAATTCAATGAATTTAAATGTTTAAAAAACACAAGTTCCTAATAATATTTATTAATTTTTTAAATTATTTTTCTTTCTGTATTTTCAGAGTTCGTGTGGAATATTACGTAAATGAAAACACATTCAAAGAAAGACTGCAACTTTACTTCATTAAGAATCAGAGATCAAGTAAGTTAACGCGTCCCTCGAGTATCTTTATCTGTATGTCTCATAAATATTTATTTGCGAGTTAAGTAGTCAAGTAGATCAAAGATTCGGCTGGTACTGTCTCCAGGTGGCCGTTAGACGATGATATCAAAGACTAACAAGCTATGGGAAAAATGGCAAGAGTCTTCCTAACGGAGGTCTTTGTTATTTTGATCGTGGTGTTTTGGTGAATTGAGAGGATATGGCGTGGGAGACGAACAGGCGACTGTAGTGGCAGTCAGGCTGCATTGAGGGCACTATTAAACCGTGCCAACTCCTCAAAATTAGTCAGGCAGTGTAAAGCAAAACTTAATAGAGTTGCTTAGCACAATGATCTAGTACTCATATGAGTTTCTGGGCACTGCGGTATTGCAGGAAATGAACTGGCCTACAAAATGGTCAGTGAAGGTTCTGCAATTTAATCGTTGGGTCCAGAGATAATTAATTAGTATAAGTTCGGTAGAAGTGTTGGATTAGCGATTAGATGAACTCGATTCATAGTAAAATGTGGTCCGACATAAACTATTGCAAAACCACCAAGTGTTTTGTGAAACAATCAAATAACAAATTAGCAGGCCTTCTTCTAAAGCGATTTAGGAATGACCTTAAAGCACTTCTTGTTTGCAAGAGCAAGACTGCGGATACTGTGATGTACTGAGTGTTAATGTGCTATAATAAATATTAATCATATTCTCCCTATTCCTAATCTTCTAAAACTCATCCGTGAAACAAAGACGTTTGGGGAATATCGTATAAGCGTCTCTTCTCATCTAAAAACGACTTTCCAATATCTCTACTTTCTTATTCCAACATTATCCTGGGTACAAAAAGGACAAATGTAAAATTAGATACGTATTAATTTATATATGAAAAGTGAAAATTTAAGGGTGGTTCACCAAAAATATTTCGTTCTTAGTCATTATTTGATTTAAAGGTTGCACATGGTAAGAAGAAAAGAACTGGGGTGGGATGACTTTTCTGCTACAACGAAAGTGGACCAACTTAATATACAATGTACATAAAACAAACTCAACAGAACACAAATATTAAATAGTTACTTAAATTTAACTACAATAACATCAATAAATATGTACATATCTATTTATTTTGGTAGAAAAAACATGTAATTGAATACAAAAGCTAAGCAGTAATCGGATAAGAGAGCGAACAATCGAAACAAATGTCAGCTACTATACAAGGTCTATGAAGGCGGCCTGGTCAATTTGTACGAGTGTATGCTGAAGAAATTTCTGTCGATTTCTCGCCAAACAAAATAAATAGCACAGAAAGCGAAGCGTACACAAATATTACAAAGAAAACATAAAGAAAATTCGTTTGCGTTGTTTACACACCTTAATCCGATTTGATTAGTTTCCTGTATGTTCCCACTTCAGCCGCTCAGTAGGAAAATTATTTTTAGTAATGAGCAATTTTCTGCGTTTATCAAATATCGTTTCTTGTCGGCTATAAACTATTTCTTTAAGTTTAAGTCTAAGTTTAAGTTAATTCAACTTAATGTTTTCTATATCTGGTTACTTGGGATTAAGTTAAAGTGTTTAAAGTGCTAATAAGAAATTAAATTTTAGTTTTACAACAATTTGTCATAATCAATACTCATATCCCTTTCTAAAGAGTACAAAAGTTTAGTAAACAATCCGAATTGTAACTCTTGATTTGTTCCTTATTTTTAAGTAAAGAAACATTCAACTGAAGATAATTGGTTTTTTTAACTTTACTTGAAATGATAAATCGTTTTAACTAGTATCAGCAAATTTATGAAAATAAGTTCAACTCAATATTATATAAAATTTAGAGTTGAGTGTGGGCTGGTATGGAACCATTGCACTCAGTCCTCATGCTGTGCCCAGGATAATAAAGTAGAGATATAGGAAAAAAGTATTTAGATGTGAACCTGACACATTTAATATGGAATTACTTCATAAAAAAAATTCAAATTCAAGTATATACTTAGTATAGTCAGTATCAGTTTAGTTCGCTTTAACTATTGCATTTCGATATAGCATTTAATTGTACGATACGATATGTGATTAGTATCTGAATTATGAACCTGGACAGTATGTTTCATTGGTGTGCAAATATTACAATCATCGGCATTACAAATATTTAAATACATGATTTACAATTTAAGTTTTACATGTTTACTTATATATGTCTGAAGAATTATCGCAGAAACTAATGATACAAAAGTACAAAAAAAAGACATAAAATAATGGTCTGATTCTCGGAAATGGAAGAATAGAAGTGTGGAGACAGAAGGTAGATTCATTGTGATAATTTAGAGATAATTTTTATTTTATAAAAATATATAATACAGTTCTTTTATAAGGAGTTGGAGTTAAATTATACCGCGTTGAATTTTTTAATAACTTCTTGTTAATGGTTAATTAATGTCATACCATAAATTCGAGTATTTGAAACTACTCGAATCTATCTTTAAATTTAAAAAACTGTAAAACACTTTGAATCTAACATAGTCAAGCTATCAATTTTGTTCAATTATCTAATGAACTAAAAATATTCTCTATTTTGTTTTGTTTTACTGTTACATATATAACAGTTTAGTTAACAATTGAAAATATAAAATAAGACCACTCCGAAATACTCTTGAACATTGAACCGTTGTTGAAAGCAAGCCAATAATTTGATTGCTGATTTAGGCCTGAACAACCCTAAACAGTTTTTAAACTTAAAATTCGCCAGCACTCAAATATCAGGTGCATAGATCTGCGTTTAGGACATTGTCTGGTGGGCAGATATGTAAACGCTTTATGGCATGAGTATATCAGCATATCCCAATATCCTACGGCAATTGATTTCTTTACTTCAATGTTAGTTAAGTTTTTCTCGTTGTTCTTTTTATTTTCCTTGCAGGCTTACGAATACGAATAGCCGATTTGTTTTTTAAGTTACTAGCGTGTGTTCTGTACATATTGCGTGTCATAACGGACACGAATCCAACATTTGCAACGTGGTAAGCATCCAGCTGAGACGCTGGCCAGGATACCGGCTTGTTTGTTTTTGCTTGTTTTTTTTTCTTTCTTGTTTTCGATTGTTTATGCTTAATTTCTTCGTGCTTTTTTCGAACAGTTATGGCTGCTCATCGAGCAATAAAACAGAATTCCTTGTCTCGGCTGAACTAACGGAGGAGGAATTCCAGGAGAGTCCCATCATCAATTGGGAGGCAATTCTGTGGGTGAATCGACCTACGGTGCTGTGGGCTGTTCAATTAATCTTAGCATTAGTGTCGCTGACGGAGGCAGTTCTTCTTACATATCTAGGCTATAAGGTAAGTTGGGCGCACATTTTGCCGTATAAATTTTAAGCTTATATCCAGCTAAAAAACAAAAAAATGTTAAGAAATTAGCATGTAAAACTTACGTTTGTTGTTACTTCAGGATTTATGACGTAATTCTGGATACTTTTTCCATAACAAACTCGTCCATATGCTTTAAACAATAGTGTCAACAATTTTTAATGGATAATTTTTTCTGTATAATTCACAGGGAAATATTTGGCAACAAATACTTTCGTTTCATTTTATTTTAGAGTTAATTACGACAATACCTTTTGCACTTACGGTAAGTATCTGAGATTATTTCACACGAGTCCGAGTATGCTCAATGCGGCATTAGTTAATGGGTCTGGAAGAAAGTGTACGAAAAAAGTTTGCAATTTGACTTCAAGTTGTCCTTTTCAAAGCAAAATTAAAATTAGTGTTAATGAATTTTAAAAGAATGTTAATGAATGGTCATTATTACACAAAAAGTTACATATATGAACCATTCGATTTAAGAAAGGTATATATATTAGGTGAAAGATATATATATACAATATATATAGATTAGTAATTGTAAAAACTGAGTTGATCCGTACATATCCATCACTTCTTGTTGATGCAATATCATGAAAACTGTTGGAGATATTGAGTTAAATCTTTTCACAGTGTTTTTTTATATGACTAAGAGAAAGTTATTTGATTATGTAGAAAATCCACATATTATAACACTCAATACTACATTATTATTTAATAATCAAAAAGAGCAATTGTTTATAATAACTATCATGGTGTAATAAATATAAGGTGAGGAAAGTAGAAAAAAGTCCTCTACACCTCGATATTGTTTCGCTCTTTGAAAATTGAATTTTTGTATAGTTGCCATGGTTGCTACAAAATTATTAAATAAATAAAAAAAAACAACATAATTTGTTTTCAAGAATATAAAAAAAAAACAACTTCAAAATAAGGCAGAGAAATAAGACAGAAAAAGAGGTGAGTTCGCTCAATTTGCGTTATCATTTCTACTTTTCTAATCTCATTTTTCAACATTGATAAAAATTAAATTATTCTAATAATGTGGTGCAATAATAATATTCGTAAAGATCGACTTCAATTTTTAAGTTGTGTAATTTGGTATCGAAGTAACTTAAAGTTTTTCTATTACCAGACTCATCAATTAATCGCCTTGTTATAATTTCTTCCGTAAAATTTAAGTACTTAAGTGGTTTTGAATTTTCAGATACTATGGTCGCCTTTAAGAAATCTATTTATACCAATTTTTCTCAATTGTTGGTTAGCGAAAAGATCGTTGGAGAATATGTTCGTAAGTGTCTTCAGCTGATCCTTTCTAACCTACATTATATTAAAAATAAATTTAAATTTAAATATATTTTATTGTACTCAGAACGATCTGCATCGTGCCATGCAAAAATCCCAGTCAGCCTTGTCGCAGCAATTGACGATATTGTCCGCAACTTTGCTGTGTTTAGTATTTACGAGGTAATTATCCATTCAAAATCAGAAATTTTAAATGTCATATGACAGGCAGGCAAACACGAATTGTCACTTAAAAGCACTTGAGGCACAAAATGAATTACTTATACACACACAACCATACATACACGCATACATAGAGATAAACACACATAGACGTGTCCTCAAAATCAACGAACGCACATTCACAATTGAATTTGGCGTCGATGATTCCGCCGTCAACACTGACGTGCTGTCTGTTCGCGTGTCTGTCTGACTTTCTATATACTATGTGTATGTTTGTATGTATGTGTGCACAATGTCCTGAAAGCGGTCGTTATCTCATTGCAGTGTATGTGGCATTCAACACTTCCAGCGCGCCGGGCATCGCCATTTGAATCTGTTCCAGAGCACCTATTACGTGGTCGTGACATTCTCAACGGTTGGCTACGGCGATTTTGTGCCCGACATTTGGCCATCGCAGCTGTATATGGTCATTATGATTTGCGTTGCGCTAATTGTGCTGCCAACACAGGTAAGTGCCGCACGTAAAGATGAAGTTAGGTGGTTCCTAAATTAATTAATGCACATATAACGTATAACATATAACTAGGTGATTATATTAATGTAGATTGCTATAAATGTAGACAGTCATATTATTTAATTCACTTGAACAATTCAGAGGTTCAATCGGAATATTTTCTCATTCATAATTAACAATTATTCCGAAGTCTGTTTAACGATATTTTCCAGCAATTCATCAAAAATGTATGTAAATTTTTAATTTAGAACCATGGTGTAATAAATATAAGGGGAAAAGAGTAGACAAATTTCCCTCTTCACCACGATATTGTTTATAACTTTTTTATAGTGTTGCTACAAATTTTTTAAGTAAACAAAAATAAGAACGTAAATTGCTATCAAAAATCAAAAAAAAAAACTTCAAATTAAGAAATCGAGGTGAGTTCGCTCAATTTCCGTCCTTATTTTTACATTCCTAACCTTATTATTCTACCATGTTCAGAATTACATTATGGTCGCAATTCTGGACTTAGTATATAAAGTCGAGTCTAGTCTATTGAACTTAATGAGACTTGTTGTAAAACCAATTATAATAAATAGTGTGAGATCGGTTAGTATTATGCTTCTCTTTAACTGAAACAGATACACGAGCTCCTTAACAATTGAACAATTATGAACACTATTCGAAAATTTAATAATCATTTTGAAAATTTTCAAAAACATTTTCTACATATGTAGTATAAAAAAAAGGTGAGAATTGTAGAAAAATGTCCCTATCTACCTCGTTTTGTGGCTCTCTTTGAAAATAAAATTTTTGTGTAGTCGCCATAATTTATAAATAAATATGTGACTATAAATTATTAAATAAAAACAACTTAGTTTGTTGTCAAAAATTTTAAATATAAATTTCAAAATAAGGTAGAAAAATAAGGCAGACATCGAGGAGAGTTCGTTTTATTTCCGTTCTCATTTCTACTCTCCTAACCTTATTTGCAACCAAGGTGCAAACGAATTTACGCTAGATTAATATATTTTTGTAAACTTAATCGAAGGAGCTGTACATCAAATCTCGACACATCCGTAACACTTCCAAGGGAATCATTTGTGTTTGATTTAAAGCTCTCCTCAGCTGTAAAAGAGCGCTCCGTACAAACAGTCGAGTGTCCATCAATCAATTAAAGTCGGTCGTTCTGTACCAAAGGACAATCACGTTCAAAAGCATTTTTGACACGAGAAAAAGTGGAAAATTCATTTGATTTGTGAACTCTGCACTTTTGAATGAACATGGTTTAGTCAATAAAGAGCCTGAGAGGTTGTTGTTGTATGTTTTTTTTTTGTTTGTTTGTTTGTTTGTTTGTTTGTTTGTTTGTTGTGTTTTGGATTGTCGTACTTTAACGTTCGCCGTTTACAATGTTTTCAATTGCTGAACATCAATCAATCAATTGGCCAGCGTTGCCGGCATTTTCATCGTACAACGAATTCCAATTCCAAAGATGTAAACGATTTTCTCATAACTTAACAAACGTTCGGAAAATATTTTAAAATTCCGTACAAAAGCATTGTTGAGATACAACTTTTTTTAATGAACTTAATCTGATAATAGAATTTTGTTTTTGTTTTCATTTTGTACAAAATAGTTCGAACAATTGGCATTCACATGGATGGAACGCCAGAAACTGGGCGGTAGTTATTCCTCCCATCGAGCACAGAGCGAGAAACATGTCGTTGTGTGCTCGACAACGCTGCACGCGGACACAATCATGGACTTCCTCAACGAATTCTATGCGCACCCATTGCTGCAGGACTACTATGTCGTGTTGCTCAGTCCCATGGAGTTGGACACGACAATGCGAATGATATTGCAAGTGCCGATTTGGGCGCAACGCGTCATTTATATTCAGGTGAGTCAGTCTTCTACAGTGAAGTGTGAAGTTCAATTGCCAGCGGTGACAAAGCTACTGGCTTCTACTACTTTGACTTTGTAGCGATACTTTCAGTCAAGACAGAAAACGTTATAAGAAACAATGTCAAAGAGACTGTAAGTTTAAGAAAACTGATTATAAAAATACTCGCTTTTTAAGTGGTTACAGAACGTGAACCGCACAGTGTGAAGTTTTTCCAATCTAGGAGTACTTAATTACCAAAAAAAAACATGTTTCAATTTCAATGATATCTTAGAACCTGAACTGTGTACTGTAGAAAAATATCCAATTTTAACGAAAATAAACACAAAATGGAATGGAAATAATCTTATCAGAAAGAAAACCGTCATCAAACGCGTGAAAACCAAATTTGACAACTTGCATCAGACACGAAAATTAAATACTTAATAAAGTTGATTAAAAAAAGTATGTATATATATATATTTTATGTTTTTGTTAAACCTCAAAAGTTCAGTTGTAAAATTTGTATTTAAGTATTTGCAGTGGAATATTTTATTTGATGTACATACATCAGCACCAGCTCAAAAATAAGAAATTGTTAAAAGTCTTATATTTACTTTTCGTAGACTTAAACTAACACATTCCATCTGATTCCGCGTTGAAACCACTTACAGGTTCAGTATACAGATTCCCATTAGTGTTTCAAAAAATAAAATCTTCCTAATTTTTTGCCTAACAGCGTCATATTTAAGATGATTGAGACCTGAGAAGTTTGGATCACTTTTTAATTACGTTTTGTAATTTTTCGGAGAGATTTGGATCACTAAAAGTAAAAAACACGTTTCAGAAAGCTTTGCTATAATTTTTAAGCATTTTTTGTGCTGTATGTCTCCATTATAAAAGGACGTTGTCACGCCCAATTTTTGTCAGTATTTTCGTGTTATAATACTAAAGTGTTAAATTGAAACTGGTTATCTGCACAACTATTTTTATTATTGGTTTTCCATAGGGGCGTTTATATGAGCAGTGGGCGTTGTTCTTATCCGATTACGCCCATTTTTTTGTTATCACTAAATTGTTATATTTCGAATATAATCTTTACAACAACTTTTGATTAATATTATTCCCAGAAATAGAAGAGTTTGTAAGGAAGAGTATAGTAGTTTTTGTCCGATCTTGCGCATCTTTGAAGTTAACCTCCACTCGGAGAATAGTAACTCACATTCCACATTACAGCTCGATATATTTTAAATTAAGGCCCCTTAGATTGGTGAAACTCCACACCGTCCACTTGAAAATTAAATGTTTGTGTAATTGCAATAGTTGCTAAAAATGTATTAAGTAACTAAAAACAACAACGCAGTTTCTTTTCAAAAATAAAAAAAAATAAAAAATTCAAATGAAAGCAGAAATCGAGGTGAGTTCGCTCAATTTGCGTTCTCATATCTAATTTCCTGACCTTATTATTCAACCATGCAATTTAGTTGTAAACTTAATTGAATACAAAATGAAGTGGATACAAAACCGTGCAAACCAATGCCATTAGTATCTTAAATTTTTACCTGGAAGTGTTAACTTGTTCATGTTTATTAAAATGAGTTGTTTTGTGTTCTCGCAGGGATCCTGTTTAAAGGATGGCGATTTGGCGCGTGCTCGCATGAACGAGGCGGAGGCGTGTTTTATTTTAGCAGCGCGAAATTACGCGGACAAGACTGCAGCTGATGAGCACACGATATTGCGTTCATGGGCGGTAAAGGACTTTGCGCCGATTGTACCTCAATATGTGCAAATATTTCGGTACGATTTCTTTTACTCATTCATTTGATTGGTTTTACATGGAAAACAATTTAAAAAAATGTTAACTTAATTTTAATTAAATTTCGAATTCTTAGTTTTAAACGGTTAAATTTATAATAATTTACCAGTGTAATAAATATTTTTGTTGTTGTTGTTTCCACAGTAAGTCAATTAAACACAAAAATATTATTTTTGCAATTAATAAACAGAAAAGTTTTAATTCGATTTATTTTAAATTTTGTTCTCTTGTTTTTTTCTTCTTTATTTTGAATTCAATCATGCGTTAACTCAAACCATCGCAACTGGACTGGACCGATCTGAACTGTTCTGCTGCCGCTGCTGCCGCTGCTGCTGTTGTGGTTTCGCTATGAAATGCAATTGAAAACGCCTCAGGCCGGAACACAAGTTGCATGTGAAATTCGCGGAGCATGTCGTGTGTGAGGACGAATTCAAATATGCGCTGCTGGCAAACAACTGTACTTGTCCTGGTGCCAGTACACTCGTCACTCTCCTGCTGCACACATCGCGAGGGCAGTAAGTATTTTTCCACTTTTCCTTTATTTGTTGTACTCGTATTGGCTCTGTCGTTTAAAATTGGATACTTTCGTTATGAGTAAATTTATTAAATCAATACATATTTACATACATAAATGTCACTTTCATCAATTAATGTATACTCGTATCCATACATATAAAATAATGTATACAACTCATCAATATTTTAAAAAAAAATTTGAAGCTTGACATTTTTATTTTTGATGGGGGTGATTTTTTACATCATATTTCAATAATTTCTATGGGTGCTTATTCGTCAAAAGTTAAACCATTGGATACTTTTCTATAAAATCCCTTTTAGATACTTTGGTTTACTTTTTCTTAAGACTTTTTAACGGTATGAATATAAATTGTTTAACCAATTTCCATTAGTTCAATAGATTCCGTTCTTAACTTTTACTTTTACCAGTTAATACGTTTTCGTCCACTTCATGTTTTCTATTACAGCTCTTAGACAAGAAGTGGACGAAAACGTCTTAACTTGTAAAAATAAACGAAAAAAAAAACAGTTTTAAGTATTTTATGGGCTTGCTGTGTTATACGCACCTTTTTTTTTTGACTGGACGACTGTGCGTGAGTTTGTCAGTCTTTCAATCTGTCTGTCTGTCTGTCTTGCTGAGTGCTTATCAATTAGGCTGTCTAAAATATTTTTGCTTTAAAATTATTTTGTTTCTAAAATAATTAAAAATAAAACAAATGTTTTAAATGAAGTACTTAAAGTTTGGAAGGTTCCATCAGATCAGTAAGATCTGACATATCTTTTATAGGAAATTAGTAAACAATTCAGATTTGATATATACGATTTGAGTGTATTAAAAAAATTATATAAGTTCGTTGTATTTAATTTTTTGATTTAACTTTAACTTTTGCTATTAGAATGTATTTCAGTTATTGTTAAAATTTAAAGATTTCTGAAATAGCTAAAGGTGATATTTCAGAGCTTCAAAGAGATACAGTTTTAAATATAACGAAACCTTTTCTTTTAATAAGTGACAAAAAATATATTATTTGGTGTCCAGAAATTGGTCTTACCACTTTCTCAGAATTATTTACCCTAACTCAAAAGGTCAAAGTTTTTCGTTCTGAAAAACCCCAAGACAAAATTATAAAGATTGCCTCTTCAATCTCCAACGTGAAGTTCAAGTTTCATTTCATAATTATTCGTACGATAATTGTCGCTTGGTATTAATGGGTATTGAATAAAAAAACCTATTCGTTAGCTGATCCTACAGATCATGCGACGGTTTTTCATACGAAAACTCTTACTAAGGATAGGAAAAGTTATGAATTAGAAAAAGAAAAATATCAATTGATGTTCTGTACAACTTTAAATCTTTAAGTTACAGTTACATACATAGTAAAAGTGTTGCATGAAAACTCGGAAAATCCAAGAATAATTAACAAAAATGAGAAGCAAAATTTTAGCCATTTTAAACAATTAATTTTAACCAAAATGAAAAACCAGCCTATTGTCCGCCCAACTGTTGCGCTTTTGTCCTTGCCTCTGCGAATTTCGAGTAATTTACCGTTGGAAAATGACCTAAAGGACGCGTTTAAATAAAGGCATGACATAACGCTATTCAAATAGTTGTACTCACACATAAAGTATCACTGGCCGCGCTAATTAAATGGCTCGCGCCACAATTCAATTCCACTCGTCGCTTTCCGTTGTCCAACCTGTCCCTTGCACGTAATTAATTAAATGCTATTCACCATAAAACAACAGAAACAAATAGAAATACATTCTCGTATACATAATTACCTGCGAAGTTTAAACAAAATTCTGCAAAACTAAAACTAAATGAAATTAGATTATGAGAGGAGAAGAACTTCAACGAAAATTTATGTGAGCCAAAAACTTTTCATTTCGTTGCATTGTTGAGAAATGAGTTGTTCAATTGGACTCTAGCTTCCCTAAGTATATTGAACATTTATTTATTTAAATAATAACAAAACTATAACTTTATCTTTTTCTTTTCTTTTCTTTTTCTCATTTCACCCACGTAGAGAAGGGCAACAGTCCCCGGAGGAATGGCATCGTTTGTATGGCAAGTGTTCGGGCAATGAGATCTACCACATCGTCCTGGGCGATAGTCGATTTTTCGGCGAATATGAAGGAAAAAGTTTTACCTATGCCAGCTTTCATTCGCACAGAAAGTAAGTTAATTGTTGTTGTTGTTGTTTAAATTATAAATAAGTTCTTAGATAACCCTTAAAAAAACGATTATTAATTGACAATGCTTGGAAAAGAATCCATGACGTTGAGTAGTAAATAGAGGTTTTAAAGTTCAGGATCAGTTACTGAATATAATGTAATTGTTGTGTCCAAAAGCATAATCTTTATATATTCATTGAATTGAAAAAAAACTAATAATATTGAAATGAACAATGCTTTATTACAATATTTATAAAGATGAAATGGTTATTATATACATAATTAAAATAAATGAATCATAAGAATAATTCAATAATTAATACAAAAAAAAATATAACTTCCAATAAAATTTCATTTCATTATTTTTTTAATTGATTATTACTAGGCCTATTCCCCTAAACGCGAAAATGCCTCGAAAACCTCGAAAATTCGCACGTTTGCAAATCTAGAAAAAGAACTGTCAAAAATGTTATGAAGCAAAGTTGATCGTGTATTTCAGTGTTGTATGCATATAAAAAAACTACTAATGTCATACTTGTTAAAATCAAAACAAAATTCAGACAAAACTAATCAGAAAATGGAAGTAGGCAACGCTGATTTAACTAATTAACTAATTCAACAGCTGTTGAAGCAAAAAGGAAGAGAAATAATTGTTTTAATTTTTTATATCAACTGATACGAGGTTTACATTTTCAAAAACTACAAAAATTTCGTATAATACAACGAAACTCTGACTTGACAGTTCAGTATCAAAATGTTGTATTTTTCAATTCTTTTCAAGGTCGTGTTCCCGAAAAGTGGCCTGCAACTTTTCGAGCTAATCGAGTTTTATAGTTTTCGCGTTTAACAGAATAGGCCTATAATTTGTTTGTTTGTTTGTTGCAAAGGAGAGAAGAATTTATGTTCGATGATAAAACTCAATAAGAAATAAAATTTTTTTTATGACAGCCCCCTTCCATAGACATAAGCTACTCTCATAGGATTTTTCTAAATTCGTTAAGAGTTATAAAAATTGACTTGACTTACTTTTGATCTGATCTATCTGACAGGTACGGCGTTGCCTTAGTTGGTGTCCGTCCTGCCGAATTGCCGGAGTTCTATGAGGATACGATATTGCTGAATCCGGGGCCGCGGCACATTATGAAAAAGGACGACACATGCTACTACATGAGCATTACCAAAGAGGAGAACTCGGCGTTTGTCGTCAATCAAAACCAGAACGCGGACGCGGCTGCAGCGGCGGGAAAAGACGGTGGTGAGCGTGATTAACTTTTGGCTGTCCTCAATTGTGCCATGTTTCGTTCTCGTTGATTTTATTTACATTTTTCTTATTACGCCAAACGATGAGTTCATTTCGATTTGACAGAGACGCTTTAGTTGTGTGTGCGTTTTGCGTTTGGGTGTGTGTTAAAATCTTTAATCTTTCGAATTAATTTCATTCATTTTGATTATCTATTTCAATCTTTTCCCTTTCTGTTTTCTTTTACATATCCCATTCAATCTTTAAACTTTTTCCTAATTGTAACGTTTTTACAATTCATTTACAATAAAGTTATTAATAAAAAAAAATTGTATGGAAAATATTATAAACTTTAGAAAGTTTATTTCAAAATGAATATACTTAATTTTTTTAATATATTACAAATTACATTAAACTTCAAAGAAAGACAAATTAGTAGTGAAATAAAATTTTTTCGCATTGGATCAAAACATGCTCATAGACGAATAGACGAAATATATGATTAAAACAAACTCCCGATAAAATTACAATAAGACTGACATGTCCAGTTTATACATTTTAGTAATAGTTTGTTAGCGTATCCATATAGAGTATAGACACTTGGTAATATGCAATAACTCCCAATGAAATTAATCTCAAGACAATTAAATAATTTCCAAAACTAAAAATGAAATCAGTCCCAATGATTGAGAAAGATTTCATAATGAAATAACTCCCAAATAAAAAGTCACCTTATATCTAATGTGTCTCAAATTTCTTTAAGTATACATCAAAGTACATATAAGTATTAGTCAATGTATTATGACTCTGTCATATATATGTATATGCATATTACAAATATTCCTGAATAAAATCATCAACATCTTTGCGACATACTGGACACCAACATTTTCCCCCTCTATTTGCAACATAAATCAATCAATAAATCAATGACGTGACGTTGGAACAAGGACATATTTTCTTATCCAACAAGTGGACCACGCGAAGATAGACCAAAGTCCATCAGGAAGGTGCGAAATTTCAGATATTTTGTACTCAAAGCAAAAATTGCGACACAAGAATCTCTTCTAGCTTCCTTGTGAAGGATAGAATAAACCTTGTCGAGCCTTTGATGATTGAGGTTGGTGTTAGAAAATCCTGCTGGAAATATTGAAGACAAAGTCTGGCCAATGCCAGACATTCGTATATGTTATGAATAGATGTTTCGTCCTAGGCACAGTCTGCATTCCGTGCCGAAGGATAAACCCATTTAGCTGAGGTGTTTGCAAACCTAAAATCTAACTTTAAAATTTCATAATGATAATCGATATTTAAAACTTAACCACTGCTTGGAAACTATTAGCTCACATTCTATCTTTCAGGTAAATATCTCTTTAACTAGGACGCTCACTTGAACCTCAATAGATGTGATCAAACAGGAACAATGATCTCTTAAGTTAGGCGCAGTAAGCTTAATTTTATTGGTTAAAGAAAAGAAAATACTTTAAGTCTAAAACGGTGTAGGGTGTTTTATCATAGCCGAAGATACTTTTCTTACTAGTAACTTATCTGATCCTGGTCATCTTTGGTAAATTAAATTTAAACCAGTTACAACTATAACAATTCCTTATGTTGTAATCACTCAGACGGACGGCAAGATACACGAATGGGCAATAGATAGATAGATACTTTACATATGAGTATGTTTTGAATCCAAAAAAAGATAACTGTACTATTCAAATAATATTGAAACGATTTGTGTATAAAAACTTATTTCCTTCGATTTATTTATAAATTTTAAGAATTGTTGGTTCATGCTGACAACAAATAAATTTAACTTTGTGGATTTTGCCTTTATCAAATGTCATATTTTGTTTTTTTCTCTTATCATTTCTGTCGCTCTTTTTTTGCCAAAAAATGTCTATTCTCTTTTATTGTTGTTTGTTCGGTTCTGTTTTGTTGCTGTGATGTGCTGTGCTGTGCTGTGCCGAGGAAAGTGAATGTGATATTTGAAAATGCTGCTTTACTATACCCACATACATACATACGTACTCGTACATATCGCATATCGTATAAATTGCGCTTCGCATCTGAAAATTGCACACTACTCCCAATGCTCCAAAGTGTCTGTCAAACACATCAACCATTTTTGTATACACAATTTTTTTTTGTTATTTTTTTTTGTTGATTACTTTTTTAATTTCTTAAAGTTTATCTTTTTTTTTTGTTTTTGTTGGTCTAACTTAAAAGACTTACAAAGAATGATGCGCACCAAATATTCCCAAACGAAAAGTTTACATTTTTAACTTATGGAATTACTTATACTAAAGTAGAAGAGAAGTTTTGTATTTTTAAGTCGTAATTGTTTCGGTTTGTTTTAAAGTATCCCTTCAAGAAAAGTCTAACTGTTATATCAACACACAGTTTTCACTAATACATATCCACTATAAAATATGCATGCGAAACTACGATCTAATAAAACTAATATGTCCTACTAATGTAAACGAGTTAACTAAACGTTTGGTAAAACCGGTCAACAAATGCGAAAGAAAGAAATGCGAGATTCGGTTCGGTTGCTGTGGCGGCATAAATGTCTCACATAAGCCAATCTAGGCCCATAGTGAAACCACTTTCTTTCAATAAATAGAAAAAAGTGTTGAACTCGGTTTGTTAGTTTGATCCATCACAAAAGTCTCATTCTTTTGGGGTTTGAGCAGTTTTTTTTTAGCAATATCATTTAGAGATCTAAAAGTAACCTGCCAATGCAAACTCACATACATATATAATAATTTTCTATTTGTATATTTAAATGTATGTACATATATATGTGCTTATGAATGTACATATGTACATACATATATGTATATAAATCTTAAATCAAAACTAACTTACACAAATAGAATATTTCCCTATGCTTTTAAAAACGTTATTAGACATTGATCTTGTAGATCTTGTAGATCAATTTAAAATCCAATTTTTAAGTTTTGTACAAATTTATTTCTTCAGGTTCTGTCCACATTGACTCACAAAATTCTTCCGAAAATTTAAAGTTTTCAATTTAACGTGAAACACAATACAACATTTTATATACAACAAACATTTTACAGGAGTAGTATTCAAGCAAGTAGTGAGACCCTACAAACTTCATTAAATTACAGATAATATACCCGGTATGTTCCTTGCAGGGATGTTGAACAATTTTTGAAGAATTTTAAATATTCAATCAATTAAAGAAAACAATTTTAAATCTGCCTCCTCAAATTCCATTTATGAATTTTATTTGAAATTGAAATATTTTCGAGATAATTTCAAAATATCCAAATTTAAGTTTTAAATTTTAGTTCTTGCTTTTACATACATACATATGTATATAGTTGATTATTTTGTTTATATTTCTTCAGTTTATGTTTGTATTTTATTTTTTTTTTGTATTATTTTTTTATTGCAATTGATTAATCGCTGTAAATTGAATTTAGTTAGAACAACAATAAACAACAACAACACCACCACTATGACCACTGTGAATATGAATGTAGCAACTCCAAATCTACAAATACCAACAACAACAACATCATCAACAACAAGAACAACAACAACCACATCAACAACTCACACGGCCCCCGTGCCGTCCGTTTGTGTCCGTGTGCCACACAGCCCCAGTTTAGATTCTGGTGCTGGCACGCCCATAGAAAGGCATCCTCCATTCGCATTCGACAGTGATTTTACGACACTATTTGTGCGTGAGTGTGACACCAAAATATCTTCCCTTTTATTTCGCTCCTTTCATTTAATTAACAACACTCCACACCAATTCCCAGTTCAACAAACTTTACAATTAGGGTGGAACTTATTTAAATACGGAAAAATCTTTCGAAAGATCGATTTTTATGCTGTCTGTCCTTACGACGTTATGTGTATGGTAAAAAAAAATAACATCGTTATTGTAGAATAAAACTCTTTTTATACCATAAAACAAAGTTGAGATTTGTCACAATCATTTTTAAAATTTTATTTAAATATTGGCTGGAAAATGAAAAAAATGTTGATGTTTATCTTAATTGTTGAAATCGAACCTTAAGTAATTTAACGGGCTTCTTAAAAATATTTAAGTTAAAAAAAAAAATAGCAATGCAGAGCACAAATACGTTGTAATTTAATAACGGTTTAATAGCGTTAAAGCCAACAACATTTAATTGTCAAATGGTTGAATAACAAGGTTAGGAAAGAAGAGAGAGAACGCAAATTGAGCGAACTCACCTCGATTCCTATTATATTTTTCTGCCTTATTTTGAAGGTTGTTTTTCTGATTTTTGACAACAAATTACGTTGTTGTTTTATTTCGCTTAATAATTTTATAGTAACCATTACAAATACATAAAAATTCAATTTTTAACAGGGGAAACAATATCGAGGTGGAACGAGAAATTATTCTACTTTCCTCACCTTATTTTTATACACCATGAGTAAATTCGGTCCCAATAGAAATTGATTTTCACCAGAGGTTGTTGTCTTTAACGTTACTTTTTGATAATAAGACATTGCAAAATCAAATATTCTTTTTTTTTGCAATTCAAGCCAAGTTTTTGATCTTTGATATATCTTCGTACCAAAGATATAAACCCGAAAACGTTATATTTTAAATTTTAATTCTTCGTTATAAGAATAATAACGTTATTAATAATGTTATCCAAAATAACGTATTTTAGTAACGATATACGAAATGAATAACGAATTTAAGCAGCTCTGAAAAAAAAGTAATAATCAGGATACATTTAACCATGAATGGAGATTGTGGTATTAATATTTTGGACATTTTAACGTTAGGTTAAAAGTATACAAGTAAATTTCTTATTCTTAACTGCAATAAGAGAATTGAGTATCTCCAACCTACTTTTTTTTTGTGGAATTTATTATTATGAAATAAAACAACACCAAAGGAACGATGCATAAAAATGTCGTAAAAAATAAAGTTCACCCTATCATGACTTTTTTTTATTTGTCACGCCATCACAAATCCCTCTTTCTCCGCTTGTATTTGTATACGTTTGTATGTATTCGACATTTTTAATTAGTGTTGTAAATTGCTTTGCATTTTCGTTGCATGTTGCACGCTTCGCGCCTTTTTGTTATCAACTGCAGAATAGGTTCTTGTCCCCCTGACGGTTGTGTGCCCCTGGTACTCGTACTAGAACACGAAGTTTTTTTAAAATATCGATGATGATGAATGCATGTAAACAAAAAATGTTGCTAAGTCGCCATTTTAATTTTAAGACAGATTTTAAACAATTGTGAGTAAAATAACAGGTACAGCGGTTTGACTTGGCATTAACATGGTCGGAAGTATTCACAATGAAACCTAAGAATGAGCTTAAAAAGTATATATTAAAATATATTTGGTTTTATATTAAACAGTAACTAGTTTTAAGCTTTGATTAACAATAATTATGGTCTTTGTGTTTTTTATTTTTCTTGTTAGATCAGCCAATTTAACCTTACCTTACCTAACCTACAATAATTTAATCTAGTCAAAACGATTATATCAAAAATTGTCTCTTGATTTTGATATTTTGAACTATGTAAGAGTCAACTTTAGGCAACGATTTAATTTAATTATAAAATATCAACATTTTAAATTTATTTACTAAATTTAAACAATTTAAATTGACTGCAAAGTTACTGCAAAATTTAAATTGTATTTTCAATTCTAATTAAGCTGTCAACGCATTGTTTAATGTTTTGACCACCCGGCAGACTGCTCTGACAATACCATTTGCATGTCTAATTAGATTTAAAATTCTAGAGTGTTTCCAACCGTTATGTGCCATGGTCAAAAATTCATTTCGGAAATTGCTGACAATGACGAAAAATGTTGCAAGGAAAAAACTCTACAAAAATGTTGATAAGAGACTTGTTATTGTCTTTTTGATTGTTTAAACTAAATTTAACTAATTTAATGAAAGTACCAAAATATGCGACTAGGATGACTTTAATCGACATATTTAAACAAAGTTAAACAATTACCCAATATTAAAATTGTGTGTCCTTTTGGTATTTTATCGTAAAAATGTAGTTTCAACGTTTTATTTCTTATTTTTTTAATTGATAACTTAATAACATTTATCTAAAATGTTGTAGAGAGAAAAAGAAGACATCCCGCAGATTTCTAATATTGATCATTGTCACCTTGTTTTATTACACAAAATAGCAAGCGACATCCCAACATCTGTGATAATAGGATCAGATTCGAAGCAGAATCTCAAGGATACTACGGTGACATCGACAAATGCAACGCAAATGCCAGCCTCAACGACAACCACAACGGTTACGACAACGATTCCGTTGGGCATGGGGAGTAGCCTAGGAGGAATAGGTGGTGGCGGTGGTGGTCTTGGAGGCAATCTAAACATTGGTGCCGCGACACTTACGACAGGAAATCATTTGGATGTGCCCCAAGCGGGCAACCCGAATCTTCTTAGTCCGGATATTTTAAATCAGAGAAGAGGTAAGTGCTTTCACATAACATATCGACAGGGAGCGTAAAGCCATCTGTCGTTTATCAATAAATCTTACAGATGAACAAATTATTTTGTTCTTCTTGAATGTAAAATTTTTTTGAAAACAAAAACTTTTGAAAAAGGTGTTTAAAATAAGAAAAGGACATAAATTTCCTTTAAAATCCTTTTCACTTTTTTAAGATTCCCCTTTATCTACACGCTAACGCTCTGAAATGTTTAACTTAATTTATAGGTAGTCGACGGCCCTCAATTCTTCCTGTACCGGACATGTTCACCTCATCCTCCTTTAGCATATCAGGCAACGATGAAGGCGACGAAGGCGACGAAAGCGATGATGAGATCGACGACGACGTCCCATGGCGGTCGCCATCTGAAAAAATAGCGTAAGTATGCGCGCTTGTGATCTCCGTTTGCAACCAAAAGTTTCACGTTTAGACTACTTGGACCTTCCTACTCCCTCACATCCTTTTGATAGTTTAATACTCCGAATCTAGTATTAATTTTGATTTTTATTTTAACAGTTTTTCACCTCTCTAGAGTAACGATTAAGCAACGATTTTAATGATATTTTATTTTTAATTAAGTAACACAAAAGTGATGAAATACACAACTTTTTGTTTAGTGTTGATAACTTCGACAATTGAGGAGGAACTGCACGGAACTTAATACTTCTAATTACTCCAATTCTTATTCTTCTTTGATTTATCGTTGTTTTTACATTCCCTAAATTTAAGAACCTTAACATATTAAGATTTGAACTCTTTTTCTACTTTAACAAAGCGTTAACAAAAATAATACACATCGAAACTCGATAATTCCAAATATTAATCTTCAAACACATTTTTTTTTCCGAGCTTTCGAGGTTTTCGAGGCATTTTCGCGTTTAAGGGAATAGACCTTTTATGTAATTTGAAGCTAGATCGATTTTTAAAAAATCAGTTTGTAAATTTCTTAATATTTTAAAACTTTTTTTATTATAATTGTTTATAATAAAGCTTCAAATTACAACCACTTAAGGTGCTTTATATAAACTTATTAATAAAAGTCAGAGCTGCAGGAGTAAAGTAAATTTGTATAACGTTATGACAAACACAAAAAAATTGGTAATTTTGCAATAAACATCTCTATCGAGTATGTTAGAAGTTATAATAGTATTGTATTTTTCTCAATATTGTTTATATTGGATTAATCGGTTTTTGATTTTAATATCCTCAATTCTTCATTGTGATCGTATTGAAGTTTTTATGGGGTATTGCATTACAAACACATTTTTACATTTGGTCATGAGCATCTTTGAAAAATTAACTATAACTAAATACATACAATACAATAAAATCAACGAACACTTCTAAGAGAAATATATGGAGTTAGGTATTTATGTTTCACCATGGCCAAATTTTAAAGTCTACTGAGTGATGGAGGGCATAATTTGTTTAGTCTTCATTCATTTTATGTAAGTTATTGTGTCGTGACGATCATGACTGAATATGTTTATAAGGTTAGGAAAGTAGAAATGAGAACGAAAATTAGGCGAACTCACCTCGGTTTCTGCCTTATTTTTCTCATGGTGTATTAAATATAAGGTAAGATTAGTAGAAAAATGTCTCTCTCCACCCCGATATTGCTTCGCTCTTTGAAAATATAATTTTTGTAAAGTTTCCACGGATGCAAAAAAAAATAGTAACGTTATAAAAATTGAAAAACTTATTCGTGCAGTTGAATTAATTTGTTGCAGTTCCTTCTCAATTGAATTAAAGATGGTTTTTGTTTTTGTTATTTGTCTATAAATGTTATTTAATTAATGTACAATTATTCTTTCTGTTTTCCCTGTTTTATCGTATCTGTGTATTCGTAAAACTCATGTTAGTCGTTGTAATTTTTATTGGATCTTTACATAACGTATGTAAAGTAATGTAAATCACCAAATACGTGTACCCAGACCCACCACGAAAATGGTCATTTCAATAATTTAAGCTCATTTTTCAGTGATCCGAACCATTGGACTAATTTCTTATAATTTGCGCTTGATATTTCAATTATTTGTCATAGGTAACTTGAAATAGGAGGAGCGTTTAGAGAATACTTTATTTTATCTACATATTTAACAAGAATCGAATATAAAGGAGCTAAAATAAGTTCAGCTCCTTTATATTATTTGGATTGAGATAAATATATTGCTCCCCAACCAGCTCTTTTAAATTAATTAAAAACTTTTTTATGATCTGCCACCAATTTCAATGTCAATAAAAATTTAAGTTAGAGGGCTAATATGTTTTAGGAAAATGTTCACTTTTATTTATACATCTTTAATCTCAGATGCAGGGCCGTACGTTGGAATTGAGGCGCCCGGAACAAGAATGAATATTGCCGCCATTTAATAATATTTTAGGAACTTTGAAATGATTTGATGCTTTTTATTGAAATTATAATGTAGTTAATAATTTTGAACAATTTTAGTTTTAAAATGTTAAATACATTTGTGCGATTGTTGTATGTAAAATTTACTGTTATTTTTTTGATAGAAATAGTGTTTCACTTATTACAGATGAAGAAGCAAAGAAGCAAAAAAAACAAAGGGTCCCCACTTTTTTCAATTCCACTCTAAGGGGGCAACAGACCCCTTTTCCCCCCTAGATACGGCCCTGCTCAGATGCATAAATTTAACTGCTTTTTAAGTTATATTGGAAAACAATATGCCAATTTCAAGAGGTCGTCCAACAAAATTCGAGCTTACTCTGCAAAACCCTTTATGAGTTTTGTTCCTCTGCGACTCAAAGCTATGAACCAAAATTTGTAGCACAGTGTAATAAGAGGTCAAAAGAAAATATACATTTTTGGATAGAAAAGAAATCCCCATAAAAATTTAAAAAACAATTAAATATACTCATATTATTTGTATATCTCAAGATTACGCCTAAGTTCTGCCTCCTAAAACACATTTTTATACCATTCGCCACGTGCAAGTGCACGTACCGTCTGTCTGTCCCAGCGATAACAGCCGTAGTTTAAAAAATTTGGTATGCGAGCTCCTATTTACCATGCCGAGGCTAAGTTCGAAGATGGGCAAGCTCGGATCAAAACTTCTACCCCCTCCCATACAAACCACCTCTTGTCATACGAAAAAAAAATTGATTAAAATAGTTCCAGTCCAGAAATCCAGTTCAAATTCAATAATTTTCACTTTAGTAGTAACACAAAACTGGGTGTGGTCGGATAAGAATCACGCCCACCACCCAAACAAACCACCCCTTTCCATTCGGAAAAAAATTATTAAAAATAGCTACAGCGTAGATAACCAGTTCAAATTCGGCATTTAACACTTCGGTAGGAACACAAAACTACTAACCAAAAAGGGGCATAATCGGATAAAAACAACGCCCACTTATAATAGTGACATGTAGCACTTATGTGCTAAAAAAGCACACTGAAATAGCGAATGGTATATGAACTTCGGCATAGTCGAAGATAATTCTCTTGCTAGTTTTTAATTGCAATATTCCAATTTATAGTTAAAAAAATGTCGAAATTGAGTCACAAAATTGCATCATAATTAATATCGTAACTGGTTTTTTTTATACAACTTTATACAACATACAAAACCATTCAAAGTACGTATTATGTGTATTATATTGTCTAAGTAAGGTTTGTCTAAACATCTGATTTAACCCTTAACCCATTGAATTGCCTCTTTTCCTCTCTGAGTCATCTTCCCCCGGTACTTATCGAATTACCTTCGGTTTTGTGACTTTGCGAAAAAGCTGCTTAATTAGCACTAATTAAATATTTACAAATTCAATGAATCCTCCATTGGAAACAACAAAAACGAACGAAGTTTCAAGCGACGTCATCGTCCTCAGGATGAGAATCTTTCTTTATTTTTTGTTGTATGTTTGTTTGTTTTTTGTTTTTGTTTTTCTTCAAATGGCAAAACTACTATACACAGTTGCCTGGGTGGACATTTTCCACAATCGCGCACCTATTCGCTCATTATGAGTTCCTCAGAGGACTCGAACTTGCGCTGTTGCTGCACGACGAACTCGACCATCCAACCCTACCATCCGTACGATACGCGTCGCTATCGCACCATGAAGAAGAGCTACAGTTGCGACAGCGACTGCACGCGCAAGTTCACATATGCGGGGGGGCGTACGATGACAGGCGTCGCTGCTGCCGCCGCCACAGCAGCCACTGAAGCCTGCTGTTCCTCGTGCTCGACGACGACAATGGCTCCGGCCTCGACGGTCACGGTGACCACCTTTGCCACAACCACCCATCAAACGGCCGCCACCTCGAGCAGCTCCGCTTCATGTGGCAAGCCAGCAGCTCGGCCCGTTTGGGCCGCGGACTACCTACGGTAAGTTGAAAAGTGTCAGCGACTGCTGCTGTTGCACCTCCGGTCGCCACCTCCGGAGGCTGCGCAAACACTGCTAGTTTGCTTCTTCTCGTGTGGGTGCTGGCAAATTGCATTGCATTGCATTTTGGCACACTTGACTGTGTTTTAACTTGAGAATTGTTACTATGTTTCAGACTGCATTTGAGTAAATAACAACTAGAGTTTTGGCATCTGTAAGTTTTGTTGTGTTCTAACCAAGCTCCGCTTTTCTTCACAAACTCATTTCACTAACAGAACATTTTGCATTCAAGTTTTGCGGCTAACAAAGAACGGCAGCTTTCAAGTTAAACAAAAAAATAAAAGCTTGCAAAGCTTCAAATCATATAAATTTACTAAATTAAGTCAATCTTGGATCATACATATGGACTGATAAACTAATTACGTCAAGGATTTACAATATCGATTGTGTGTGAACTTATATTGTCACAAATCAGAGTTATTCTCTTTATAAGTAACTAATTTTTAGTAAGCACCCTGCAAGAGATACCTTAACAATAAAATTTGGTTGTACATTTGTCTGATACTTTACCACGTTTAGCATTTCTGATCAGTGATAAGCATTCGATGCGATACGTTCCAGGTGCGATAGCCAGCCCTATGGACGAAAAAAACAGAAACATTTTAGTTTTCAATTGTGAAAACTTTTCTATACGAGCGTCGCACAGTGTTACGAACAGGACAAAATAATATGTACTGTAGAGACAGAAATTTTATTGCTTACTCGAAGTTACTTAAATTAAAATGTAAATGTAAATCATATTTTCTATTTAATATTTAAAATTTGGTTGGATTTTTTCGACTAAGTTTAAAAATTACAATTTTTGTCAAATAAGGATTCAAAAACCCCCGAAGAAGTTGGAAAAAAAGCCAACGAAACGTCGGGAAATGATTGAATAAAAGACTTTTATTCGCATTTAACATTACATTTATTTGCAAAAACATAATAATTGTAAAGTTATCTTTTTTAGGTATTGCCACTTTCAATCATACCGTGCGACAAAAATACTGACGTTCTAGAGAAAAATTTACAACACAATTTCCCTAAATTTGGGCTCTTGTTTCTATCGATATATCGATTTATTCGTGTATAAAAAATGCTTCAGCATTATCAAATTCCATTCAAAAAATCTAGGAAATACATAAAATAATGTTGTGAATTATAACTTGTAAATATTTATAAATAAGAAAAATTGGAAACTTCATTTATTTACTTCAATCATTTAATTTACCTCAACCGAACAACTTATCAAAAATTATTTCACTTCATTTTCGCTCTGACCATTTTTATATGAACTCGAAACACTGTGCGAGGCGCTCGCAGCCAAGTATTTGACGAATCTTCTGAGAGTAAAACCCCAAACAATTTGCCATGTAAAATATCGGACCGCACCCTGCGTGGGTGTGACGCTGAATATATATTTTATACGTTTCATTAAATTTTATTTAAAATTAATAAAATAAAGTAATAGCATAAAATAGCATTGTTCAAAAGGTTTAAGCCAATATTTACATTTGTAGGGCTTATATTAAAGTTATTACTAAGTAAGCTAACTTGCGTAGGTTTAGAAGAATCAGTTATATGTATATCGAAATCGATATTAATTTTAACTGATTCTTCTATTTATACATTCAAACGAACGTACGAGCGGCCGAGTCAGGATGTTCCTATACCGAATTTCAAATGTTTACCACAATCATTTACGCTTGCATGTTTCATTTACTTTATTTGAGCTAAACATTCAAATGAAAACATGAGCTTTACTTATTTTTAGAAAATTCCTAAATTGTTCAACAATTCGCTGAAAGTAAAACTTCATCGTTTAATTATTTAAATATTCGTTATATTGCAAATATGTACATATGTATGTATGTATTTATTTATTTATTTATTTATTTATTTATTTATTTATTTATTTATTTATTTATTTACCTACTTGTATAATTCATATCGAAATATGGTCAATTGTTGGTTTGTTGTTTGTTTCGTTTCGTTTCTTTTGTTTTGATTTTTATTTCGTTTTCCGTTTCCTTTTGGTTTTGGTTTTTGTTGTTGTTTTTTGTTAATTGCACTTTAACACTTGTTTAAATTCGATTGGTTACATTCAAAGCTTTCATTGGCTATTTAATTTCATCACGCACCCCGCCGTCCGTGGTGCTTTCGTCTCGGCCACTTATCTTCTAATCCGACATCTTAAATTTGCAGAATCGTCAAGGGATTTCCGCCTGTATCGCCATTCATTGGAGTCAGTCCAACGCTCTGTTATTTGCTGAAGGAGAAGAAACCGCTTTGTTGCCTCCAACTGGCACAGGTACTTACTATACTTGAACTATCGAAACACCTCGTCAATGCATTTTGCTTTGTAAACTAAATAACGCTTATTTGTTTTTTTTTTATTTGTACTGGATATTGTTCTAGGTCTGTGAGCACTGCACCTACCGCAATGCTAAAGAGTATCAGTGGCAGAACAAAACGATTATTCTGGCCGCTGATTACGCTTCGAACGGCATTTATAACTTCATAATTCCTCTGCGGGCGCATTTCCGTTCGAAAACCTCCTTGAATCCCATCATTTTGCTATTGGAACGCCGACCGGATGTCGCCTTTTTAGATGCACTCTCTTATTTTCCATTGGTAAGTATATGGACAATATCGATGTGTCTGTACGACCGCCTTCATTTTGTTCATTCATGAAATTGTTCATCTTTTAATATTTTGTATTTATCTATAATTGTTTGAATTGCTTTGTCATTTTAAACCTTGATTAGGTATACTGGATGCTTGGTTCCATAGACTGCCTGGACGATTTGTTGCGTGCCGGCATCACTTTGGCCGAAAGTGTTGTCGTGGTGAACAAAGAGCTCTCAAACTCAGCGGAGGAAGACTCGCTGGCAGATTGTAACACAATTGTCGCGGTTCAGACCATGTTCAAGTTAGTATATGCACATCTCGAATCTGCGATTAGCTTTAGTATCTCGATTGATTTACACGCTTTCGTTTAGATTCTTTCCGAGCATTAAGAGCATCACGGAATTGTCACAAAGTTCCAATATGAGATTTATGCAATTTCGCGCACATGACAAATATGCTTTGCACCTCAGCAAAATGGAGAAGGTAAGTTCGGAGAATGTCTCTTTAGAAAAAGCTCCCAGAATTAACAATCATCAACGATTTGCGAATTATTTGCCTCGAATTTCTTAGCGCGAAAAGGAGCGCGGTTCGCACATTTCGTACATGTTTCGTTTGCCTTTTGCGGCCGGGGCAGTCTTCAGTGCGTCCATGTTGGATACACTGCTCTATCAGGCATTTGTCAAAGACTACGTTATTACGTTTGTGAGACTGTTGCTGGGCATAGATCAGGCGCCGGGAAGTGGATTTCTAACGTCGGTAAGAGGATGCATAATGCAATAAATAAATTTGCGAATGATTTCAAAAACAAAAATAACCTCTCTCGAAAGATGCGCATCACGAAGGACGACATGTGGATACGTACCTACGGGCGTCTGTATCAGAAATTGTGCTCGACGACGTGTGAAATTCCGATTGGCATTTACCGAACCCAGGACACATCGAACACGGACACTTCACATGTGAGTAATTCACCTGTAGAGAAATGGGGACCATTTTCAGCTTTTGGAAAGCACTGTGTGCGCTTGCGACCATCGGTGAGTCCAAATATCAAAATAAACCTAAACTACATAACTGCCAATTTAACTTCACGAGTTTACACAACTAACTAACTAACAGCAAATGTCACTATATTTAACACGCATTTGTGTCAATGAATAATTAACAAAAACAAATTTTAAACTAAAAAAAGAAAGAAACATATACGGCGAATCTGAAGGATTTACACATCACATACCGATCGCGTTGTTAACTTTTGAAACACAATAATTTTCGAAAATATTCTTCATTTAATTCTAATTTCGAAATGAAAATTTATCAATTTTGCATTAAATAGAGTTCAATATTTTGTATGTACGTCTCCTTGAGAAGATCGAAACTGGTTGATTGATTTATTTGCACCTTCAAGTACATATAGGCTCTAAATTAAAACAAATAAAATTGTTTACCAGAAGGACCCATATACTTAAATTAATTACACTTAATATCCTCAATTTCTATTGAACAAATCGCGCAATTATTTTGATAGTGGCTAAACTTAACTAAACATTGCATTTCCGAGTTAATTTTTATTTCCAAACCTTTCACAAAAACAAATAAGCACTACTAAGAAAAAAGTCTGTATCGATTATATATTGTAAATTGATGCCAGCAGAGTTATGTCTCTTTTGATGGTACGATTTGCACAATTCTGTCCGCTATTAAAGTACAAAAGAGCATGGTTAACTAATAAGGTTACGAAAGTAGAAATGAGAATACAAATTGAGCGAACTCACCTCGATTTCTGTCTTATTTTTCTGCCTTATTTTGAAGTTTATTTTTTTATTTTTGGCAACTACACAAAAATTAAACTTTCAAAGAGAGAAACCATATCGAGGTAGATAGGAACATTTTCCACACTCCTCACCTTATATTTATTACACCATGCTGCTCGTATAGACCAAAACTTTAGGAGATGTTGCAGTTTTTTGTGGACATTCAAATTTCAAACTGTTTGTCATCCTGTTGAATATTATTCAGTGGAAATATTAAAAGTGGAGAAGTAGGATAAAACTTAAATAAGAAATAGAATGATGATCAATAATTTGCATATTTTAAAATTACCCAATTTTAAACAACCCTTAATGGTTTAAAAACTTCCCAAATCCGAATTTTGTTTTGTCAAATAAATACAAAAGTGATGCCAGATTGTTAAAGTAAGGCTGAGCTGAACTTTGAAGTATTTGATTAAAACAATTTTAAAAATGAGGATTTACATACGAGTACATATGTACTGGATTAATAATAAATCGAGACTTTTTCGTAGGCTTACTTAGCTCAATTATTTTGCTACACTTTTTCTCTTTTAAAAAAAATCTCAAGTAGATCACCAACAAAAATTGTTCTCTAAATAGATTTCATATTTTTTTAGTATTTTCTTCTAGGATATAATAATAAATTTTCCTTATATGTACATGATCTTAAAAAAATATAAGTCGGTAATGTAACTTTTGTTTTCGATCATAAGTTACGATCTTCTCAGCCGTTAATTAACTTTACTTTGCTTACTTTTCATTTAAAATTTATTTATTTATATGTACCTATTATATATTTCTTTAACAGTTGAGTTGCCTTTTTTTACTTTTACCTTTACCTTTACTTGTACTATTCTTTGTAACTTGTCTTGATCTTACACCTCAACTTCTTTGTAGGTGCATAAACTCCGCTTCGTGCAGACTAGCAAAGCAGACCCCTTTACCTTAACATATCTACCTATGTAATACATATAATTTGCTATGATTTATTAATGTTCTTATACCTTCATTGATTTAGTTTTCGTTTTCTGTACTATGAAACTGATCTCCGATTCTTTTGACGCTTTTGTAAAATATTTGCTCTGCAATTCTTTTAATTCCTATACTTGAAAATCTACATAACATATTTCATTCAATCTCTACTTATAAACAAATAAATTACTAACTATCTACATATATATTAAGAATTCTCTTTGAAACTCGAGACAATTATCTTTTCTTTTATGCAAATCTGTCTTTTCCTTTATATTGTTTTTTTTTCGTTTGATTATTTTTTGAATTTTTAATCTAACTTAATAATTTTTTTTTCAAATCATATATTTTAAACTGAATGCGTCTTATGAATTTAATCGAACGGAAGTTCTGAAAGTGCACGCTTCCGGTTTGCGCCTTCTTTACGTAGCATTTATACTGCTCACTTACACTTCACTACATATATTTACTTCTGCTACAGACACTACAGACTACTCGTCATGTGTGATGTGGTGTCGTTACTAGAGCCCAACCGAAATTGAGTTAGAAAACCGAACAATTAAATAAATTGTAAAACAAATTTAATATGAGTTAAAAAGTTTTTTAGATAGAGACAAAATTAAAGGAAAAGATCTGAACGAAAACAAAACATATTCATTATCTTCTCAATATATAAGTAAGTAATATTTTGAAATATTATGGCGGTCAATAGCTCCGTGAGTAACGTGCGTTTGACTATTGAGGACGATCGGGAACAAGCAAGAATATAAATTTATCTAACAGACAGTCGCCACTAACTAACACCAAATGTACTATAAGTATGGTTCGAGAAGAAACAATTAAAAGGATGAAATGGTTCCCAAATAATGTGTCTGAATCCGATCACATTCTTCTTCAATGTAAAGTTAATATTAAAGTATTAATATAAATAGTTTTATTATAATATATTTTCAAATTAATAGCAATTTTTGTTGAAATTTCGACAAAGTTTTGGTCGGGCTCTAATAATTGTAATTGTAAATGTAACAAATACTTAATAGAAAAACAAGAAAATATACAACATCAAACAAACACTCTGTAAAGAGTTTGTAACCATATGAATCGATAATTAATCTAGTCATTCGCCACAACTAAAAAGTCAATTATTAATCAGTATTCGAACAACAACAAACAAAACAAGTAAATTATTAAATCGTATTTGTATTGGACTTAACCTGATAATTACGCACACGCACGCAGTGAGTCTTTCTCTCTATTGAAAATGAAAATAACTTAAATTAATAATAACCGAAACGAAAATACGATCAATTATTAAAATTAAGTAACTAATCTGTTCTGCTATGCCACTTCTAAAAGTTGTTCATTTGTTTAAATATTAATTTCTGTTAAGTAGTGAGTTTTTTCCTTGCATTGAATTAAATAAGGAATACAAAAAAATAAAATAGTAATAAAAAAAGAAAAAGTTTCTATTGACTCAAGCCACTTCATTGTTGTGTGTGTGTAAACCGTTTGTGCATGTTAACCGTTTCATATGATTTAATTTAAGGCGTTTTGTCGAAGAAGGCGCTCAAATACGCAACTTAATGCTTTCCTTGTACCTGAGCTTACCTCGCACCTTACCCACCCACCAGCTGCCTTCTCTGCCTGTTTGCCTGCTTTCCTGCCTCCTTGTTTGCCTGCTTGATTATAACTTTTAATTTTCATCCTTCACAATTTAATCATTTTAATCTAGTTTGTAGTTTGGCACGTTTCTAATTTTCATAATCTTATATATATTATATACATATACATACAATATATGTGATCTTTATCAAATAATTAAACTGAATAATTGGTTAATTTATTCGCCTACAGACCAGATCTATTAAACTAGTTCAAATAAAGTTCAGAATTCAATCATCAATGACAATTTAAAAACTTTAAAAAAATTGGGATGCAAAATTCATAATTGACGATTCAGACTACGACTACAATTATCTCATGTCAATATCCGCCGATTAAAATTAAATGTATCCTATAATACGTTATACTAGTTTAAATTTACGGAATGATATACAGTCGAGTCTGGATAAAGGACTGTTCACTATATCCGGGTTGTTCACTCTTTCAAGGGGGACTTGTTCTTGCGGTCAGAAATTGACTTTTGGACCGCTTTTTCCGTAGACTTTGCATGGCTAGTATATCAGCATCATCAGTAGAGTTTGGGTTTTTTTTCTATCGGCTTGAAGTTGCTTTCAAGATGTTATTCACTAACCTCTAAATAGTGAAACAAATTTTGCAAATCATTTCGTTTGTTCACTATTTAGAGTGTGTTGGATGTTCACTATATCGAGGTGTTCACTATACCCAGACACGACTGTATACATATGTATTTTAGACTGTAAGAAAAGGATAGGCGCACAAGGGAACGATTTCACTTAGTCTTTTTGGAGTTTTCTTCAAAATTTAAAATAATTATTTTGACAAACAATTGAATTTATTAAATATATTAAATATATTAAATACCTATTAAATTTGAAAGTGGTTCAAACATATCAGATTCAACCATCATTTCCCAAACACAACGACTACGATTAATCGTTAGTAGTAAAACTCAAAGCTTCGAAGTTTCGAAGACTTCGAAATTTAGAAAATTGTTTACTTGGACAAATATTTACTTACACAGCTTAAACCTTCAAAGACTTTCGAACATTCCCAAGTTCTCTAATCTTCACAATTCTTCGATTACATTTGAAAGAAATTTCAAGGATAATTCAACTTAAAAACCTTTCTTGTTTACATCATTGAGATAAGTTTTGCCAAAATATTCTGTCATATTTTTTAGTCCATTTAAGTCTGAATAGATGAGTTGTAATTTATTAAAATTTATTATCGAAGAATGTCACTTTAACAATCTATAAAATGTGAATTGTTCAGCAAAGACTTTTCACAATTCAACCTTGCAAAACAACAACAAATTCACAAAAGTTAATAAAAAATGCATTTAATCGAAAAAGGCTTTTGTTCAATTTTTTTACAAACATACATACAAGTATATGCATATGAAACATACATTTAGAAACTATTGAACAGTACAAAATTATTAAATATTGATAGAAAAATTCAGCGCATGCTCGAAAACAAAAACAAAATATAAATATTTTAAAATTTGCACCTCCGCTTTGAATGACGTGGTAAAAAATGAAAAAATCGCTTTTTATTTGAATTTGCACTAAATAACAATTAATTGATTGAATTTTTAGTTTTTAAAACTTTTGTCGTTCGTTTAGTCACACCTCAAAGAAGTTGCAATTCCAAAAACATTTGAAGTAGTTTCCTTTTAATAAGTTTCTCCCACCCATAAAAATCGAAATTGCATCACTTGTGAGGAGCTCTAAATCAAAAACAGAAAAATGTTTGGTTTTCGGTTTAACGCTCCTCAGTTGTTTTTTTATAGTAGACGCCTTTTTAATAGTTTGCTTTTTTCATGGAAATTTTTGGTTCGTTTTTATATTTTTTAAGCATTTATTTCTGTACAATTTTACACTTTGATTGGAGTGTTGTAATTAAATGTGGCTTCCTAATTTGCTTGCCACACAAATTAACTGAATTTTTTTGGCTTGAAATGTTTTTGTTGATTTTGAACATTCAATTCGATCCACTCGATGCATGCAAATTCAATTTTCACACCTGGGAAATTCGATTTCCAATGACATTTGACGTTTCTAACCTTACTTAAACTAACTGAAGAACATAAAATCTAAAAGCTAAATTTAAATTTAAATCATTTCGTGTTTAACCAATTTGGGCAACATTTAACTAACACTCGATCATAAATGCGTGGGTATACCAAAAAAAGTATGATGAGGAAACGGGAACTCCTGATTCGACAAAGGACAGCAGCGAGGCCTTGCGAGGCGTCACGTATCGTCCGCCTACGTCGGGCCACCATCAACGTCACCCGCACCACCACCACAAGTCGACCACTTGCATGGGTGGCTGCTCCGACCGAAAGGGATCCTCAGTAAGTAAATCGCCCATTCCCCAAACACAAAACGCTCAATCGAAACAAATTTATCCCAGTCAGTGCACACAATTTCCAAAAAAAAAAATCATTTAAGCTTAAGTAAAATTGATTTGAAGTTAAGATGCAGATGGAAAACTTGGCTGAGGAAGTGATCCCGTTTTATGTTTATTTGGAGGATAAAGAATTGATGTAGAATTAGAATTTAAATAGTTGTCAGTCCAAAACTGTTTTCAAATAAGAAGCTGAAGCAAAAATCGTAAATGCAAGACAAACGCCAACTGATTTCCAATATGATATTATATATATATAGGCTGACTAATTAATGTTTAGAAATAGTTAAATCAACAATTAAAATCCGGGGAGAATATATTTCTTAGATACTAATCAAATGATTTTTTATATATTTCGCAAGAAATTAAAATATGTAAATATGTTTAAAAGATACGTTAGTGCCACTTTAAAAATTATATTTCATTCGTATACAAACACATAAATGAATAAATAATTAAATAAATACCCGGCAATTACCTCACATCTCTCATTCGAAGGTAGGTATCGAATTTGCTTCTTCTGAAGGACTTTGCTGACTTGTAGATAATATAAAATTAGTTTTGCATTTTGCCATTAGTGAGTAGCTATAATCTATATATTTCAGCACGATTTTCTCACTATACCAAAACCATTTACATATGTAATTCTCTAATTGCGATCAGAAATGATACGACGCGATTGAGCCGCCTGAATGTGAACGCTTTGTTACGCGGAATGGTTAATGTAGATACAGATTTGCTGTTTCAGTCGCTAACCAAAGACACAACACTAACCCATTGCGATCCATTCTCGAGAACGATGTTCAACGCGAACAGAATCTTAAAAGTCTCATCTCTAGCTCTCATCTCGTTGCCGCATTTAGTTGACTAATCGTAAAGCAGTCTTCCATGCATTTTCAGTACTCGATCAATCTGGCCGATGAGGCGCGCGACAACCACGCCCAGCAGATCGAACGCGCCGAAATTGCAAATCTGGTGCGCAGCCGCATGGACTCGCTCAATTTGCCAACAATCGACTACGACGATGTCAGCGAGAAACGCAATCACCTATCCTATGTGATAATCAATCCAAGCTGTGATCTCAAATTGGAAGAGGGCGATATCATGTAAGTCACTGACATTCATATTTCATGTATAATGTACGGGTAATTTTTTGTTGGACAGAAATCTTATAAAATGTTTCTGACATGATCAAATTTAAATACCTGATGGAACAATTCTTATCATATCATAATTTTTGCTTTATGTTTTGTAAGTAAATAAGGAGTTTTTATTATTTGTGGGATCAAGTCTAAAAATCAAAAATTGCTTTTCCAAAACTACTTTCTAAATTTCGGCGTTAGGTCAAAATGCCAAAGGGTATATGGCCCAAAATCCAAAATGTCGCAACATCAAAAAATGTTATAACTCTAGGGCTCAAAAATGTTACAATAGTAAACATTTTTATTTTATTTCTATGTATGTGAAACAATCATATCCTGATAGTAATGAGACCTTGTACTATATATTGGCTTATTTGCATGAAGCGGATTGTATTTATCGGTGGAGTATAAAAATGACATCGGTCTGCGGAAATTGTTATTCTTATAAACAAACAACTTGAGAAATTGTAAGCCTTTGTGGAATTGCATAAATATGTAGAATTGGGTCAACCAATGCAGGTGAACTTTTGGTTTTTATTGGCCTATGAGCGGATTTGGAAAAAGTGAAACACAATCGCAGGGCGGAGCATGGTTTAGACAGGCATGTGATAAAAAGAAAGCTATAATCAACGATAGAAATAAACACACATTTTTATATTTATACCTATTTATTAATAGTAATGTAGTGTGTTAATATATTTGCGATTGGTCCAGCGCCAATAATCTCGCGGGAGATTCTAGAGTTATGACATTTTTGATTTTGGGCATTATGAGCTTTGGCGTTTTAACCTAACGCCCTAAAATTCTGCTTGCCAAAAATCGTCAAAATTTTTAATATTGCAAATTATATCTTTTAAAAATATTATATAATATTACATATATAAATTACTGTTATATATATTATTTTATTTCTTACAGCTATCTGGTGCGACCATCACCATTTTCCGCACAAAAAACCTTCGAACGTCATAATTCGCGACGCAAATCCAACATATCTTTCTGCTCAAACATAAATCTTGGCGCCGCGTGCGGCCCAAATGTCGGTGCTGGCGCAGGCTCCGGTTCGCGGCGTGGTTCCGGCATTGCCGGCCTAAATCCAATGCAAATGCAAAGCGTCCAGACGTTGGCCGGGTATGGTTCGCCACGCTGCACGCCGCCAATACAACAAATTAAATCCAATTCTCTTTCTCTACCCGACAGTCCGACGGTTGTTGGCTCGCAGCGCGGCAGGAGCAATTCATTGCGGGTTGGCTATAGTTTGCTCTTTAATTTTTCCAATTTCCAAAATTCTTCTCGTTATGTTTTTATGTATTTACTGTATCAATTCGAAATTTGAACTTGTATCTGTGTTAATATTGCATTCTTTTTGTTTGTGTTTGTTGGTTCGAAAACTATTGAAAGAGCTCTCGATTAACCAGTTAAAAGAAATATATTTGCTATGATACATTCCATTACATAGGGCAGCCACCTTTTCTATTACTGTAGTATTACATAAATCGTACGTCAATTGATTAAAACATTTAATATAATACTTATATATAATAATGTTTAAATAAATATAAATATACATACACATATTTGGCACAACCAACGTATGTAGCAGAGTGTAGGCCGTACTATGTATGACTTTTTCAAGTTGTTTAAAATTTAGTTTTTGTAGAGAACCTATCGAATATTTTGCATTTGTATTTGAATATGTACGTGTATATTTGTAGACTAACACACATAGGCAACTTTCAAATCAATCCAGTGGCGATTAAAAAAATTCAAACGCGTATCAATCAAATAAGTATTTGCAATTTCAATTAAATATTCAATTTGTACATTTTCATCGAAAAATTTATTGTTTTTTTTACAAAATATAATTTTTTGACAATGTTCACATGAATTCTGTGAATTGTCATTTAAGGTACATTCGTCAATCGGTTTTTTCGCTCATAAACTCAATCTGCACTCTAATGTTGCGACTATGTACCTTAAGAACAGTTGATCCAACCACTCCTACTTTTAGTAAAGTTGTCGACAGCAACGTTACCATCTCAGATACAAAATGTTATATTGGCAATATATTTAGTATTAGGCCGTCTGGGCCTCGTATTTAACACATAACAGCATCTTGTTTTAAATGGTGTAGGGTATTTAAGATTTAGCAATACTGATTACAATATATTATTGTAAATTACTAAATAGTAACTAGAACATTGATTATAAAAATAAGTATTTTTACTATTGTTTGTTGTTTCTTGTATATGTTGTTGTAATTGTTGTTCTCTTGTTACGTACAGGGTGCACCATGCTTGTGTGTATCGGTATGTGAACATTGAATAACATCTATTTATATTTTCCAATTTTGTCCTTTGTAATTTACTTGGAATAGTTCATGAATACAAAATCTATCAAGTGGGCGCCTTAATTGGCCACAGCAAAATGTGTTCTTTTTGCTGCATTCTCCAATATTTTTGTTGAGCATCTCTGTCGATAAAGCGGTGATCTCGGCACGAATATTTGCCTTGAGCTCGTCAATGGTCTGAGGTTTGCTGAAGTACACTTTGCTATTCAAATAACCCCACAAAAAAAGTCCGAAAGCATCAAATCTGGAAATGTCGACCAGTCAATATCGAAATTTTTTTATATCAGATATTAAATTGTTTGTACGTATTCTAAGGGACGTGGGCGGTCTGTCAAAATATTCTTTGTGTTAATTGTACGGAAAAAAAATAAAATCATTATTCATCGTTAATGAACGACATGTGGACGATATTTTCCAATGTACAGCGTCACCACTTCGGCGTACTCTTTCAGCGAACAGCGATTCATGGTTAAAATTGTACTGAATTTACTTTTCAAACTACGCACAATAGGTCGATCGGCTGAGAATTTCAAAGTTATTCAATGTTTACATACCGACATAAAATATATTGTATCGCACCCTGTATTAAACCAGATTAAAGTTGTAAAATTAAATGGTCCTTATAATTTACCTGGTAGATGCCAAAAAATAATATTAGTCTAACATATTTTACAAGATTTAAAAATTGAAATAGTTGTTCAAATTAAAACACGTTTGTATGTACTTCAATAGTTAATAAGAGCTCTTTTTTGTATGTTTAGTTTTTTATGTTGGTTATGATTGGCAACAAAATTCTATCTTCCTAATACTCAACTGTTTGAAACACACTATGTTATCTATTCACCCATACCAAAGTAAAAAGCAAAAGCAAAAGTCTTACGAACATAGCCACACCTACTGCTACCACAACTCTAGTCTTTCATTAACGATCACCACTACCACTACTTCCACACCAACACCAATCGTACGAGTTGCACCATCACCGCACGCACCATCGTCACCCCAACCACCAACAGAGTGGCCGAACGCCTGAGGTTGTGCTACACGCGGACTAAAGAGCAAATGCACCAACGTCTCTGCATCATGTTGTTCAATGTTTGAAGTGTTCTTTTTTTTGTGTGAATTATTGCATACAATTGTTTTTTTTTGTTTAACTTTCATAAATATAAACTTAACAAATAATTTAAGTTCCGGTGGTCCGTCGGGTTTTCTCTTTTGTTTTAATTGCAGATCGACAATGACATTCTTTTGCGTCGATCTTCGTCGTTGCGTCAGGGCCTACCGAACGTTGGCGTTAGCCATGGACGGCGGAAATCATCGCTTGAAGAAATCGGCATTAGTCATTTCACGACACTCATGCAAGCGACCAATCACACGAATCCCATTAAAATCGCATTAAATGGCAGCATCGGTCTAGAGGTGAGCTTCTAAAGACACCATGAGTTACTAACTGCAACTCTTTTAATTCTGTGCCAAAAGAATCACATCTCCTTGCAGGTTACCCCACCCGAGGAGCCAACACCAATTCTGGGTGTGCCCTGCATCGTTGCCGGTGGACAAGGTGGCGGCATAAATCCATCAGCGCTTGGCGGCTCCTCACTAGGCGGCGGATCAACGCTGGCCATTAACAATGCTGATCTCGGCGTTGGAATGGGCGGCAGCAACAATTCGCCGCTGCAGGTGCCACAACAGCAGGATCAGCAGCAGTCGCCACAGCAGGGCGGTGCACCAATGCAGTCGCCGCAGCATCTTCAGGGTACAATTGTATGATACAACCTCATGTGGGGTCGTAGACTCCGCTCGTCGATATCGAAGAAAAACAAATGGATTTAATATCCACGAAACTAAAGCAGACCCACTGCAAATCCCGATTACCAAAGAACCTAACAGAAAACCAATTAAGAGTGGACAGCCAAACAGCCAAAAAGAGGAAGTGACGATGGAGGAGGAGGAGGAGGAATGCTTTCGCATAATCAACGACAACTCTACGTAGTAATTTAGTGAACCAAGTGTATAAATAAATTGTACCT
The DNA here is from genome assembly GCA_949127995.1 of Suillia variegata. Classification (NCBI taxonomy): domain Eukaryota; kingdom Metazoa; phylum Arthropoda; class Insecta; order Diptera; family Heleomyzidae; genus Suillia; species Suillia variegata. The sequence goes on from OX421842.1 coordinate 39,598,823, forward strand.
AATGAATTGTTGTAACTTCTAAGCGAAATGTTATTGTTTTTGTATTGGATATGTACTTTGTTGTTTCTTTTTTTATATTTTATTAGAGGATTGTAATAGGTTCAAAGTAATTTATTATTTAATCGATGTTAAATTTTCTGCATAGCTGTAAATAAGTACAAAGATTCTTAAAATATTCACTTTTAGTTTAGTTATTAAATTTCCTTTTTGTTTTGACTAATTAAATTCTTTGTTTAAATTCATTCACAAAAAAAAAAGTTTGTTGAAAGAGGTAAAAATGTGTTTTGGGAACAAAAAACGTAGTTTATATATTAAAATACTAAAATTGTAGACATAAATCTAAAGAAACTAAACACTGTAAATAGCATAAGATATATACCTATATATATAAATAATTATGAAGCGATAAAATCACTTAGATTTAAATCTTGTAAAAATTAGACTCACATTGAAACATTGAATTATAATTGAATAGTTTACTTGTACACTAGAAATGTTACTGACCTTTGGTTCTTTTATTCTTGATTTTATGTTGATATGTCCTTTCTTTTTGTCTGTTGATCTACGAGGATGCTCCAATAAGTACTTAGCCCACAATAGAAAAACGCAAATTTTTTTAAAAGTCGCTATTTATTTCTCATAGTCTCCTCTTAGCTCGTTACAATTGACCCAGCGATGCTCCAACTTCTTTAACCCGTCTGAAAATTACGTTTTCTCGAGGTCTGCAAAGTAATCCTCAATCGGGCGGTGAGGTTAAGTACTTATCGAACAACCTTCGTATTTTAAGAAGGTCTGGTTATACATATACAAATGTTCAACTTTAGTCACAACTTAAGTTGAGTGTTGTTTATTAGAAGATTATGCCGCATATTCATAGTCAAATTAAGTTGCTACTTAATTTTAGTATCAACTTAATTTGACAAATAATACACACTATGACATTGATACTAAATTGAAGTAGTTTGAAGTAACTTTAACCTTACTAATGGATTCGCGGCTATGTTTTGATTACTTCAATGAAAATTATTCAAAACAATTGTAATTAATTTATTTAAATTTCGGCAATAATTTCGAGCGAATTTGATCAGTTTTGCTTTGTTTTTCCTTTGTAAGATGCAATTTCAAAACAAAACAAAGTTCTTAAAGATCTTTATTGTAAAATTAAATCCTGTAACAAGAGGAGGTAATAAAATAGTCTAGCAGTACATAGATTTCCGGTAATTTTCATTTTCAAATCGATATATAATCAAAGGTTTATTTAATTTTTATCCAAAATAAAGTTATTTTAAAGTTACATTGACATTTTTGCTTTTAATTATAAATACTTTAGTCTTCTTCTATGCAAAAGTATATTATCTGAAATTTAACCAGTAGGGCTACTGAACTATCTTTTAAATTTTCCATTAGATTCTTAAAGTCTTTGGCAAAAAAAAACCGATTTTTTCTATATATTTTAAATAAACTCGTATTTATCTCGATACAATTTGCAATTTATTAATTTTAGATCTCGAACAAGTTCTTTGAAATATCGGTAGTTGCCAGCGTTATTTTGTTTTGAAATTGGAAATATCTATGTTCATACCAAAATAACCTATATTAGTCATGTTATCTTATTTTCCAACGCACCAAAATATGCTTAATACCAGTAACTTGAAAATAATTGCACCATTTAACATTTGTAAAACATTTTGGGCCCATTTTTTTAAACACAAAAACTGGAAAACTCGATAAATTCAAAAAGTTGCAAGCTACTTTTCGGGAAAGCACCTTTGTACGACCTCGAAAAAATTTGTGAAATTCAGCAATTTGGCCATTCAGTCAGGGTTTCGTTGTATTAAGTATACGCCATTTTAGTACTTTTTGCAATTGTAAACATTTTTTTTCTCGTTCTTATTTTCTCTCTAAATCGCATTTTCTAATAAGTATTGCCTAACGTTTGTATTGATTTTTAAAAGTATTGCATTAGTATTATTTTTTACATACAGGCAACACCGAAATTCGCCTCGAATATTTGCAAGGCACGCGAAAACTTTTTTTCATACAATTTTTGACAGTTCTTTTTCGAGGTTTGTAAACTTGTGAAGTTTCGCGGTTTTCGAGGTATGTTTCGCATTTGAGAGAATAGGCCTTATAAATACAATAATTAAACGTTCTTTCATCTTGAATTATATTTTTTGTATTGTGATCAAAAGTTTTGCTTTTCAAAAAGTATAAGTTATAAATTCTTTTTATTGAAATTTTTAGATTAAACTTTATCTAAAATAATTAGCAAAATTTTGTTAATAATAGCTTATTTAAATAGTATTTAAAATTCAAAGGAGAAGATTTATGAGTCTCTAACTAGTTTTTTTTTATTGCACTTTGAATCTTGGTCCTATTCTACGATAAATAAATTTGGATTCTATTAAACGAAGCAAGAACGTATACAATTTTCGATATCACTCAATTAAGCCGAACATTAGAAACAAGATCAAATTTATTTAAGCCATAAACTTGATTTCGAAATGAAGTTTGGAATTCAATAAATTAAAAACTAGGCGACAAAAGTAGGCAAGTCATAAACAAATCTTCTTAGCTTAGGTTGTTGCTTGAAACGAAAATGGTCGATAAAGAAAAATATAAATTATTAAAGTTTTGTTAATTTATATTTATGTTTGAGGCAGTTCTTATGCTCTTCTGTTTTCTTGAAACTATTGAAAGATCTTTTGTCATATTTTGTTCTACTTATATACTATATATATGATATAGTTTGTTAAAATTATTTAATTCTCCCAAGGCAAAATTTTCTTTGTGATTTTTTGCTACGAGAAATCACGAAAACGCTTTGGTATACTATGAATGCTTTACATACCCAAGATTAGGCTTAAGTCGAAAGTAATGTGAACTGTAAATTGAAATATATTTCTAGAAACTACTTACTTAAAAATAATAAAATTAAATCAAATGAAATAAAATAAAATAAAAACCTTTTGTTTAGCTATAAGATAAGTTAAAAAGTACGAGTATAACTAATGAACCAACCTTTTGTAAAAGACAGAAGAGCAACTCTAAAATAGAAACCAATCTACTATAAGATACATGCATACATACATACGAGTATGTATCGCATAAATAAATACATAAATAGTTATTTGAAATACTTTTAAGGCCTTATCCATATTCTGAACCTTGAAAAATGCATTTTAGCTGTTGATATTAAAAACGTTTAAGAAGCGCTTCTTGAAAAGATTTTAAACCATTTCGATCAATCTAAGTAGTATAGTGAATTATTTTTGCACTCTATTCATTTGAATCAATTTTGCATTACTATAATTAGGTACACTTTTGTTTTGGAACATTTCTTTTTGTTGTTGTATAGAACAAATAAAATTTAAACAAATTAATTGCATACACCATTAAGAAGTGTTTGTTGGTTTATTTGTTTCAGTGTATGCAGCGTATCTGCAGATGTGAATTGCAATTATGTACAACGTACTCGTACAAAGATATGCATGCATATGTATGGATTTGTATCTTTGAAATACAACCGTATATGTTCAGCACATTTTCGGATTTGTAATACATAATCAAAAGCGTAAGAGTAGCAGATACTTTGTTTATTAGTTTAAGGTAACAGCAATTAACTTTTTTGTTATGCATTCATTGCATCCAACTTTACTTTCTTAGAATATTTAAATTGCCTGCATAAAACTATAACGGTGTGCCACAATTTCAAAAGCAAACAAAAACAATTTTCATATTTTTAAGTTCTAAATCCTTTTTTTAAATGCATTCTAAATTTTCTAATTATTAAACATAATTGCACCCAAAAATCTGCTTAGTCAAAAATCTACTGGGCTTGTGTAAGTTACAAATGTTACAAAGCCAAACATGCAACATTATTAACATTTTTTCGAAACCAAAATGAATTTTCAAATTCTCATTTAATAAAAAATTATGTAAAAATTATATTTCGATAAAAAAAAAGTACCAAATAAAAATTTTAGTTGGGAAAGTTTAAAACTTTTCTGCGTGTTAAATTTCTTTTAAGTTCATTTGTAAAAAAAAAGTAGCATAATGCACCAACATTTTAACGCGAACAATTATTTTAAGTTTAAAAAACAACTGTACACTCACATAAACATAACATAATTAATAATTAAATAAAAACAAATTCCTACACAAAAAGTGTTTAATTTCTGTTGCAAATGTTACTAATATAAACAAAAGGGTTAATCCTGCATTGTTTCTATTATACACTTCAGTAATTCGAGGGTGGTTCCGTAAGTAATTAGCCTACAAAAGAAAAACGAAAATTTTGGAATAGATTTAGATTTAGATTAGATTTTTATTCATTAAATATAATTACAAAAAATTTTTGGAATAGTGGTTATTATTCCCTTCGCCCAGTGCAAGCGCACGTACCGAAGGGTATATTGAGTTTCTTCTTCCATTTGTAACGCTTAAAAGGGGCGTGGTAGGTATGACAAAAAAAATATATATAAATGATCAGACTCGGACTCTGAGCCGATTTAACGAAGTCCATCCGTTCGTATGTTTGTCGTCCGTCTGTCCCAGCGGTTACAGCTGTAGTTTAAGAGCTATTAAATTGAAATTTCGTATGCCGAGGCTTAGCTCTAAGATGGGCCAGATCGGATCAAAACTACTACCCCCTCCTACACAAACCATATCTATCCATAAGAAAATTTTTTTTATTAAAATAGTTCTAGTCCAGATATTCAGTTCAAATTCGATAACTAGCACTTTAGTAGTAACACAAAAAATGGGCGTGATTGGATCAGAACCACGCCCACCTCCCATACAAACCACCACTTTCTATGATGAAAAATACGATTAAAAGTAGCTACAGCGTAAATAACCAGTTTAAATTCGGTATTTATCACTTCGGTAGGAACACAAAACTTGTAACCAAAAAGGGGCGTGATCCGATAAGAATAACGTCTATTTATAATAGAGATACAATATATAGCACTTACATATGTGCTAAAAGGAGCACATTTTTTGGTTTCACTAAAATGGCGGAGGGTATATGAGCTTCGGCATAGCCGAAGATAATTCTCTTACTAGTTTATTTCTTAACTTGGTCTCCTTTTAACTCAGCGAAGCACCAACTTCTTTAACTCGTCTAATAATTCGTTTTCTCGAGGTCTGCAAAGTATACCTCCATCGGGCGGTGAGTCAGGTGTGATACCCTGACTGAACTGTTGAATTTTTACAATTCTTTTCATGGTAGTGCAAAGATACGTTCCCGAGCTTTTCGAGTTGTCTAGTTTTCGGGTTTAAAGGATTTGCTCCATTAAGTTCTACTTTCGATTAAATAAAATATGGTTACGTTGCTTTGGTAACGCAAAAAATATTATGTATAGTAAATGCACAAACTATTTTTTGGGTTTATGTCGCGGATATCTTTTCCTTTACCGAAAAGTTGTCGCTCCATGAGCTTAAGGCTACCACCCGTGCTTATTTTAGTGTAACTGGTAAAATATCACACGACAAAGGGAGACTTCTAGGGAAAATTATAATTAAAACATTTTAATGGACGGAAGTATAAATTTCTTGATACCGCACCCCGCAGGATAAATGCCAAAAGCTCGTAAAAAACATGAATTTTAAATTTAATAATGATTTTTATTAAAAATTCTTGAATATAAATAAATCCAAAATTATTTTATAAAATTATTTAAATATGATTTGCTTTTATATATGAATTTATTACGTAAATGTATAAAATGGCACAAACTTTTTGGTAATTTATTGTTGTTTTTTTTTTTTTTTTGTGTTGTTGTATGTATTCGAAAATTACAAAAAGTATTAATTTATTTAACAGATATATTATAAATTATGATACTTATTGTCATGTATGGGCCATGGGAGGCCTTCAATCAAAACGTGATTTCCTTAGAACTGCGGAACGGAACACGTCTTTGACAGCTTTGTGCATTTGCAGCTCTTTCCCGATGGCGCCATGCGATTAACCAAGCAAATTCTGGAGTCGGCACAGGCTCCGTTGTTTATTTGACACGGGCTCTCTAGCTGAGGGCAATTATCTTCGATAGCTGTCATGCCGTACATTTTGTGACTGCCAAAGAAGGGCGTTTGTATGCCCTTTTGACGGTTGCCAAATGCATCGACGCTTTCTAATTTTTTGCTACAACAAAAATAAACAAAACAAAAAAGGTTAATATTACTTTAGCAGACTTTGGATTGCACCTTTGAACTTACGTAGTCCAATCGGTCCAATAAAATTGATCATGCGTGAATGTCAAACCGAAAGGATAGGTTAACTCATTGGAAATGGTACGAATCTGCTTTGAGTACGAATCAATGCATTCAACCTTTTTGGTTCCAGCATCAGCATAGCACAGTTCGCCACTGTTCTCCAGCACCACCAACGAGTTTGGCAGAGTAACGCTGTCCTTACCCAACAGCAACTCGCGTCCAGTGCCATCCAAATCGGACCTTTCAATTTTTGGCGATTCGCGATCCCAATCGGACCAGTACAGTTTCCTAGACATTTCAAAATAAACGATTACATAATGACTGTGAATGATTATAGACTAGGAACTCACTGTCTGAAAGGATCAACAGCAATACCACGAGGATTAACCAAATTTTTGCTAACAAGCACAGCGCGGAGCGAAGAATCATCGAGACTAGCCACTTCAATTGTGTCTTTAACGGAGTCAGTCCAGTAGATGCGACGAGAAATGGAATCAATAGCAATGCCCTCCGGTGACTCGATATCTAACGGCATGAATTGAAATCACAAATTAAATGCACATTTCAATTTACAACAAAAATATGTCTAGTACCTTCCGTAATAAATGGACGGGAGTCTGTGCCATCATACTTAGCGCTGATAATTTTCTTCGCGGAGATGTCGCCAAAATAAATTCGTCCTTCAACACAATCCTTGTCTAAGCCAATGGCCATAGAGGCTACGGAAATCGGCTTAACATTCTTGCCATTCAATGGAACACGCACTATGACCACACCTTGGCTTACCAGCAAGAAGCCGGAGTCGTGCTGTTGTCGCTCAAGACAAATCGATCCATTTCCGTAGAATCCTGCAATACATTTTTTTTATTAGTCGTGAGATAAAATCAGCTTGAATTGACCTAATGAACCCACACCAGAACCCTACTATATCTGCCATTCAGCCAACTTGATAGAATTGAATACTTTACTTTTCGAAATCTTTCTTCCGAAAACTTCCAGTATCGCCTCATCAGTTTTTAATTTCAGTAATTTTTTTTCTCCGTTTGCAAAATGTTTCAAAATCTCTTGTCAAAATTACAAAATTTTCGGAAATTCTACGTGTTTCACGGATACAAAAATCATTTTCTAACACGCCAAACCTTCACCTCGACTTTGGATACTCAAGTGCTAACCAAACGCTTTGCTACAAAAGTTTTGCCTCCAGGAGCAGCACCACCAGGAGCCACAGTTCCCCATGCGGCTGCAGCACCTCCCGTAGCACACCCTGCAGCACCGCATGCAGCTCCTCCCATAGCAGCTGCACAAGCAGCGCCCCCAGCTGCCAACCCGAAAATAACAAAAAAGGTTACTCCTTTCACTGGATTGCGGGAGTTTCTCATGCATCCTCTAACATGGGACAGAAACAATGGCTACTTTAACATTCTACTCAGTTTGGCAATATTTGGTTACTGCTTCTGTACCGCCTGCACGCTGGATAAACCTGATAAAATGTCATATGAGCCCAAAGATAAAACCAAATAAACAGTTGACACTTTAACAATTTAAGCTCGTGTTGTCTTATTTACTCCGTTTGGAATAGTCATTTTGTCTTTTTCCTCACCCTGATTGCACACGCAGACCAAGCCACTGTTTGTGGACAAGCACTTGGCATTCATGTCACACATGTGTGGATTGTTGAGACAGTTCTGATCCTCGATGCAAACATATCCGTCGCCGTGATAGCCAGCATTGCACTGGCACTCGTATTGTGCTGGATCTCTAAAAGATTTGGATTCATTTAACACAACTGCCATGACACGAAACTTTCGCGACGAACTTACTCGGTTGGTTCACATGTCGCTTGAACACCACAATTGTTGCGCACATTACAAGGAATAGGAATGCTCTTGCATCCTTCCAATGAATCGCCCTCGTAACCCTCCATACAGTCGCAATACTGAACGCCCATAATCGCGTCCCATTTGCACACGGCATTGTCGCCACAGAAAACAGTGCCACAACGTCCAGTGGGCACGCACGAGTCTGAAACATCTCGTTCGAATCCGTCCACACATTGACACACACCATTGTCACAATAGGAGTTCGAACCGCATTGGCTGTCTTGATTACATTCCGGCGCCAGCTGGCAACGAAAACCATCACCTTCATAGCCGCGCTCACATTGGCACTCGGATTTTCCTAGTGCATCGTTATAATTGCAAGTTGCATGGGTATCACAAATGTCCGATCTCTTTAATTGTATTAAAATGTTTTCGTTTAATCTCTAGAGTATGTAGGACTATAAAAGCTGTATACGTACTAAGGCACATGACTCATCGATCTGATCACAGTTGTATCCATCGCCATGGTAACCGGGATTGCAGGTGCAGATGTGACGCATTTCATGTTCGTACCACTCGCAAGATGCATTAATATGACAGTTGGAATCGACATCGCAGGGCACTTAATATAAATTATTTTTTTTATAATTGAATATGTACAGTTATTGCAATCTTAGTTACCTAGTTCTTCAGACTTCATATCGGTCTCATAATGACCCACATAACGGCACATTTGTATTTGAGCACCCTCCACCAAATCGTAGCCCTCCGGGCACGAGCAATCGCCGAAGAAATTACATTGTGGCTCAATTTCATGATTGTCGTACAAAATTGGGACACACTTGCCATTTTCCATAGTCTCCTCATGTCCGCACTGGTTACTGCATGAGTAACCATCTCCGGTGAAACCATCACGGCATTCGCAATGTCCCTCCACACAATCGGCATCATGAGAACAACGCTGAAAAGAAAATGTGTTCATTAAACAATTTAAGAATTGATGTCCATCTGAATACTCACAGAACACTCATCCAAGTGATTGAAGCCTCCCATATTGCTTTCTGGGTTATTCGAGTGATCAGTGTCCACTTCGTTGTCATTAGCAATGTAGCCGGGCGTGGATGATTCAAAATTATCGGCAGTTCCGTTGGTCAGGCATTTGTAACCGTTTCCTTCGAAGCCGTCAAAGCAGACGCATGTGAAACCACCTTCATTATTCGTGCACAGCGCATGGTCGTCGCACACATCCGTACCCAGAGCGCATTCGTCGATGTCATAACAGATCTCAATACCATTGGCGTCCACCTCCGGTGCATATCCATGCAAACAATCACATCTGTAGGTATCCTCGTAGGGTACGCAAACGGTATTTTCGCCACAGTTAGCAGCTCCATCGGTGCAAGCATTTGACTCAGCGTCTACTCCAATTTTAGTTAAAACGCTGGTGCGCAATGCTTGATCACGTTCGAAATAATCTAAAACGATTTTGGAAACCTTTTGCAGTACCGTCGTGTCAGTGGGATTAGCATCTTCATCGAGCAAACATCTATTGAAATGAATCGACTGATCCAGTTGGAAGTTGATGACACGATTTTCCTCGGGAATTTCAACGGTATGCGCATAGATGGAACGCAATTCTTCCGGCGAAATAAATTTGTACTCATCAATGAAGTCGGCCATATGGAATTTCGCGGCATGATTTACTTCGGGAACTTCACCGAAAAGTTCAATTTTCACTGATAACTGATCCCAATAATTCAAACCCTCGAACGTTTGGTTGACAATCAAAACCTCGCCAGATTCAAAATGCAACTTCGATGTGTGTAGGAATTCGCCGCCTGTGAGTTGATAACCATTTAGGGCACCGTTCATGGGCTTAGCGAATAGCCAACCAATTGCTGTTACCACTGGTAACGCCAGTCTCAATTGTGTGCCCAATTGTGAACTAACTGGGTTAATCGCTGTGTAACTGCGCGCATCAGACATCACAATATAGGATTGCAGTTTTGAATGTTCATCAATGGTTTGACCATTGATTTGACCAGCCAAAGAGCCGGTCACACGGACAGGCTGGTCGTTCTTAATGCAATTGTATCCGTTACCGTAGAAACCATCTCTGCACACGCAGCACACGCCCTGAGATTTGTCGATACAGTTAGCGTTTAAATTGCAATGCTTGTGGCTGCCTTCAGCGCAGGTTTGAAACTCCTGTGGCGGTTCAGTGAGAGTTTCTTCATTAGTAGGCGATTGTACATTTTCTGTGTAGTCGAGTGGTCCAACACGATACAGCCAGACACCAGGAACTCCCACATTTGAGTTCTCGCAAAGGAATCTTGCCTAGAATAACATTACTTAGTTTTAAATATGTAAATGTATATATAAAATGCTTACATTATCGGATCCTGAACCATCCAAGTTGTGGAAACGACCATCTTCTGCAACGAAGCCAGCTTGTGCACGTACGTCGGGTAGTCCCAGTGGCCCAGTCTCACCTTGAAGCCAATTAAGACCACCAACGGGATAAATCAACTGCACAAATGTCTCATCATCGTTCACAATCAAAGCGACCTGTATTTAAGTGCAATTAGTAATTGTTCGATTTTAAATTGAGTTATGAGCTTTTACCTGGAACGTGTTGAGTAGATCGGTTTTCGAATCAAAGTAGCCGACATTTCTCCATGTCGCGACAATCAATTCGTTTGCCTCGAACTCGGTCTTATCGCTAAAAGCATATTGCACGAGATCGGTGGCCTTCTGCAATTGCTCCGGAACTTGTGACTCAAATATAGAAATTTCGGTTGAAGAGTTCGCTGCCGACGTATCCACATTCGAGTAAAATGGCGCTATCGATGGATACTCGATGGGAAACGGTTGATTGATATACTCAGCGAATTCAATGTTGAACGTTATTATCCCATTCGTGTTGATCTACAATGAAGGAACCAACCACATTGATTTTATTCATATTCAAAATAAAACTTCTTAATCAATTAAATATATTTATTTTAATAGTTCTGTAAAGGAATGGAAAGTGAAAACTCAAATAACTCTAAGAGTGATCTATTAAAAAAGGTGTCTGATATAAGGATTTAAATTAAAGTTGTACCTGGTAAGAGAAAAGGTTTGGCTTGCATGGTAGCTATTTTTTTCATGTAAACTTTAATCTTTCATTCTGAGACAATAACAAAAAATTCAATTGGGCAATTTATATTAGCTGATATTGGATTTCCAACACGCCAATGCCAAAATGAAACTTGAAAATATCTAATCTTGTCTAACGAATTTCAAATCTATTGTTTCAAAATATATCTTACATATTTATACCAAATTGAAATACTTTTGCTCTGTTTCATTTTTCCACAGGCATTATTATTTGGGTAGTTCGAAAAATAAATCTGATGCTAAACATTTTCAAAAAATCGTAATAACTTCTAAACGGATATAATTGTTTAACGTTTGAAAGTTACTTAAAAAATTTCAAATTGTTCTTTGAAGAATTGAGAACAAGCTTAAGAAAGTTGAAGTGGTTTCTTTATACATATATTCACAATTCTACTTTGTTTTAATATTGGCATTACTTTAAACCTTTAATATCAGTTGCTCACTTAAAAAATGAACTTTCATGGTGTAATAAATATAAGGTGAAAAAAGTAGAAAAATGTCCCTCTCCACCTCGATATTATTTTTCTCTTTAAAAATTTAATTTTTGTGCAGTTGCCAAGGTTGTTATAAAATTATTGAGTAAATAAAAACAACAACATAGTTTGTTGTCAAAAATCAGAAAAACAACCTTTAAAGGTAATTTATAAAAATAAGGCAGAAATTGAGGTGAGTTCGCTCAATTTGCGTTCTCTCTCTAACTTCTTCCTAACCTTATTATTCAACCATGTAAACTTTAATTTTAAATCAAAAATATATTTTCACTCCCAAGATTTCTTAAGAACCTAAGAAATTCCTTTTTTGTATGTGTAGTATGTATATAGTATATAGTATGTATTGCATGTTTGAAAATGTTTACAAGCAGTATGCAACACCTGCGATCTATATCACACAATAATTGCTTATTTTACAACCATAATCCATTTAAGACTATCCTAAATGCATCCAAATAAATTAAAAACGAAAAAAAATCGGAAGAATAATATTTATCTTCCAAATGCAACAAATTCCCACAATAAGACAGACAACACACATGCATACATATGTATGTATTTCAGTTCACTATATGCATACATATGCATGCATGTCGGCATCTTTAAAACCACAGAATGTTTGTATGATCATCATCTGTTCCATGAGTGGTGTCTAAGTTCACACATAGAAGGAACTATGCCACACAAAAGATATAAAAAAATAAAAAAACATATCGAACTAAATTTAGCCGCGTACGCACATCATTTAAGTGCATTCCAATGCCGAAGCCGAACGAGTATCGCCATATCCAGAAGCTGTTTATTTTTGAAGTGAAGCGTGAAGAAGGATCTTCTAAATGGAAAAGCGGTGCCGTTATTTAACAACAGACACAGCAGCAGTATTAAAAGTCACGAATAACTGAATTACGTTCAGCTATGCCGAAGCTCAAATACTCTACATCACCTTAGAGAAAACAAATTTTGTTTTCATGTTGAGAGTAATATCGGATAGACAAGAAGAACGTCCACTTTTGTGGAATCATCAAACAAGATTTTGGAAAGCAACCTCTCTTTACATGTTCATAATTTCAGGTCGATATCTCTTACTGTAATCCAAAAGATTGACTGACGAACAGACTAACAACTCAACGCTTAGCACTCATATATTTATATTTTACATATATTGTATTATCTTTCTTGCTAACATTGCCTCCTTATGACCATTACAAATGACCACCAAACTCTTTGTACCCTACGGTCCGTGCTTGCGCGTAGGGTATAACAAGCGAAAGTATTGGCGAAGACGACTACGATGGAATTAGTTTGACACAGATGACGCGTATAAAGTACGATCGATTGGATGCGGTCGCCGACGAGCTCATAGTGCACATCTCAATTTACAAACTCTTCTTCTTTTTTTTTACTTTTAAGTGGCGGCATTTTCTCGCACTTGGATGCTATGAATGAAATGGTTTGTTTTTGTTTTTCTTCCGCCACTTTGCTGGTCCTCGATGCATGTCATCTTATTTACTGTGCACAGTTGATATATTTTACGCACTCCAGACTCAAGTGCTGCGCCCTAACATGTCACTAATGAGTCTGTTGGCACTTTGTTAGTCGCTTATTTATGTCTTTCATTTGCGGTATTAATCTGCATCACTGAGTTGTGCCGTTAGCAAATGGTTTTATGATGAGTTTTTGGTTGAAAAGTTTTTTAAAATTTCTCAAAATGATTAGATGTATTGTGGTGAGGGATGATTAAACCTAGTTTGATGGTACAGTTGGTAAACCCCCCCCCCCCACAAAATGTACTTTTTTACAAAAAAAAAAAAGAAACTGCAAGATAATAAATCCGAACCATGGTTGAATAATAACGTTAGGAAAGTTGAAAAATATTAGGATCAGCTTACGATTTTGATGGAATTTTGTTGTAACAAATCTAAAAATTCATGGGGAATCTTTTCCATTGGGATTTTTTCAGCACCTTATCGTCCTTATGTCCTTTAAAACTTTTTTATACAAATCGGTTCATTTGGCACTAATTAACAACATAAGGAGTACCACAAAGAACTATCCCGGGTCATCTGCTTTTCATAATTTACATTAATGATATACAAAACATCTTGATTAATTGTAATTTACATATATACGCAGCGTTAAACGTTAAATTATATACTTCGTGCCGATTTATTAAATTCTTGAATTAAAAATTTAAAAAATGAGCTCAATTTTATATAATTGTGCAACTAAGAAAGGTTTATGCTTATATCCGACTAAATCAAAATGTTTTTTTTTTTTATCGGCGGAAGATTAACGGATTTTGCAAACGATCCTAAGATTTTATTGAATGGTTCACAAATTGAAACAGTTGAATCGGTAGTCAGTGTTGGAGTGACTTTTAACAGAACCTTAAAGTGGAACAGTCATATTCGTTATGCAACTGGTAAAGTCAATGGAATGCTTTGCTCTCTCTGGACAACTGAATACTTCACCTCACAGGAAGTAAGAATGTCGATTGCCAAATCTTATTTGGTCCCAACCTTTTAATATGGCTGTAAACTTTTGCAAATAGTTATGTTCAGATCAAACAAAACTTAATATAGTATTTAATAACATCGCTAGGTTCGTTTTTAGTCTAAAACAAACGCATCATATATCTCTATTTGCTAAACAAGTTTTCTCTCTGAGCCTTAACAATTATTTAAGATAAAAATCAATAATATTATTGCACAAGGTTATTTAAACCAAGGAGCCTTCTTCTTTGTATTAGGTGTGTTAATAAAATAATATTTAAACGATTTTAAACGATGTGAGACTGCTTGCTGAGTGACTTCTAAACGAGACGAATCTTCACCCAATAATTTCTCCAAATCTGCATCCTCGTAAATTTTCGGCCTTCCACTGGATCTTTGTCTTTTATGTCAAAATCACCTTTTTTAAATTTTTAAAACCACTCACGACATGTTCTCTCACTCAAAGCATCCTCATTATATGCTTCTACGAGCAATCGATGCGACTCAGCAGCAGATTTTTTTAAATTAAAAAAAATAAATAAAAAGTTCCCGCAAATGACACTTAGTTGGCTCAAATTGAGACATTTTTAGATGAAGAAAAATATATGATGCTAATGCGAACTTAATAACATGATAAGGTTATGTTGTTCTGGAATAAACAAACTAATTTTCAAGTAGGTTACCATCTGCGAATTCCAACGTAAACCTCGTGCCATGCCATCTTTCTCAAAACGGCGGAAACTTATTTGTACACCTAATATAATAGTTCAAGCACTTTGATACAGTTTATGCATTGCTATTTAATTTAGGAACGTCACGTCTCAGTCTGTCTTTGGAACGCTCTTCCTAAGACCATTTAAATGCAAATCAGTTCTATTGGAACTAAATAACAACAAAACCCAAGTGCTCTTTAAAAATAAATTCAATTGGCATTTATGAAGATTTATGCGAATTCTTCAGAACATTTTTATATAAATCGGTTCTATTGGCACAAAGGTACCACAAAATCAATGAACTCTTCAGTTATTTTGAATCCTTCAATTTTTTGTATATGATTAAATCTAAAATACAATTCAACTGAAGCATGATTAAATAATCTGCTGAGGGAGCTCGGTCTACCTGATAATATGTATTACTTGTGCTAAACAAACTTTTTTGTGACAAATATATATACGAGTACTTGTCACGATTATACTTTTGTTTGATCTAAATTTGGGTGCAAATAAACAATGTACTAGACCCAATTTAAATTGTTTTAAATTATAATAAAATTAAACACTTTTGAGAATGTGTATTATTAACAAATGTTGATAACTGATTTATTTGAAGTGATTTACATTTTAAGTTTTAGTTATTTATCGTTTTCGAAGTTTGCAAATGTTTTTAAAGAAAGAAAAAAATGAACGTTCGCAGCAGATTGATAATGAAAAATAATTTTTTGGCACATCTCGTGGAGACTTTTGCGCTCTTGTATTAAACACGCGTAAACGTCCCATCGCACAACATTTTCAGAGACATCCTCCAAAGCCAATAAATTAAGTTAAATAACAACAAAAAAAAAACATATTCAAAGCAAGATTTAAAGTATTGCTGGCACGAAGCCATCTTGTTTTTGTGTTTGATCACGCTGATTCGTGCGGCGCGGCGCTGCGTTGTGCTGGTTTGACAATTTGCGCCTAAAACACGTCAAAGTGTGAAAATTTGTGTGTGTGTGTGTGTTTCGGCATGTAAACACCGAAGATTCGCCCTAAAAAAACACATATTGGCTGAATGCGAATAGACGGAATCGGTGTCGCCACAAACCGCCGATGAAGTGTGTCGCGCAAAGTGTCGCTACTCAAAAGAGGCGAAACATTTACGAAAATTATGATATATTTTGACAGATTCTAAAATTGGAATCAAAGATTTACTACGGCATTTTAATGACTCGCCAACGTTTCATCCGAAAATATACGAGAAATGAACGTGCGTGCGTTCGTTCGTTCGGTCGTTCTACTGATCAAATGCGTAAAGCAACAAAGCGCCAGAAAAGCCGCCGTTGCACAGTGTAAAGTTTCATATAAACCGCAGCCAAAAATAATAAGGAGATGTCGCGTCAATCAAAACGATGTCAGCCTAGAGATCAAACAGAGAATAACTCTTGCCAACAGATATTACTTTGGGTTCAGTAGGCAATTGAGAAGTAGAGTCCTCTCCCGACGAACGGAACTTACGCTATATTGGAGCGTTTGAGGAAAATCTTCGGTTATCTTCGAATAAAATCCAGCGACTGCGCTGGCTTTACCATGTCATGCGTATGGATAACTACACTCCGGCAAGGCAGATCTACGAGATGGAACCCCGTGGTGGAAATCGAACGAGAAGAAGATCTCATCTCGGTTGCGAAACGTGTTAAAACTGAGAATCTGTAACTGGCCTCAGCGCGCACAGAACCGTTCCAGCTGACGCGCTATTTTGGACTAGGGCAAAACCGACATACGGTTGTAGTACAAATGAATGATTCTTTCTATCTTCTTTCTTTTCTTTTTTCTATCTATCTATCTATCTATCTATCTATCTATCTATCTATCTATCTATCTATCTATTTATCTATCTATCTATCTATCTATCTATCTATCTATCTATCTATCTATCTATCTATCTATTTATGTTTCTATCTTTCTTTGTCCCCTAAGCGCGTCTAAACCTTTTAATCGATTGCGATGTTCACGTCAGGGAAGATTTTGGGCTAAACAAAAATCTGCCTCGTCCAACTATTAAGGCCTTAACTTAAAACATTAAGTAAAAATACTCAATTATTTCGGTCATATCTCTCCTTAATTCAACATTTTCGTACTTTTCATACTCAAAGTGAATCTTCTTTATTGATCTCCGTATAAAATATTTGCCTATTAAAAATAAGTTTAAAGTTTTGACAGGGAAAAGTACACTGTGCGTCGTTATCTCTCGTACATACATAGTAATTAAATATTTGAGACAAATTGATCATTAAATGGAATTACAAATGTCCGTTACAAAAGGTTAAAAACCGTCGCTACCGTCGCAGTTACCGCTGGATTGGGGTTCATTATACAATTGGAGAGTTCGAATTTAGCTGATTAATTCGTTTAAATTCTACTATGCTACTTCGGGGATCAAAGTGTTATCAATAATTGCACATGCTATCAAAATCGCGCTGTGCCAATATAAACAACAATCGATGGTCGCTCCTACTAAACCGTTCAGTTCGCTATGAAGTGTGCTCCGTCTAAATGTTTTGTTGATTTTGAATGCATGAGTTCGTTCTAGATCTACTACAGAAGTATTTGACATACTTAAATATATTGTAGTACAATGCAAAACAAAATATTTTGTTATGTACAGTGATTCCAAAAGATTTAAAACACTTATTCAACGGGTTATTTAATGTTTAGTTTGTAATACACACATTTATGTATATACTTGTATATATACTTCATAAATATTTTACGAATGTATAAAAAAGTTAAGCCAATAAAAGTATCTCACATCAAACTATCCTTAGAGAAGTTTAACCATTTCGGATTTTCACAGAACTTCTAGTTAAAATAAAATCGTTTTCATTAAGATCTCTAACAGTTAAATTTCTTTGGTAGGTTTCCCTAATAAAAAGGTGTGACAAGAAACAGTTTTAGATCCGAAATTGATTAATCCCTCGGAAACATTTAATTAACTAGTGGATACGAAGCGAAAAGCATTCATTGCTGACTTACAAAAATCTGATCATATTTTTCGCTGTAGAAGTTAATTGAAGTTTCCAGCTGCAGCGATGCAAACTCGCTATCGCCTTTTCGCAGGTGTTGTATGGGCAGCGATTCGTCGGTATACTCGTATAACTCGTTAATACGCAAAGTGTCCAGGAAGTGCTGATGCTGGCCGGAAGCACATGTGGCGCCGAAGCACAGCAATGCCACAAGGCACACAACGTATTGTGCAATATTGTTGAATATTTTAACCATTTTTGAAATGTTGAAAATATTTCTATATCACGAAATTCACTTTTCTCTTTTCACTGTTTTACTTTCACTTCTTTAGAGATTCGACTCCAACATTTTGTCGGTTACACACACAAAATTTTTCCAAAAATATCAATTTTAAAAATAACTTCACTGGCAATGAGACTTTTTGGTTGGTTCTTATTTTTGTTCGTACGCGTTGGAATTCTTTCGGTTTCGGATGATGATAGTCCGATCAGCGAACTGTTCGCTGGTGCTACACTTTGACAACTGATTTGATTCCGAACGGAGGGATCCTCTTAAGCCAAGTACGACAGAACCAAATGAACATATTTCCGAGAACGATCGACCGACCGACCGACAGACAGCGCGCGCGCTTCTTTTCTCTGCGGAAAACTATCGCCTGCCTTTAGACGAAGGCATCAACTCTGGAGCTGTAAATTTAAAGTTAGGAATTACCGATTCCAGAGGTTTGTTTTCCAATTTCCATTCGAGCGAAAAAGACTTTTTAAAGTTTGCCATGAGAGGAGCACACGATCACTAAAGTGGGCGAGTTTTTGAGTTTCTTACTCTCACCAGATAAATCGGAGAAATGTCTCTCAGCGCCTTTGTTAAAAATAAAACGTTGTCTAACACATTTTAACATTTTATTTATGACGAGGAAGCAAGTTTTTTTTTAATTTAAAATTTTTAAATAAAAAAGAAACGCTTCTGGAATCTGTAATATATATTTTTGTGTAATAGTCACTCATGAATTCCTTCAACATTTTATTTTGTATATATAAAGTGGATATATGGACTGCTATATTCCTTGAACTTAATCTGTCAGAATGGGAATTGTAAAAAGAATGGGAATTAAAACAAAAGTAGTGGAATGTAAATCGTTTGCCGCTTGAGCCCGATGTAGAATGACTGTAATTGAGTTTTAAATCTCTTAATGATACGAAGGGGCATCGCTGAATAAATTTTTGACAAATAAATTAAAGGTGAGATGATTTGGCACAGTATTGCGATTTTTCATTTTAAATAGTCAACATGGAGAGAGGTAAACGCAAAGCTACTGAGCAAGATGAGAATCTGTAGAAATTTAACCGCCCTCACAGTTAGAGGTTCAGTTTGCCATTCTTTACGGATTTCGGCGTCATCTGTGACAATATTTAATGAATACCAAGTAGCATATGGAGAGAATTTGCCAACGCGAGTATTTAGAGATGATCTTGTACGAGTATACACTCAGAAAGCAGCAAGATGGGTTCCACAAAAGAGGTCCAATATTTTTTTGTGATGAAGCTTGGTTCTTCTAGTTCGACCCTTAAACCAAGCAACAGTATGAATCCAAAAAGTTACTTAAAGCCTAAAATGAGAGATTTTGGTTTTTCTATGGATCAAACTGATCTATGCGAGGCATGTAACGGTACAATAAAATAGAATAATCTAAACTCGACCAAAATTTCTTTATATAAATAGTCAGTTTTGAATCTTCACTACTCACAGTTTTGTTATTTTTTTTGGTTATACACAAAGTCTGTTTTGAAAAATGAATTGTGTCACTTTGAGTGACATAATTGTGTGTCTTGTCTATGACACGATCGTCATCTAAGCCCCACTGATCAAGTGGAATGCGTCGGTGTACCATACATCTGGAGGGCATGCATATTTATAGAAAACGTCGCAAAGATTAAATGATTTGTTTCAAGCACTTCTGCCTGAATATGAAATTTATTGGGAGAATTCAGATTTTTAACACTTGATTTATTGGGTGTTCCTACGAATTCCTGCAGCAGTCTAGTAACGCTTCGTTCTACATAAATAAAAAGTTGTAGACATATTTTTCATATCTCATTTTTAAAATAAAAACAACTAACTCGAGTATTATGGATGCTAAATTTAGAATATTAATTTGTATGATAAATTTCGTTGTAAATTAGTCGCAGCTGAGTGCACCTTTCGACTACGCAGCGGCGTAGCTCCATTGCAGTGCCATGATCGATATTGACTGCTTGTGATCATTTATCTTAAGTGAAGTCTGCACCAAATTGAATTGAATTAACTAGTAAGAGAATTATCGTCGGCATTGCCGAAACTAAAATACTCTTTACTTGTTTAGAGTCCCAAAAAAATTTGCTTCTTGTAGCACATAAGTGTTTTCTATTGCTAAAAAAAAACAAAGGAAACTTAAAGAAAGTAAGAAATTATAGTCGGTCATACCGACTTTTACAAATGAACCACATTTTTTAATATCAGAATGAACTTAAGGTGGTTCATGATGCTATCTAAAAAAAAATGTAATTTTAAACCACCCTAATTTTATAAATCATGAACCACTCTAATTAGATTACTCTACGTATTTAAGATAGTTTGAGTACCAAAATATTCTATTAAACTTTTAAGGGCTTTGTTTAAATATATATAATAAAAAATAACAAACAAGGACTACCCTAATCGTTTCCAAAATGTAATCAGTTGTTTCCAAGGACAACAGAATTTGTTTTACAAAGTTTCAACATAATATCTTATATGATTCTCAAGATATCGTGTTAACAAGAAATCGCTATAATAGCTCGATACACTTGATCCAGCGATGCTCCAACTTCTTTAGCCCGTCTGAAAAATACGTTTTCTCTAGGTTTGCCTCCATCGGTCGGTGGGGCTGAATACTTATCAGACCACCATCGTTAGTACAATACAAAGTGTCAGCTAAACTTCAATCTTACTTTGAATTGTTACTGTGTAGAAATTCATGAAGGTTTTCCTTTACAACATCAAGTATTGTTTTGGCCAACTTTAAACAAAAGAAACTCAAAACCAGACACCATGCCTTCAGGATGGGATTAATCATTAACAACTGGTGTAGAAACTGGATAAAGAAGAAACTCTAGAGCACTTACTTTGCCATTGCCCACCTCAAGTCAAATGCAGAATAAGGATTTTTGGACCAATATCATGAACGCTTTTCTTCAACCAAAGGGAACATGTGATATCGCAATGGACCTAGTTTGGACTATGTGGGGCATTTGCAGCCACTCTGACCTGATCTAAATATTAAAAGCACCACGTGTGTGCGGCACTGATATTTGTCATTACAATCTAATTTAATTTAAAACATTAAAGGCCCATCAATGAACTCATTACTTTTAATGCTCTTTAATATTACCGGCGTCATAGGTAATTAGTCAAAACAAAAATTAAGATCCATATATAAATCAAACATTTGCTTTTTACTAAGGTAAAAACGTTAAAGCTATGCAAGAATTCACATATCTCATATTGGGCATATGGGTAGGTTTAATATTGGATAAAAATGTTAAAATGCTTTTGTGTTTATACTTAAATAAAATTCAGATTGCTGCTACAACAGCTGCCATCTCCCCGGAAGACTGCGAGATTCATGCCCCGGACACGATGGTAAATATGACTTCTTTATTACTTCTAACTGATTAAATAAACTATTGCTAAGCACGAATTCTGCTGTGATATACACGATGAAAATATGGAACTCATGGATTGCCAAATCGAGTGGAGCGATAAGATACACCACACCAACGAGGACCAGCAGATTCTTTACAACTTTGTAAGTTTTTACATAGTTATAAACAACTGTAAGACACTTTTGTTTGACTGTAAGACCTGCCGTAGTGTGTCTCCGAATGTGTTTACAACAAAACAGAATATTTGCGCCCCGATCGCAAATCCCTGCAAATGAGCCGTATCAAGCAACATTTAGAGGAACTACATGGCGATGAGGAAGCGGAGACATTGATGTACAAAACGTTTCAGATGTGCGATAAACATGGTAAGCAAAGACATAAATTAAGAGTTTATCTATTTAAAGCTTAACTTATTTCTCAAATTCCAATCCGTAATATGTTTTATTTTCTCCAATATCAGCTAATGAGATGCTACAGAGCGATGTGATTAAACAGCTCGAGAGTCGTTTGGACAAGCACAAGTGTCATCCGTATCCCGGACTGGTGTTCGAATGTGTATCAAATGAGTTGATTCTGAATTGCCCTCCGAAAAAGTATCACAGCTCAGCACAGTGCGATCATGCTAGAGATTATTTGAGAGCATGTCCAAAACATAATAAACAGTAATTGCATCATTTCAAGGACTTAAATTACACGCAAGATCATCTGGATCTGTTGGACCAGTTTTGGATATCAGCTTAAATTTGCATAAATTTTCAAAAGTAAAAATTTATCCGCATTAATAAATCCAATGACATTTGTCACAAGTTAATACAAATTTTAATTTTTTCAAACAAATATATTTAAATATCTTAAGATAAAGTTATCCTTTTCCCGAGTTAACATAATGAATAATGAGTATATTCAAATCTTTTCACTTTTTATGTTATCATTGACGCTATTCAATAGTAGGAATTGGAGTTGTGACGTCTCTGATTATTTTAACCCTACTTATGCGTATCCTGAATGTACTTGTAAAACGATTTTGAAGTTTGTTACCAAATGTCTATTTGACTGGTTAGTTAGCAGGACTTTAGCTGGATGTTTCTAACTAGAATGGATGGATGATGATGTTGATATAAAATAGCGAGGAAAGTTCCACAAACGCTTTGTGATAATTCTTTTTCTTTCCGTATTACTTTTGATTGCATATGAATTGTACAGTTATTTTAGCTATGAAATATTCCATGAGTGGGAACAATTCTACAAACACAAATCTAGACTATTTATATAAATCCTACAATCGTTGTGGACTTAATTTTTACTATGCGAGTTGGAACTAGAATCCCACAACATGCTCAGCCGTTTCCTGCTTCTCTTGGCAGACTCGGCATGAATCCTGTTAATAATTCAGTGTAGAGTTTATTGTCCTTTCTGTCAAGGTTTAGAATAGCTTCTATCTTGATATGCACTGGGTCAATGAGTCTTCTTGACTGCCCCATGCCTGTTTGGGCTCTCCACTGTTCAAGTAGACTTTGTTTTTTCCATACACGTATCAAGTTATTTATGAAGCTATTGTTTATACCACAGACACAAATTTTATACTTGTATGAAATTAATTGATCTAAAATAAGTTAAATAATCTAATTAGGGTGGTTAATAGTTAATCAAATTAGGGTGGTTCGTGATTAGATAGTATTTAATATACTCGTATATATTTTTAAGTAAAACAGTATTTAAAAAAATAAGAATGAAAATATTTAAATGATCCACTCTAATATATTATATTCAAAGAACAAATTTCCAACTTTATTTTATGGTTTTAAGGCTCTTTTATTCCTCCGAAATCCACCCAAACGCATGGTGAAATTTATATTCGACCTTTACCGATTGTAGCGACATCTATTTTGAATTGCATTGAACAAAAGTCATCCTAACTCAGTATGTGGCACATATAAGTCCTTTCATCTGCTATAAATATTGTCTTTATACATAATAACAAAGCCATAATGTTAGCTCGAAAGTTACTCAGTGTGGTAAGTTCACAGAAATATGCTGAATAAGTTTAAAGAAAAGCTTAAACTCTACTCCAATTGCTTTATGAATGAATACAAGCTCCCATTTAATTACACCCTAGAACAAAAAAGTGTAAAGTGACATATATACGAGTACGAGTAATGATGATTGTAAGCCATTACAAAAATTACTCGTACCGTTTAATTAATCAGTTCCAGTCGAAAAGTGAACTTTGGTCTATCCATATTTTGTATATTGTAATATCCTTTGAGTTAAGAGTTTTCTCAATGGACCATTGATCCTGTTTTTTGTATTTGGTTGATTGATCATCAAATGGAACTAAAATTTTGACAAACCTTCTTGAGGGAATCTCTTCCATTGTGATCTTTTCTTAACCTAAGTGCAGCCTTTAGAATTTTTTTATGCATATCGGTTCTATTGGCACTAAATATCAACAAAAACCATGTGAACCATGAATAAAATTCAAAATTAATTTAGCATGATTAAATAATATACACGAGACATATCGGTTTTTATTTAATAAGAGCCCAATTTGGTTCCTTCTTTACTAGTAAAACTCTCATAATTTGTATACTATTAAAATTTTCGATAGAATAGGACTAGTGGCAGAACTAGAATATCTTGTAACTACCCTACAGGGTAATTACCAAAATATAACGAGGTGTAACGGAGAGAACATCATACTAAGATATATTTCAAAGAAGGCAAGAGTGGTAAAACTAATAAATTTAATCAACTTAACAACTTAAACATATTTCTATTAAAATCAAAACCGGAGCAATGTCGGGTATTATAATCTAAACGATTAATAAAATAAATACCACGATTCGGTTTTTTCATGGTTACATACATATGTAAGTATTAAAAAAAAACATTAATTTGTATATAAATTGTAACTAAACATTACCGATTTGTAATGAAATTGATTATGTCCACAATAAGCACACACACAGCCACCTGTACATATGTATGTATGTATTCGCTTGTACCGGTTCTAAATTTCATATTAATTTCATGACTCCTGCTAAAGAATTACGATGATTCCGAACAAATTCGGTTGAATTTTTTCAAACCGATTTTCTGGATATCGCGTCTATTAAACATTTGGGAAAAGGCGATTATGTCAAGTTTTTGCTGCAGGTTGTATACATATGTGTGTGTGTGTGTGCAGTTTGCATATGTGTGTGGTTTAAAGTTTTAATTTAATCATAATTGTTGTTGCACATTTAATTAGTTTTTTGTTTAAATTGCAGTCACGCAAATTTTGGTCGATACTTAATTCAATCCTTCTCGTTAAATTTTTTTCGCAATCCACTCAATTCATTCGGGCAGGACTCAAATGAAAATTGCATTATCAAAAGGCTTTAGTTATGTTAATTTAATAAGGATTTGATTCCTGCTATGCATGTTGGGCAATTTAGTGGCTAAAAGATCCAACTACACTTTACAAAAAAAACAATCTTAAAATTAATGTAAATGGCGAAAGCAGAAAATAAAATGCAATTATAAACTAGTGGGAGAATTATCTTCGGCTATTCCGAAGCTTAAATACCCTTCACTATTTTTGAGACACCAACAAATTTTTCGACTTGTATGTACTATATTATATGCTTTTTTCTTATCCTATAAATTTTTGTGAGTAATTAGTAGTAACACACGACTACAAACCTAATCCGATAAGAACAACGCCCACTTATAATAGAGACTTACAGCACTGACATATGTGCTGAAAGAAGCACATTTTATGGTGTCACAGAAATGGCGGAGGATATTTAAGCTTCAACATAGCCGAAGATTATTATCTTACTAAGTTTACCCTACACCACGTGCATGCGCAAGTACCGAAGGGTATATTGAGTTTTTTCTTCCATTTGTAAAGCTCATAGGAGGCGTGGTAGTCATAACAAATAAATGATCAGCGTCGATTTGACGATGTCCGTCAGTGTCCCAATGATAACAGCCGTAGTTTAAGAGATATCGAGATATTTGATATGTGAGCATCTACTCTCCAAGCGGAGGCAGAAAAAAAATAGTTCCAGTGTAGATATCCAGTTGAAATGGAATAGTAGTAACAAAAAAATAGGCGTGATCGGATAAGAACCACGTTTACTCCAAACTTAAACTCGCCCTTTTATTTGCAGGAAAAAAATAGTTCCAGCACAAATAATATCCAGTTCAAATCCAGTATTTAACACTTTGGTAGTAACACAAAACTACTGACAAAAAATAGGCGTGATCAGATGAACATCCACTTAAAATAGATACATGTAGCATATATGTACATATGTGCTACATGAAGCACATTTCTGAGTGTCTGTAAAATGCCCGAGAGTATTTTGGCTTCGGTTAGCCGCAGATTTTTCTCTGTCTAGTTTCATTATAAGTTTCCTGTACTAATTTTCATTTATTTGTTTTATTTAATTCAAAAAGAACGAAAGAAAGAAAGAAAGAAAGAAAGAAAGAAAGAAAGAAAGAAAGAAAGAAAGAAAGAAAGAAAGAAAGAAAGAAAGAAAGAAAGAAAGAAAGAAAGAAAGTATTTTGCTCATTTAACGTACACTAAGAGACTAAAAGTTAAAATATTAAATTCCAGAGACAGACGAAACGACATCTTTAAAATCAAATCGACTTTAGTATTTTGTAATTGGTATAGAATTTTTTTTTTTTTTTTTTTTGGGCGCTTCTCTACTGAAACGTGTCCCGGGATGTAACAGCGGAATCTACAGTAATTCCTGGAGAAAAAGAGATTTTATACATTCCGATAAACGTAAACACGAGTTCATTGTTTGTATTTGTTTCTCTTTAAACAAACTGAGACTTCGTTTAAATCTATTTTTGCCGTTTTAAAGAAATCACTTTTATAACAATTTTGTGTAAATAATTGTTTAAAAATTGTTTTTCAATTAGTTGGTAAAATCTTTAAATCTGTCAGAGTGTTTCGCTTTTATTCAATGACGCTGTCCTTTCCTACAGCTTTTTGGAATCAATTTTTTGCCAGAGTAAACTTAAGGCAGCAGCCAGGTGGACATGCGCTTGAATTGAAGATGGTTTCAGACGTGGTGTTACAACATTGAACACCATTTGAGAGTCATTTCTGTTGATAAGGAAGTGCGCTATGAAACTAAAGAAATTGTGTAATTAAAATCTTTTGTTTTATTTCATGCATTTCAGCGACTTACACAGATTTACCATTTCCAGAAGGTTAGGTGATCGCGCAAAATCCTTCTTTAGATTTTTCCTGTGAATATTTACTTTTATTGGCATTATTGCCCACTGCTAATGCAATTAATGCACTCATTTTAAAAATTTACAAAGCTGAATAGGAACATTCAAAATTTGAAATCGTACGGTTTTTAGAACATCAAAAATAATTCCCCTCGTTTTCAAATCGATTACTTTTCACTTCCAATCCGGTTTCTGTAAACCTGCCTGGTTATCCTGTTTGGTTTAAAACTGCGTTGGACAAACTTTGTTTATATTTTTAAATTTTTTTATATGTTACACGATATGTGCACGAAAAAATAAACGAAGTGACTACAAACTTGGTAAAAATATAAACATAAGTGGGCATCGTTAATTAGGAATTTTACTTCATTAATCCGAGAAAAGCTAACCAAAAACTTAACTTCGTTAAGTCAACATCGTTAACTTGTTGACGTATATAAAAAAATATAAGAAAAAAAAATAACTATGATATTATGCAGTAGATTGTCAGTAGGTTGACTTTCACAACAAGCAACATTTCAAAGTTTTGACTTCCTTGCTTTTAAGATGTCCTTGAAATCGTTCTACTGCAGCAATGGAGGACATTTTTGTACTGTAAATATTTAATGAACTTGTTCATCCAAAAAGGCAACATATGTCAGGATATCATTCGATTTGCTTTAAATCGGTTCTTAATTTTTCCTTTTTTGTTATTAACTTTTAATTATTCGTTTAATATTAAACTAATTTAATTTAACGGAAGTTAATTAACTTATTAATGGTTTTCGAAATTAACGGAAAAGTTAAAAATTAGCAAAAAAATATATATTTGTTAATAAACTTTTAACTAATTAACTAGTTTGTGCCCAGCTGTGTTTATCAGTTGCTTATGGCACTAATGAAATGTATCGCAACTCCGGTGAGGATAGCAAATTTCACACTGACCAAAACTCCTTTTATCGTAGTTTTAAATATCACTAAGTGAATGTAAAACCACAAGTACTATATAAAATTAACTTTATTCAGAATTACCAAGGATTTAAATATATATTAAAAAAACATTACTTTTTGTCTGAAGCAAATTAGAGTAACATTACACAAATCACTTGAATTGGCTAAATTTTAAAAGAATACATAATTATACGCGTAGAACATTAATATTGTTTTTGTTTTCTTTTTTTTTTGGAGAACCAGGTTTTATACGCATTTGCAAATACACACAACTGCTTTCAGCCTACTTCTCTCTAAAACAATCGAAAGCTATTCGGGTAGGCGGTCACGATCATCCGTTGCACGGCAGTCTGCAAGTGGGCGTAGTTAAGAGCGCCAACAACTAAATTCAGTTCTTCTAAAACTTCACGGTTGCGTTTCTCATCGAACACCTTCTGCAGGAATTTGTAAATTCTCCCATTCTGAGAATGAGCGTATGCATGCCACATCGAGAATTGGATTACCTTTATAGAGGAAACATAAAAAATTTTTGAAATGCGTATTAATATTAATAATATTTGTTAATATTTTTTCCAAATTTGGTTTCTTTACATCACACAAAATCTTTAATTAATTATTATTTTGATATATTTTTAAAAATTAATCTAATCAACCTTATCATTACAATACAATGGCAATACAATGTTGATCTGCGAAAGTTATAAATAGAATATTGAGAAAAGATGAAGTCTTAAGGTATATCATTAGAAGGGAAGATAAGCTGAGAGAAGCCATGGCACAACAAACGAAGTCAATCAGGTTAATCATTTTAAAGTTAAAATGCATTCCAGATTATTAAAAACAAGTAAGAAATTGTGGTCGATCATACCGACTATTACCAATGCACCACATTGTTAAATATAGCAATCAAATTAGGAGGGTTCATGATAATATTTTTTTTGTTTTTATTTAATAAAAAAATTGTACAATATTATATCTTGAACCACCCTATTTTGTTTACTCAACTTTTTTAAAATTGTTTGTGTATCAAAATAACCTGTTAAAGTTTTAAGGGATTTATTTAACCATATAATAACAAAAATAACAAACATGGACCACCCTTATTTAGTCAGTTGTTCCCAAGTAAAACAGAAAATTTTGTACCAAGTTCTTAATCAATAACTTTAATGGTTCTCCAGATATCTTGTTAACAAAATATCAGTATTTCTTATAATAGTGGGCTTGGTTAATGGCGGATTGGCTCCAAAATCTAATCAGATCTATTTGGGTATAAGAGCAACCAATATTCAGCTCAATATCTCTAACAGTTCTTTCACTATCATGCTAACAAAAAATGTCTCAGTTTATGATTCTGAGCAAGAATATACAAGGTGGCGCAAAAGAAGTCATCCGATGTTGTTTGGCTCTTATTTTTTTTCTAAATAAAAAACTTCGATTCTGTTTTTTGATTATGTTTATTTAGACCTTTAGAATTAATTGTGTTAAGTCGAGAAGATGATATCGGATAAATGGGCGCCGTCACAATTGATTGCCATACGGGCTCGTTTTATGGCATTTTCCATCACTTCGGCGAGAGTTTCGGGCGATAAATTCTCGCATTCGTGTCGGATATTTTCCTTGAGGGCTTCCAAGGTCTCAGGATTGTTGATGTAAACACGAGACTTCAAAAAACCCCATAAAAAGAAGTCCGGGACCGTTAAATCGGGCGATCTGGCGGGCCAGTGCAAATCGCCAAAACTCGAAATTAAGCGACCCGGAAACGCGGCCTTCAGAATGTCGGTTGTGGCTCGTGCAGTGTGTGCTGTTGCTCCGTCCTGTTGGAACCACATGTCCACCAGTCCTAATTCGTCCAGTTCGGGCAGAAAAAACTCGGTCAACATTGCCCTATAGCGCACACCGTCCACTGTTGTCGTTTGACCCGCGGCGTTCGGCCCGATGACTCCTCCAGCGTAAACAGCGCACCACGCAGTCACTTTGAGCGGGTGTAATGGTTTCTCGTGCATCACTCGCGGATTTTCGGTTCCCCAGAAGCGATAATTTTGCTTGTTCACGTACCCGCTGAGGTGAAAATGAGCCTCATCGCTCATTATGATTTTTGCCAACACCACAGACGAATTGTTACGCAAAAAAATAGACACAATTATTCCGCGTTCTTGGGGAGTGTATCGCTCCATGGCTTATTCACTTGTATTCTGTATCTGTCTAGTCCACAAATGTCAAAACAGATTTGACATTGGCGGCCATTTGCAAAAATGAGAGCATCTTCCAATAGGGTGATTAATTTTGCGCCACCCTGTATATCTATCTTGAGTATTACTCTACTTTACAAACATTGGACCAAAACTAATATACACCTACACTGAGTGGTGCATAACAAGCGTTTTATATTCAAGGATTTCTTACTTTCGTATCACTGGCATCGGCAAGTTTCATTATTTCCATGTAAATATTGTCGAGGTCCTCCAAGCGGTCCTGCATATTTTCATCCATGACGCTTAGTTTTGCTATGGCAATTCCTTTTTTAGCAAACGCCTCCAGAATGTTGTTCTTCTGCTTATCCATATTACTAATTGATTTAACAAAGTCAAAATTAAATATAAACAAATGCTAATTTACTTCCTAATTAAACTAAAAGAAACAAACATTTGATTACTGCCCACTTACGTTTTTATTTTACTGGCATCGGGACGTAAATCATACTTGAGTCCGTAATAGCCTAACAACGCGTCCTTGTCTGTCTCCTTAATAACGATATCGGCTAATTGTACGACACGTTCCAATGCAGAGCGAATTTTTTGTAAATCCTCCTTTTGCTTGTCAGCGGTTGCGGCACTTTCACCTTCTTCGCTCGACTTCACCGAATTGGCAAATGTGTATGGAAGTTGTGCTTTCAGTTCGACTGATTCAATGTTCTGAATGAGCAAAAGATGCGCTGACAAATGCTTTGGATGTGCAGCAATTACTTCGTCATAGATTTTTTCAGCTTTCTCGAGTTCTGTCCGGATAAACAGAAATTTTACAGATTCATTCATAAAGCAATTTTAAATTGGACTTAGAGCCTAAAACTTCATTTTCAATAAATAAAATGTATCTTTTACGTACCGCATTTTACAATCATGGAACATTGGAAGTCACGCAAACCTTCTGCGTAGTCCTCTGCACTTGATTTGTTTTTCTTGGGCGAGCTTGAGCCCGTACTTGATGACTTGGCAACATCCGTTGCTGATACACCATCGCCTGAAGCAGAAGCGACAGGCGACACACCACCCACCGACGAAACGGATGCCTTCGACTTAGAGGCATTAATGGCTGACGACGAAGCGGAAGAATTTGTATTGTTGCCACTGCCGTTGCCATTTTTCTTGCTGGTTGCCTCGGTGGGGTTCAGAATATACGTAAACTCCTGCACGTCAATGCGTCGGCCCACTTCATCTTTCACCAGTGTCAAAGAACCGCTTAGCCAGGCGCAATTAGTCGGCAGGTTAGCCTTTGTCAACTTCTCCTGCGGTAAGACGCCAACATACAGCACCTTGGGCGGATTGTCCTTGACTATGCCCGTCGTAAACTTCCGTCCGCCGATCACGCACTGATTATAGTGATCGTAGAGATCAAGCGTTAGAGGCGCAGCCAATTTGAACAGAGCCACCATATTCGCCTCCGCGATTTTCTCGAGCAATTCGCGCTTCTCGTGGCGTACCTGTAACTTCACTGTGTATTCGCCTTTCTCCAGTTTTGTGTAAAAGGTGTGTGAGTGGGCGTCGCCACATGCAATCATCGCTCGATTTGTGTCGAAGAGCATCCAGAGCTGCGATTCGAATTCGGCCTCATACAACAACGCATTAAAAATAGGCGCATACAGCGCGATCTCTTGTGGCTTCGGCAAGTTGAGCGTGTACGTCAGCAACTGCTGGTAAATCTGGCGGCCCTCGGGTATGACATCGCGAGTCGCACTCAGTGGTGAGATTTTTGCCTCGCTTGGCTTAAGCACAACAGCAGCGGTCTTAAGCAATAGCTGCGGTTGCAGCTCCTCACTGACAAGTGCCGAAACCTCCAGTTTGTGAACGCCACGTGCCGCCTGCATAATACCTGCAACGAACAAGATAAAGAATAAGGTGGTGCGTAAAACTGAGTACAGCCGAAGATTATATTCATAGTGGTGCATTGTACTGTCTTCGGGGGTGGGTGAGGAAGTATTTACGCATATAATTGCATTTGCATCACTAGGATTTCACACTGCTACTGTTGCCAAATTGCAATTAGCGCATGTAAATGAAATTTGTTGTTGTTACAAGTTAACGACAGCAACAAACAAGCAACTTCACACAGTGGAGTTTACTTCTTCACTAATCAGTTTTGTTAAGATTGCGAGTTTAATAAGCTGGGACTCTATATTATATTCTGTTTTCCAATGAAGTTTGGAAATCAGTAACAAACAACAAAATAAGTAACTGAAATTAATTTTTCGAAGGGAACACCGATAACTTTTTTCTGGGACAGTCTAATATACTTATTTTAATCTTCGTTAGATATTAATCCATTAACAAAATTTAACTCGCAAATTCTTTGTATCGAAGAGTACAACACTTTCATATCAGCTTTAAAATAAAATATTAATAAGTTTAGCAGCGTAACCAAACAAAAAAATAAAATAAATTTACATTTATAAAATTTTTTTGCTAAATTCTCTGTTGATGAAACATTTTCAGAAGACGCAGACAGGACGATTTGGGTATTCAAAGTTTCATCATAAGTTATGATTTTTTAACTTATGCAATTGGTTGTAACATATAACTGCGAGCACCCATCACCTAACCAAAATGTTGTTTTCGCTTGCCGAACACTTTTTCTTATATGAAAAACAATTTATCGACTGATTAGCTAATTTTAATAGTAAAAACATGTGCTGAAGTGTGCCACTTGTCATATTTCACGTTATATGCTAAACAAAAACAACTTAAAATATGCAGCTCTAAAATAGCTTAAGTTATGCAAATCATAAGTTCTGAGGGTAAATATGTTTTAACTGTGAGTACCCTAACTATCTGCGACGTCGTCAGACAATACAAATAAAATTACATACTCAAACAAAAACAAACACAATAAGGAAATACGTCCGAAACATAGCAAAAGATCGCTTCCACATAAATTGCATTTTTAACTCAGTTGACTCCGAATGTGCAATCATCGGGAACATTGCATTTTGATTAAATTGCACAAACAAACCAAATATATTCACATTAATGCATACATACCAACACAGAAAGAGTAAAAACATGCTGACACACTGCCACACACACATTTTTCGATTGCATATGCCTTAAATGAACATAGCAAGGGTAGGGAGCAAAACAAATTTGCATAAGTCTACCGTGAAACAAGGAAACAAAATCTCAAACATACATACCCTGTATTTGCTCACGCCCGGGAAGTTTTTGATTTTAAAAAAAATCACCCACGCTCACAATTTGTAAAATTCAGTAAAAATATTGGATTATTTCACTAATATTGTACAAATGAGCGCTGAACGAATTTTAACGTTGAACTGGGACAGCACAAATATCTAAAGCCTATGCAAGCGGATAACAAGAAGAAGTAAGAGTAAAGGAATTTTGCAAAA
Source organism: Suillia variegata (assembly GCA_949127995.1). NCBI lineage: Eukaryota > Metazoa > Arthropoda > Insecta > Diptera > Heleomyzidae > Suillia > Suillia variegata. Next base: position 39,632,194 of record OX421842.1, read on the forward strand.
TCCCTGGTTTTTTTAAAGCATTTCCTTAACGGAATAATACTCTCAGGAAAGTCACTTGCAATTTTCACATACGATACGTCGCTGGCGTTGATGACACACTTAGAATAGATTTTGTTGCTGCTTACGGTTTTGCTTCAGCGCGTTTGTTGACGCGGCGACCAAATGGACTCTTCATGTTGAAAATGGAACGAACAAGCAAGTGAGCGAACGAACGAGGATGAATTTCATTTGCACTGTCAGTCAATTTGCTTGTCGTAGCTCACAGCATTAAGATGTCACTCGCCTCTTTAACATTTTGTCAAAGTGAAGCCGAGCTAAATTTCGGAATGAACGAACGCAAGAAAAACATAAAGAAAGAACGACTTTTCAGAATGATGCGAGGAAGCAATTTCACGCTCCCATTGCTATCCGAGTAGAGCATATGTAGGGGAAGTTCCGTTCCGCAACAGGAAGTGGCTGGATAAATAGATGTCAGAAGTCAAGAGCTCAGTTTTTTTCGTTCTACTAAAGAGGTGCAATTTTCTAATGCCTCTTTGCAATTAAAAATAAAAATGTCTTTCTTGTTTGTTTCAAAATGGCAGTTTAGCATGTTAGAGAAGAATCAGTTAATTTTATATACTAAATTTAAAGTTGTAACATTAACCAGATTTAACGCGTCAAATTTAATTTTACAAATTTTACTTACATGCATTTGGACTGGTCGCTTGAATACCATGGAACTCCAAACTGTACTTAAGATGGGTACTGCCAAAGTTTGACCAGTACTTGGCAATGCAAAGTTCGAGAATGTTGTTTTCCTGTAAATAAAAATTGTTTTTTTAATATAATATAAATCCTGATTTAAAAAAGACCGTCCGTCCGTCTGTTTGTTCCAGCGTTTACATTCGTAGTTTAAGAGATATCGAACTGAAATTTGGTATTTGAGCCACAAGTGGTGGTTAAGTTCTAAAATGGGCGTGTTTGGATAAAAAAAAAACAAGTTCATATGTAAGATTTAGTATTTTATTATGTCACTAACTACTGACGCGATTGAATGAAAACGAATGGATAGCAGTTGTTGTTTGAAACAAAAAATCTGTAATAAATGTCAGGCTTGAAGAAGCAGTTAAGAATATGATTGGCAACCATCGATAAGATCTATCACCGCTCTTAGTAAATTAAAAAAAAGTAAATAAATAGTTTATTCTCCTCTTTCAATCTATTGTTTTCAGTCTCAGGTGTAAAGTGATAGACTAATTTTAATCCATAGTTAGGAATATGAGACATATTATTTATCAAGGTCAAAGAGTTAAAATATTGTTATAATTTTGTATATGATAAATAAAAAAAGGAAATCGATATGTGTAAAACAAATGTCCACAAAACTTGTTTTTTGCTTTTAACTATTTTTGATATTATAATTGTATAAGTAATATATTAGTTATTGTTTCATAATGTACATACAATTCATTATACTCATATTAAAATTTAAATGCTTACGAAATAAGCAAAAACTGGAATTTTCTTACCTGACACTTAAAAGCCAATGTGGTCTCGTTCTCTGAATTGACAGATAATATTTTCATAGTTTCCAGAATACGACAAGATTGTTTCGGCAGTAATTGCATTGTGTGCACAAAGAATTTCCCCACATCCTTGTCACGATTTGTATCGGTTGAACGCATCCGTAGCACTGCAAAATATAGATACGTAAAGAGTAATGAGATCACAAAGCGAAACACAGGATAGAAAATCATAAGAAGATAAGTATTTGTTACAAATTTGAACAATAAAACCGAGAAAAAAAACTCAAGTCGAGACAAGTGAAAAATAACAAATTTAAATTTCCAAGTGATTTCACGAGTAGCTACACCCTTTTCTTATTTTCTTTCGTCCCACACCTAAAGATATCTATGTATATGCTTTAAGTAGTGTTTCTGTTTTTGTATTTTTAAATTGACTGTGTTTGGCACTTAAATTGCATCAAGCGAAATTCAATCAAGAGCGCAACACCCATTACCCACCTGCCCATGTGGCCTGACGGGGTACTAAAATGAAATCTCGCTGAATTGTATTCGGTTGGAATTCCATGATGCCACTGTTGTTATGACCGGTTTTGTTAAAGGCCGCCGGATCAAAGATTCGCGATTCTTCGCAGTTGATCACGTGTGGTTGGACGACAGTAATGGGAATTTCGAATAACGATCCTTTCTGCACACATTCCGAGTCAAAGGCGCGAATGCTAAAAAAAATGCAATGCAATGCAATGCAAATTTGAATTAATATGCGAAATTTTAAGACATTTTTTAAGTTGCAAAAATTTAAATGTAACTATTTTAAACTTAAGAAATAAATGTTCCTCCTATTATAAAAGTTTTATTTTAGGGCATTAAAAAAATAATTAGTAACTTTACTTGATAAAATATTTTGAGTAGTAAAACATGTCGTATTTGCTAACGTGCACACGCGCTACTCACACACCACACACACAATAAATATACTTTTATTCCGCCCAAAGTGCATGCGAAACTGCAATGGTAACTAAATCAGCCACAAACGCTTGAGTGAATCTGGTCAATAGCGACCCATGCACTGATCGCCCTTTCCCCTTACAACCCTTCTCCACAAACACAAACACACTTGTCTTTCGCGGATGAGCGATTTTTTTTTTATATTTGGAGTTAGGGAGGTCAGGCAGGAATTTTAGGTTAAGCTTAGGTTTGGCTAACCTTAACGGTTCAAGTAAACAAAACATATAGCCTGGTATTATTTTCATAAACAAAGGTTTTTGCAAAAGAAATTATTTAACACTAGCAAATTCCCGGCATGAGTTGCAATGCCACTTAAAAAAAATGGTGGCAGAACTTTGCGGTACTTCTTGGTACTTCCCGGTACTTCCGTTAGTAACAGAACTTCCCGGTACTCCCGTTAGTTAGCGGAACTTCTCGGTATTCACCGTTGTAGCGATTCTGAGTTATGGCTGTGAAATTATCGGCATACAAACTCAGAAACAAAATCCCACATTTTTAGGAGCAATATTTTTATATATATAGATTCATGTATATCTATACTAAGCCTTGTAAATCTTATTAATGCTGTTTTTTGTTAATAACATTTCTTTTATTTTATTATTTATATTTTTTTCTTTATTTATTCCTTTAATGATAATTTATAATCAGATCAACTTAATATATAATCAGATATGAGCAGATCTCATTAGATGAAATCTGGTCATATATAGAAAATAAATTTACTATATTAGTATATCATTTATGTTTAAAAAAAATAATATAGAATTTAATATTGTGTTTTGTTTTGTTTGTACCGAAGTTTATAGTTCCATATAAAGTGGGTCAGATAGAACAACTTCCACAACCTCATTAAATTAAGTGCAATACATAATTGATTACGATTGATTTGAGTATAACGCTATTAAAAATATCAGGAACGAACTTCAACTATAAAAGAAAGCTTCAAATTAAAGCTATATCTTTAAGTTAAACTATCTTGTTAAAATAATGTCTGAATTGCAATTAATTTCAACACTTAACAAGAATGAGTTGCAGATGCAATGTACTTATGTTATGAAAGCCGTAGTATGAATGTATGTATGTATGTATGCACCTACAACACTAACAAACCAGAATGATGCCGGATTAAACGCGAAAACAATTAATTTCCAAAGGTATTCGAATTTAAAAGGGACTGGAAAAATAAATACACACACAAACACGCTCACACATTTTCAAGTAATTATTATTGCCATTTATAAGTTTTTCCGTACTCTACCGGAAAAAAACGAAATGCAACGAATGTAAACCCAGAGATAAAGCGATTAAGTATGAAGAATACTTACACAGCGGTATGAACACCTGGCGGCAACCCACTTGGATCTACTTTAACCGCCAGTGAACGCGTCGAGTAGCTGAGATCCAAAAAGGCGCCACACTGCACAAACGGATGCGAAGCAATCAAATTTAAACGAACATTGAAATTAAATTTATCCTTTGGAGCTGAAACGAAGCCAATTAAATCGATTTGAGCGGGACGAAGAAAATGTAAAATATAATTAAATTTTTGTTTTATTGTGCGTAAAAAAAAGAGAATGGGGCACAACAATAACAATAAAAATCAGTGTAAAGGATTCTTTTGTTTTGCATAGTTGCTATGAGAATGATTTAATGAGTCGATAAGAACCATTAATAATGTAGAGGTGCAATTCGAACTTTTTCTGCAAATCAGTTTTTAATATAAATTCAGGAAAGAAGAACAATTTATGCAAGCGCAGATTTAATAATAAAGAAACATTAACTTTTATTTACTTTAATTTTCCGTTTTTTGGTTCGAGTAACAATGAGAGTGCGTTAACTTTTTAAATTAAAGTTAATAAAAATCCACGTCAGAGACAGAATTGGAAATTTCTATTTTATAGTTTTAATCGAAACTCAGAACAGTTAGTTGAATTTATGTTTCTTTAGTATAATGAGCGACGTGGTATAACAAATTTTTTTTTTAATATAACTTACCTGCTTCCTTTTCGTTGAAAAAAACTGGTTCAATGTTGACATTGTACTCGTAGGGCTTACGCAAAACACCCTCTCGTATATGAATTCCCTTGGCGTTCTGTGCATTACACCGCACAGAGAAACTGCACAAAATATATCAACCAAATACGTAACAAAATTAAAACAAACAAATAACTTTAAACAAATTACAAACCGAATCAAGTTTTCTTTTGCTTGCTCGTGTTGCACCAAGTATTCAAAAGCCTTTTCCACATTCAATAAACCGCTGCCCTGAGCAAATGGATCGACATAGCTTAAATGAGTTGCCGTTGCGCAAAGAGCACGTTTTATGCTGAAAGGTGAATATGTAATGCCCTTCTGTTTCAGACCGGATATGAGCAAAGCTATAAATAAATTTTTATATTATTAATTTACATCAAATAACTTTAAATATTATATTTTAATGCATATATAAATAGAATTACATGTAAGTACTAATTTATAGAGACATCAAATAACTTTAAATATTATATTTTAATGCATATATAAATAGAATTACATGTAAGTACTAATTTATAGAGAAGATTAAAATTAAATTTGTAGAAATTGTTTTTTAATACAAATTTTTAATGAATACATAAACTTAAAATCAAAACAAAACTATCTTAAGCATTTACCAATTGCGCCAGCAACATGTGGCGCCGCCATGCTGGTACCGTTCATAAGCTGTGACTTGCTCATGGTAAATTGAGGTACGGAAGTTATAGCACCTCCTGGTGCACAAACGGTCACACCCTGACCGCCATCAATGCAGGGATCACGTGATGTCCATGTGTAAACGTTGGCCGCGAGTTTTTCGCGCATCGCGTATTCGGCTTCCATCATTTGCGGTGAAACGTAAGCCCCAACACCTGCAAAATAACAAAAACAAAAACTTTTATTAGGCATGATAACACTTTACGATATGATAACAAAATTTTTGATTTTTTTTTTGTATTTGTAGATTTTACTACATAGAAGTAACTAATATAAGTATTACTAAATGCATTTCAAAAGTTAGTAGACTATCCAAATTTGTTTCTATTTGATTTTTATAGTTTACATTCTTTATACAATATAAGGGAAACTGAACTGATTCGAAAGTGACAACTGTCACACATTTATTATTTTGACGAGATTTGTTAAAAAGGTCTGCGATAACCAAGAAAGCTTGCTTGATTTTAAAGATGTATCTACTTAAGAAATAATTTTTATATGGGCGATATTTAAATTTAAAAACATATTATCAAAAGTTCTTATAACTAAAGAATAACTCAAAGAATTCGCTTGTAATTTATTTTAAAAAAATAATAATAAATATTCATTGGGTTTTCTTAGATATTCGATGATATTTTTGCATTTGTTTTTAGTGTATACATACCAATACAACTTGGCTGATTGAGATCAGGTGGAGTTCCAACGGTGCACAAAGCTGGACCATGATTGCCAGCAGATGCCACCCAAACGACACCGTACTTGTTCACCACTTCACTCATCAGTTCGCCAATGCGACTATAAATAAAAAAAATACTTATTATGTGATATATTTTAAACTATTTAATACAATTACAGTTAAAACAATAGATTAATCAATAACATTTTAGATATAAATCAACGTAAAATAGAAAATAATAAATGATAAATGATAATAATGGAAATAAAAACATTAAATAGACCTTCAGACTGATAACATACCCATACAATTTTTATCGTTGCAATAATTCTATGTAAATTCTATTTACAAAACCAAATTCAAAATTATGAAGTCTCTTCCGATATAACTAAAGCTTTTTTAACTTATTTTAGGTCGTCTAAATAAACTTTATTTTGTTTATATATTCATTTATTTTGTTTATATATTCATTGATAATATTGTTTTTCGGATGGTATTTAAAAATTTTAATAATCTTAAAGACTATTCGACTAAAATCAAATGCGCTGTACGGAAAATTATTAAAACCGAATAAATATATTTATAAAAAAATTAAACAACGAAAAAAGTGTTATACAATAAACCGATCGGATCTCATACGATCGTTTTGGCACACAAATGCGGCAGTTTATAAAAATGTTTTACAGACGGCATAAAAAATAAAATAATACAACGAAATCTAGATTTTGGTAATTCAAACAGCGCACATCATCAAATCACTCCAATCGAAAAATTGTGCACAAAAGTGAACTTACTTTGAAATTTCAGTCTTTAACTATTTGTTGCATACCAAATGATGTTATTTACATATTAAACCAATCAACCAACCATTGCACAAATGTGGAAAATCAACAATTTAACTAACAAAATTACCTTAAATATTGTTTCCGTTTTCTTCGGCGTTTTTTGTCGTCGTCCAAAGGACTTTTTTTATTTATTTGTTTTTTGTTTTTTTGTTAAGAATTGATTGTGCAAAATTTCAAAGTAGATCAATTTTGGCATTTTTCGTATAACATACATTTGTAATTAAAGTAAATAGAATCAAAATAAGAAAACAAGCGCAATTGCAAGTTTAATTATTGTATTTTAACCTACCCTGCATTGGCCCAGTGAGCATGCTCGCCGTAACTCATATTTATAACATCAATTTTGCGTCCGGTGCGACACATTTCCATGACCTTCATCATGGCGCGAACCAATGCTGTGCCCGTTTCCATGGAACCCAGCCGACCATCGCCAATTGTCAATGAAACAATTTTGGCATTGGGTGCCACACCGTCAACATCTTTCGATGAATGATTGCCACTGGCAATAGAAGCAACGTGTGTCCCATGAGATGCTGCGCATTGTAAATAAAGTAAAAATTATTTAAACTTAAATAAAAAAAAAATTCAATAAGGCAAATACGCACAACACATGCCGACCACTTCGAGAACATTGCCTTCATCGTGCACATTTATGGAAATAGACAAGTAATCGTCGACATTTTTGATTTCGTGAGTTTTCGAGTATTCACCAATATGCAGTGCATTTTCCAGATCACCCTAAATAAACGTGCGAGTAAGAAATTAATGTTCAACATTAACATTAACAAATAAAGGAAAAAATTTTTACTTTTTCGGTGATATCAATAACTGCTTGCCATCCATTTTCCGTTGAATACAAAACGCAATCGTAAGTGGTCTTTATTTCATTATAGAGCTTTTCATAATTATTGAGCAGTTCGAGGGTATAATCTAAATTATCCTTGACTAATTTTTTATCCCAAGTCAGTTTGACATTGTCTGAAAGGTTTAATAATAAAACGTTATTAATCGATTCAGTTTTGAAATCGAATAACCTACCTATATTTTGTGCTTCGAGATCATTTATTTTTCGTGAAACCTCAGCAAGGGCAGTTTTATGCGGTCCATCCCACTCTTTGGTCTTGACAGCATTTGTCAAATTTTCACGCACCTTCGAGGGACACAAGTCATAAAAGTTCTTCAAACCGAGATGATAATCTCCATTGGCAGTGTTGGATGCTATCATTTGTGGTGTTAGCTATTCAGAGTAGAATAAGTGATTATGTATATTAAAAATTTTATACTTGTACTTTATTTTATATAAATTTGCTTTTATTACAAGCCCATACGAAAATGAATTAATTGATTCTAAAAACAAAGTCTCTTGTTGCAAATGTTGGTATCAACCTCACACGTTCTAGAGAGTTGAATTGGGACTTTAAATCATTTTATTCTCACTTATTTAGCGATTTGTAAAAGCAATACGATTCTAAAACGAATTCGCAAATTTTATAGCTATCGAATCACTAGTAAACATTCACAAAATAAAAGTAAAAACTATTCTTCTATGAATCGATATCATTAGAGATTCAAATGAATTCGTTTTCGAATAAAATGCAATTGATTAATGATATAATTTTCAAATCGAATGGTTTTACGGAATGTCGCTTCGTTTTATAAGAAAGATAAATATAACATTAATTTTTAAGATGTTTTTTTAAGAAACTATAAAATATTATATATGTACAATTGGGTATAGAAACTTAACAAATGTATTTAATGTGGTTGTTTACCTTAAGTTGACGGCCTGAAATGCCCGTGATAATACCAGTAGCATCGGCTTTGACCTTCTTAGATACGTCCACGTCACCGCAACCGGTGCAGTCGAATCGTTCGATGACTTTTACAGATTTTCCGTCACAGATGGTCTGCAAAAATACAATTAATAATATGGTAATTTGCTCATTCCTGCACAAAGAACAAAAATAAGTTATGTTTTGCAAAAGTGAGGTTAGAGATCCTTATAAAACTGAAAACCAAACTTAAATAAAAATAGGCGTGTCTAGCAAAGGTTAGTATGAGGTGAGGCATAAAACAACTTACCTCTAGGCCAGTTGCACGGGGATCTACGCCCGAATCGAAAATCGCAATGGTTACGTCGCGTCCATTGTATTCTGGATATTTTTGCAGAAAGTTTAAGACTCCAGTCTCTACTTTAGGTACCAATGCACCTGCTGGAAAAGTTGTCTCGGGAACGCCTCCACTGAAGTCGCTGGCGGACATCTTGTTGCTATTGTTGTTGGTGCTACTGGTCTCTACTGAGGCTTTTGTATTTGCTGTTATTGATGGTGTTTCCTGCTGCAATTGCTGGAATTGTTCTTCGACTCGCAATCCTAGAATTTCTTTGTTCGCTTCGGCTGCGCTTTTTGACTGTGCTGATTCGACAATTTTTGATAAATTTTTCACTAATTTCACCGGGAAATTAATTTAAGGGGAAATAGATAAAGAAAGCCCAGTTAGAAATTTCTTTTATCGTGAATTGTGTTTTTGTTCTGTTTTTAGGATTGCCAGATTTTGCAAAGGGGAATTGGCGAATCTAATACTTACGAATGAAGATTTGTGCTGGTTTAACTTTTTGTCTTTTACGGATTTTACAATTTTTATGCGGTTTTAAAGCACATTTACATAGAATTTATTATTTCAATGGAATCAATTGGATTTTAACAGATAATTTTTGTTTTCTATTTGAAAATAAAATGTCTGACAAAACGCAGTGGTTGGCATCGCGGAACTTGACTGTACAACTGTCAATCAGCTCAGCTGATTCCGCTGATCATCTGTTTGCTCCGAACGAAAAATTAACACGGCTTTGATTTTGTGATTTTCCAAACACTTTATTGGCGTTAAATCGTATTGGCAAAGCAGTAAAATGTGGTTCGAAATCTTACCTTCCGCCGCGATCATCACCGTTGCTTTGTCCGTGCCAATATACGCGATGTACGGCTTGCACACCCTGACCCTGGGCAACGTAAGTCTGCTCTCTAGCGCCAGCGGAGCTCTGCCAAAATTCTTATATAACCGGAGATGGCAGTGCATTGTTTTACATTTTCCAAACATAATTTCCAGTGATTAAATTTGTTTTGTTTCGATACGAATTTTATTAAAATATTGTAAGGTGCGTATTTAAAAATATTTTCTAATTTCAGGCCTACCGTCGCAATATGGACGAACGTTTCGCGCGTGTGATGTATCAGCGCGATTACCGACTAACAAACAATCCCTACAAACAGAATGTAAGTGACGATTAAAATGATTTTTCTTTGATTAAAATAACCTTATTTTTTGATAGTTTTTTACTTAAAATTGAATTCATTATTTTACACATCGCACACGCATTTTAAAAGTGACTTATCTCAAATATTCCATTTTCACATAGCGCAATAAACTGTTTTTGGTCTTCTTCAAATAAAATAAATATACATAGTTGATGAAAATAAGATGATTAAAAAATATAGTTAAGGTTGAGGTACGAAGTAATTTCAATTTGTTAATTTTATTTGTATATATTCGTATGAGTTTATAAGGTTAAATTTAGGCTTTTTTTGCTCACAACAATTAAATGTATTCAGCTAGTAGACCAGACAGCTACTTCGCAATAAACCACCATTTCTATCAGTGTTCCTAGGTAGAGTATTGTCATTTTCATGCTTTTATTTGTATAATCCAAACAGAATTAAATCTACCTCATTTAGCTAAAAAAAATAAAACTGATTATAAAATTAACTTAAACAATTGATTATATAGGAAAAGGTAGATGACAGAACCTCAACAAGTTGTATTTATAATTGAAAAAAAACAAGCCAGGCTTGGTAGAGATGATTACTGTGAAAATTTGGTTTACTGAAAATTTATTATTTCTAAGTTATGTCATTTTTAAAGTGAGTGTACAAAAACTTAAAATTGTATTTAAAAGAACTTTAAACCAAAAAGTTAAACGTGTTCCAAAAATAAAATAATAATTATTTAAATTTAAAAATTTCCTCTACAAAAAAATCGTTTCCATTAGAATTATCACTTCTATGTTTTATTAATTTGCAAACATAAGATATTTATAGCTTAATGTACAAAAAAATGATATTTATTGTAAAATCATGTTTTAAATAAAGTTGGCGGTCTGATTCTACACAGCTAGAATATGGTTCATTATCGAAGGAAGGAGTTTTTACTCGATGGCTGCATTGTTAACCTGTGACATATGACTAACTGACTTTTCACTGAAGGCAGTAGAAAACTTGTTATTAGTCCCATCATCAGTTATGTGTAAGCAAATACTGATTTGTGTCGAAATGTGCACAAATCGATGATCATCACTCATCAGCATTACTATGCAAGACGAGAGTTAAAAAAATTAATGCTTGGGACTCATATGGATAATGTAAAAATTGTCTTATTAGGCCCTGAAATATTACCAAAATCACTCAAATTAACTGACATCAGCGTTTTTATTATTCCCAATACCGAAATTAAAGTAAAAAAAACTAAACTAGAATTGTTTGAAATTATTTTTACTTAACATTATGTAAAAAATAATTATAACTAGTTTCTTTATAGACCTTTGAAAAGTTGTAATTGATTGAACAACTTTTAATAAAAACCCTGAAAGGATCACATATTAATTGACTAGCAAAAGGACTAGAACAAAATAGAAATTTATGTTTGTTATAAATTTATTTTTTAAACATCCCAAACTTGTATTTACAAGACTTTTAAGTTGTTTTGCTTTAGAGGTCATTAACACAATTTTACTCTACTGATTTGGCACTTTAAGCGGAGCAAAACTCGCTCAGTAATAATTAAATACCAAATCTAATAGATTCGAAGCATTTAATTAACATTGATTGAAAATGGATTTTATGAAAAGTTCGAATTCAAATTAATTTTTTTTACCTGTTTTTTTTTAAACAAAGTTTTAAGTAATACGTAATAATTAAAAAAATTGTAAAAGCTTTGTCTTCGGCTATAATGAATCTTAAATGCCATACTTAATTTTAGATTAAAACCATTTTTTCATGTATTAACCTAAAAAAATTGATTTTATTTATTTCAAGAATGTTAGCATATAAAAAAATCTTTTAAATTCACAAGCAATGAAATAAAATAACAAGATATTTATATGTATATATGATTCAATAACAACTAGAGTAACAAATAATAAAATTTAAGAAAATACGTAGCACATATTTTTATTATATATTTCTATTAGAAGTAGATCTTCATCTTATTCGCTCTTATATCTCAATGTTAAATTATTATCCTTAAATATATTTTTTATTATTATTTAACAACTTTTACTACAAAAAGAGTTTTTATTTTCAGGGCTTGGATTCTATTCCCGATGAGCAGTAAATTATTTAAGTAGATAATTGATTTATTGTAAATTTAATTGGTATTTGCGAAATAAATTCCGAAAAATCCTTACGCGTTTTTTGTTTATACTTGTTTTTTTTTATCGGTGACATGACATTTGTAAGTTCTGCAATCATTTTTCGCAGTTATTTGTGAGTATAACATTCCTGTTTTTCTTAACACAAAAAGCCACCCCTAAATAGACCAGATATCCTGGCACTCGTTCTTCCTTCTGTTCGGTCTGATAGTGCCATTGTGCAAAAGGCGTCGTCAGTGCAAAGCAAAAATCTACGGAAAACCTAAATATTATAAAAGAAAAATAACAAAACCTGAATTGAATTGTTTATAAAAAGTTAAATACAATATTAGCAAACATCGTATGTGGTAGAATTTTGTTTTTCTGCAAAAAATGTGGAAGATTCATACGGAAAAACCGTGAAAAACATCTTATTCGGAGGACCTATTAGCGAAGGCGGAGTATAGCGCAATCGAGGAGGAGTGCGGCGGTTACAAACACTTCACATACGAACGCTGCGACGGCAATGACAACAATGAGAGCGCTGGGGAGGTTCGGAACGGCGTATTTGTTCTCAGTTTTTGCATTGTTTTGCGTGCTTTTGTTTACAACCGGCGGCGTCGCAAGCTCAGTGAAGACCAACAACGATGAGGGACGCCGGCACCGACATCATGGACCCGTCGAGCATGAAATCGCATGGGCTCGTGAAGGCGCTGCCAACGAGAAGGGCTATTGTGCGCCTTACAACGGCAAAATCTGCAAGGAGTACATTAGCGGTCAGGTATGGTACAGCCGCGAGGATCCCAATGGCGGCTGGAAGAACGAACAAATTACGACAGCCCTGTGGGAGGAACTAATTGTCGACCTTATAGGGTTATGTCGCGTGGCCGCTGAGGTAAGCGCACCATACTAAACAACCAACTAATCATTTACATTTTTTTTTTTAAACTAACAATTGTTTCATTGATCATTTGGTAAACAAATAATTTAAAGTCTTGTGTGTATTTAAATATTAATTACTGAAGTAAAAAAAACAATAAATATAACGAAATGAATGGATTAAGGGCAATTAACTTATCTTGATTTGGACGGATTGAATAAAAAATATTATAATAAAAAACACTTTTAACAGTGATTAAAATGATTAACGTTAGAATAAATATTTGCATTTAACTAAATTGATTAAAAATTTAATATTTTTAAAATGTTTTTAATGAAGAAGGAGTCATTGAATAGTTTTCTAAATAACATAATTCAAATATTGTAATTTCTTGTTTTTTGTGGTTATTAGAGTTAATTGGGCCAATCAGCAGGGATTGATATTGCCAGCGCAGAAACAAATTGTTGTTAAAAATTATAAATTTAAATCTAAATTTATTAATTTCAACATAAATGAGGATTACTATTGCTTAAATAAAGAAAAAATAACTAGTAAGGAATCTTTCTGATGCTATACCGAAGCTCAAATACCCTACACTATTTTGAAAACACAAAAAAATTTCCTTATTTCCTTTAATATGTTTCTATTTTAAAGGAGGGTTCACAGCACAGCTTCACAGCAACTTTAGCAAATGAGAAGTTGTATATTTTTCTCCTTTCTGATGTAAATATAGTTTGCGTCCGATCTCTTTTAGTTTCACTTGTGCAAGAATATTGACGCTGTCTTTGTTTTCATCCGATCATGCTCATTTTTATGCACCACTCAGTGATGTGCATTGTGTTCGGGCAAATGTTTGTAACGTAGAGGAATATTCAAAATAGATATAGACATATATATTTTTGATCAGAATCAAAAACTTAGTCGATCTAACCATGTCAGTCTGTCATCATTTCTTGTAAACACGATAGCAAGAAACCCGTTCTAGGTATTAAGCTGTAATTTACATTTGCTCTAATGTCTTAGACGAACTGATTAGATTTTGGAGCCAATCCGCCCACGACCACAAAAAGTACTGTTTTCTTATTAACACGATATCTTGAGAACCATTAGAGATACAACAACTGATGAATTTTTGTGGTTCGTGTTTGTTATTTTTTATTATATGTTAACTTATAAGTTTAATCGGTTATTTTGGTACACAAACGATCTTAAGTAAGTACAATAATCCAAATTTGATTGCGATATTTAACAAAGTGGTGCATTTGTAATAGTCGATAGGACCCATTATAATTTCTTAATAGTTTTAAGTAGTTTCGTGTTACTACTGAATTGTTAATTTAGAGTTAGAGTGCGTCTTAAACTAAGGCTGTAATTGCTCGGAGAGACGGTCGGACATCGTTAAATCGAATATGATCATATATTGATACCTACCACGCCTACTTACACACATTACAAATGGCATACTAAACTCAATACACAGTTCGAGGTGGAGGATAGCTTATAAAAGCGAATGAATCAGAATCAATTTTACTTAACCATCAATTTGATAATTAATAATTCAATACTAATAGAAAATTTTAAATTCTTAAACAGAAAATGCTGTGTGCATACGCCTTTCCACGCTGTCAAACGGAAAACGGCGTTACAATTAAGGTACCGCTATGCTATGAGGATTGTTCCGCCACCCATCTACAGTACTGCTATAATGATTGGGTCCTGATCGAAGAGAAAAAGGAGCGCAACATTTTCATTAAGAGTCGCGGCCACTTTCGACTTCCTAATTGTGGCGTCCTGCCGCGATACAATGCCACCGCGAAACGGCCCAACTGTTCGTATATTGGACTCACCGAAATCAAAGAGGACGAAGTCACCTGTAAGCATTAATCAGTATTAATTAAAAATAATTTACATATTCCGGCATAGCCATAGGTGAGCATCGTTAATTAAGAATTCAACTTCGATAATCCGAGAAAAGTTAACCAGAAATTTAACTTCGTTAACTCGTTGAAAAGTTAACGTCATTAAAATTTCTATAGAAAAAAACGATGAATATGTAAATTGTTTTTGTTATCTGTAATTATTGCAAAAGTTAATTAAAACTGATATTGATTTAAATTTGTCTTTTTCAGATGATTGCCGCAACGGGAATGGACGTTACTATCTGGGCAACGCGAATGTGACCAAAACGGGCATCACCTGTCAGCGCTGGGACACTCAACATCCGCATAAACACATCCAGCCTCCACTGGTATTTCCACAAATTGCAGACGGCGAAAACTATTGCCGAAATGCAGGCGGCGAAGAACCGTATCCTTGGTGCTACACTGCCGATGAATCGGTACGCTGGCAGCACTGCGACATTCCAATGTGCCGTAAGTGTTTTACTTTAATATTGTTATTATGTGGTTAGTTGTTTTGTTTTGACCCCGCCCACTACTGTCTCACCTACAGCCGACTACATTGATGCAATGAACAAGGACCTAAACACACCCATTAAAATGGAGACGTTCTTTACGCCCTCGATGATTTTTCTGTTGGCTGGAATTGGCTTCATTGGCATTGTGTCTCTGCATTTGATAATTTTGCTGGTGCACAAAATCTCCAAGCGTAAAGACTGCACGCAGCAGCAGCAGCATGCCCAGACCGCTGCATCCGAATGCACCATTTCAATACGGGGGACTGGCGGTGCTGGCGAATGCAATTTAAACGCTAGTCGCGAAACGCTTGGTTCGAATGCAGCGACCAATTTGAAATGCGGCACCATACGCAGCACTGCCACAGTTCACAGTTCCAACGAGCCGAAGACGAAACTCAACTCGAAACTGGAGAAGCTTGAATATCCGCGTGGTGATATTGTGTATGTGCGCTCATTAGGGCAGGGCGCTTTCGGACGAGTATTTCAGGTGAGTTGTTATTGGAAATGAGACAGTTGTATAAAAAAATAGGTAAATAATTAATAAGAGGTATTTGGAAGATAGGAAAGTATTTCTTTTATTAAATTTTACTCATTTTATTGGCATACTTGGTTTTCTTCAGATTCGCTAAACTGAATTCAATGACATTTAATCAAACTCATATTTTCAAAAACAAAAAAATGGAAGAGAAATTTCTACTTCAAATTCTAACTTTATACTGAATTTGTCAAAATTCTCACACCATTGATACATCAGTTACCCAGTTGTAATGTTTTTAGTCAACTAGTAACTATACACATGTATAGAGATACTAGCTTATCCGACTTATAAACTGAGGGCTTAATAACTGGGCCTGGCATCCCGGTGCATCTCTATATTTGTTTTGTATATAGCTCATCAAGTTGCTGAGATATGTTTAAGTTGTCGACAGTTACCGTACCACATTTCAGATTTTTAGGAGCAATATTAGCGAAATTATCGAAATATTTCACTTAGTTTTGAAACGCCCACTTATTGGGCGTGGAAAATTGTTTGTAGTCCTTAACAAACTTCGGCGTAATTACAGCAATTACCCAATATTTGGGTATATAAGTTTTATATATAAACTCGTAAAGGGGTTTAAAAATAAAAAAATAAACATACATTTTAATACATACATATATATATTGTAGATAAATAAATTGGTGATCATTGATGCAAGTGCTAAAGAACTAAAGGATTAGTTAGAACATAGATATCATAATTTTTTTGGTTCATAAATTTTTCAAATGTTTAATTCCACTTCCATTTAATTTTTTATTAAAGTCCAAAGCACCCGGTCTTGTGCCCGACAACGATGAACTTCTGGTCGCGGTAAAAATGCTTAAAGACGACGCCAGCGATCAAATGCAAATGGATTTTGAGCGCGAAGCGTGCCTGCTGGCCGAATTCGATCATGCCAACATTGTGAAGCTTCTCGGAGTCTGTGCACTGGGACGACCCATGTGTCTACTCTTCGAATTTATGTCACCCGGTGATCTAAGTGAATTTCTGCGCTCCTGTTCGCCGTACGCAACGCATCAAGTGCAGCCACACAATCGCCAGGAGCTCAACGAGGGTCACTTACTGCAAATTTCAGCACAAATTGCTGCTGGCATGGTTTACTTATCCGAACGAAAGTTCGTTCATCGCGACTTGGCCACACGCAACTGCCTCATCAACGAACAGATGACGGTCAAAATCGCCGACTTTGGACTATCGCACAAGATCTACTTACAGGATTATTACAAAGGCGACGAGAATGATGTCATACCGATACGCTGGATGCCGCTGGAGAGCATTCTTTATAACAAGTTCTCAATCGAGTCGGACGTGTGGGCGTATGGCATTTGTTTGTGGGAAATTTTCTCGTTTGCGCTGCAGCCATACTTTGGCTTAACGCACGAGGAAGTCATCAAATTCATTAAGGAGGGCAATGTGCTCAGCTGCCCAGACAATACGCCGCTGTCGGTATACGCTCTGATGCGGCGCTGCTGGAATCGAAAGCCCAACGAACGCCCCAGCTTTGCCGAAATTAATCATTGTATCCAGCACAGCATTGTGGAGTACGAGTGTAAGACGATGCTATAGGATGGCCGGCTGCTGTATGCAGGCGTATATTAACTATTGTTCCATGATTATTTTTCTTTAAATGTGTTAATATAAATATAGTATTTATATACATCGATACACGTCTCCCATTGATGATGGGGAAAATATTGTCTACAAATCATTGCCTGACGACAAGATCAATCCGCATTCGTTTCAATATTCAACTAGAATTATAATATTTAAACTTTACATATTTAAATTTATTTTCAAAACTGGTGAGCTGACTCAATTTAAATCAACAATTTGATTTCTAATCAATTATTAATAATCAATCTTTCGTTTAAAAATGTTGTTTAATATCATTCGGCAGCTATTGCCGAGATCCTGCTCTAAATTGCTCTAAATTTAGTTACATTTCATAAGCACGAAGCGAAGTATTATTTCATAGATCTTTAATCTGTTCGTGTAATCACATATCTAGTCAATGTAAGACGAAACTTTTAGTTCTAAGCATAAGTTAATCAGATGTAAGTGTAGATCTTCTGATTGTAGTTTTAGGTGGAATCGCGACTATTTCACAAATCCATTTTGGTGTTACGAGTAATATAAGTACCAATTTACACTGACGCACAACAAGAAAACAATAATAATTTTTATAAGAAACAAATATTTTTATTAATTTCCTTCATACGATTACGTGAACAATTTGCGGATGTATGCAGTTTATATATTGTAAAAAACTATTTATGTATAATCCATCACTACCAACATTAGTATTCAAATAAAGCGTTTGTCATTAGATATTCATTTAATTGGTATTTTATTTAATAGTCGTAATCGTAGTAGTCATTCACTGCAACGGGATATGGAACCGGCACGATAGCGCCTCCGAATCCGCCATAGTATCCAATACCGCCTCTGTAATATCCTCGGCCGTAATAACGTCGACCACCATATCCTCCGTATCCGAAGCGCCGGATACCGCCGAAACCACGACTGGGACCACCGCGAAAGCCACCTCGAAAGCCACCTCTAGCACCACCTCGGAAGCCACCACGACCACGTTGCGCTGTGGCCATTTCGAGCGTAAAAATTAACATAAAAACTAAAAACAAAATTATTGGTATTCTCATTTTAGCGGAACACTTAAGACAAATGCCAATGACTCCGCGAACGCTGACTAAACTCGACTGTCGTGTAGAATTAAAATTGCGCATTTTGATTTGACTTTCAAATATAACAAGTTTAAAGACTAATTAACATATTTTATTTTTTTTTTTGGCATTCCATACACATCAATCTTTAACTACACACAAATCTGACACAAAACAAACTAGACAAACGAATCAGAAACGGTAACATGGATGATTGTAGCCATATCCGCACGGATAAGGTCTGCGATATAACAATGGAAGCGCGCCAAATCCTCCACCAAATGCTGGGATGTGCACAGCACCAGGACGACCAAATCCAGAGCCACGACCAAAACCATTTCCTCTGCCGCCACCTCTTCCACCGCCACCGTGGCCACCATAACCTCCACCATGGCCTCCACCATGTCCTCCACCATGTCCTCCACCATGTCCTCCACCATGTCCTCCACCATGTCCTCCACCATGTCCTCCACCATGTCCTCCACCATGACCTCCACCGCCTCCTCCATGGCCGCCGCCACCACCACCTCGAGCACTTGCCACTTTCACGCTGACCATCAGTACAAAAATCCAATAAAATATAATATTAAATTTATTCATATTATCCACAGACCGATTGCCTTTCCAGGCTTTAGTCACAAGCTCAACTGACAATTTTCTTAAAGCCCCATTCGATTTAGATTCATATTTTCTATACCAATTAGAACTTTCATATTAATTATCTGCTAAACGAAAGATATTTTCTTTGTTTAAAACTTTTTTTAGCGTCCAATTATACCAGATTTACAATTTTAAATGTTTTTTTTTTCATTCAAAAGGTTCAATACAAAAAGCAGTTATGTCCATTAATTTTTTATTAGGATAGGATATTGGATTTATAAATTATTTAAAAATTTAATCTTATTTAATGTCGAGCGACTTTCGATTAGTACCTCATTTATTGACACATTTATTTATTATCAAATTGTTAAATATATATATATATATCAATAGGTGGTGAAAAAACAAATGCTGCCACGCCTAGTTTAAAATAACACACACACGTATTTCATATTACCTAAATTTCACATAAATATGTATTTATACGAATATACATATATGCTTAATATGCAAAATTGAAAATAAGTCGAAACATCTTGATTTTTTATTATTGATTAATCGTTTATGCTTTCACTAGCATATAATAGTCGGCGTTGGCCGGGGTTTGTTTTGAATAGATATAAGTGTAAGATAATTAATTAGCGGAACTTTCCGATACGCCCATTTTTGGTGAAATTGTTGACAGCGACCGATATCAAATATATATTTTTTATGAACATTACCATATTAATCATACAAATTGTGGGCGTAATAAGTGGACATGGCAGATTTTGTATACCCTTTTATTCTTCCCGGTGCATCCCTATATATGTTTTCTATATAGCGCATCAAGTTCCTATGCAATGTTGGTAGGCTAACTAAATAATTATATTGCCAAACCTAAATCGTAATATTCTTATAATGCGAAAACAGAAATAACTTTAAACTTTATCTTATATACAATTTTTATAAAAATTTACAATATTTATTTTTGAATTAAAAAAATGTGTTTTTTTTTTATATTTACCCTACGAAATATAATATACTCGTACATAGTTTAATTTCCTCAGTATCACAGAAGCCAAATGTAACAAATAATAATCCGTCATTATTAGACATGAACTTAAATTTACATTTTATAAATTATTTAAAATATTTGAAAATATTGCCTCCTAAATTCATATTACAAAGTCTGTGGACAATTTTTGTTTTTGCTTAGCACAAGTCGCTCCGGATCTAAGCTTAGTTTTTTTAATGCATCGTAAATTTTCGAACGTACTTCAGCGGGGAAATCGCGATCTCGTCCGAAGACCCAAATCTGATCTGAATAGCCCAGTGAGCCCAAACTGCCACAGGACCACAATATGGCAAAATTTTCATAGTCTGTGTAGAGGACTTGATACTTGCCAGATCCCGGTAAAAGTCGAGCAATCACATCAGGAAAACGCGTGTTGAACTACGGAAGTAAAATCATTATATAAGTATATAAAATATTATGTTTTTTTTTTAATAAGTACCTTGAAATCCATAATAGATGATTTTCGATTTTCTGGTGTGGCATAGCCAAGATTAATGGACGGACTGCCAGTACTAAAATGCAAAGTGAACAGCTATTATTTTGTACTAATTTTAACTCCGTGCGATATACTTACAGTCTATTTATGGTTTTAATGGCAACTTCAAGTTTAAAATTATTAAATTTCGAAAGTTCGCCCCGATTGAGCGGTTGAAACTCTAAAGTCGTGCAACCCGAAGCGATTTCGGGCAAATAAAAAGAACGTTCCACTTCGTACCACTGGCCCAGCACCTGAAATTGTAAAACCATTTGTTAAATTAGTTGTAACTTTAAATTGGAAAGAGATTCTTAAAATATACACTAAAAATTATATTTTCTTTGTTGATTCAAATTTTATTTAAACTTTAATTTTACATTCTCAATGACGTTAAAATATTTTAATATGAAATATGCTTTGAGATCGCTTTGTGGTTCTTTTTTAACCAAAAGTTTAACATTTTAGGATCATTGCGTTTTGATACTTCAATTCATGTTAAGTATGGTTTCAATTATTAATTTCAATAAACTGTATTTTAGAATATTTTAAAAGTTTTGCTAAATAATTTTGCATTTCTGAGATATAATTTATACTTGCAAATGCTAATAGGACAAATTGAATGCTAATTGGAATATCCGTCAAATATATTTACTTTGAAAAATAAACTAATTATAAGTAATTGAGTCATAAGATAACAATTTATATATATCAATTGTACACACTTATTACACTGGTCGATTTGGTTCATCGCTTTGACCCTTTAAGAAACAAAACCCATAATATGACCACTTATATGCATTTTAGACTATTCTGTTCTTTAGTGACTTATAGTAAAATTTGATAAGGATTATTTTTCTGTAATATTTTAACCCTATATTTCGACGTTTTATGGGTCTTTCATAGTCTTTTTAAAAAAACGATTAGAATAGACCCAGAAAAATGTTCGTCGATCAATTTTATTATAGGTCACTGCATACATCTGAAGTGTCAGATGCATAAATATAACTGTTTTTCTTAAGTATATTGGCGAACTTCAACCCAAATTCAAGAGGTTATAAAAAAGTACGAGCTAACTTTGCAAAATTCCTTATGGGGTTTATTTCTCCGCGGGTCTTCTCTCATTTAGCGTTGGAATCATTGAGGCTCATTTTTCGTGTTGCACAGAAGACAACATTTGGAAGATGGGCCGAAATCATAATAATTATTTCCACAGATTCGTAACATGAGGTGTCAAACAAATTATTGCTTTCAACTTTCAAGTCTTCTTAATCTTAAATCTATAGAAAACATGGTTTAGTAAATCAACATTCTAAAAATATTCAAATTGCATAGAGCTAACAGGATATGAAAGTCGAAGTCTAAAATCTTCTTGTTTAAAAACTTTAATTTTTCATTCAGTACTTTAGTACAACAAATGTTCAAAACACTTTGTTTTAATTTACACAATATGTTTTTAAACACTTACTCACAAAACAAAGTACACTCGAAGTTCGGAATAACGATTTTTCAATTAAACGAAAATCCGAATACCCAACGATCCGATATATAACGAAAAATTAAAAAAAATCTATACTCTATATGAACATTGGTTAGTCAAAAAGATTTTTTTGAATTTGAAAGCCACCAACAATGGGTCAAAATCGCGGATAAATTTTCACGGATGAAAAAGAAACTTTAAGTCTTGTTTCTCGATTAAAGGAAACAAATGTGTCCTAGAAATGGAATTTCACTTAAAGATTTAAAATTATAGAAGTTCCGTAATGGCTGTTTCCATGCACCTTGCAAGTGACGGTTGGTTAATTTAAAAAAAGATATGGACTTGTGCCAAAACAAACATATAAATGGACTTTTAATAGGTTATGTGATTAAAAATTAATAAGAATAATTTTAAGTTTATAAATTAAAAAAACGTTGCGATGTAACGAATTATTTGGTATAGCGAATTATTCGGTATAACGAATGGGCCTGACATTATACAATATATTTTTCGATATACCGGGCTTTGACTGTATACGGGCATATAAGTTATTACTCTAAGAATAGGTTTGTCACAAAGCCAAATTCATTAGGTTACCACAACTTACCCCAACTTCGCGCCTGGTACTCACATCAAAGATATTAATTAGCAAAGATTTTATTCCAATTGCTTTTTATTTAGTTCGCTACAAATATTTTTATTTTCAATGTTAGACTTAACTCAACATTTGCTTATTAAATCGTTTTATCAGAGCTAACGCGTATTCATATCAAGTCACAGAGCACACATAAATAACCCGAGGCAACGTTAGCAGCAAAATTTACTCAGGGCTGGATCAATCACAGACGTTACTACTCTCTTGTTTTGTCAAAACTATTGCAATGAAATTAAAAAAATAATAAAAAATTTATAAACTATTAAGAGTAGTAGCTACACCGATACTTAAATACTCTACACCATTTCTACTTATTGTAACAAATTTTCCACATGCTTTCATTATCATTGGGCGTTGCTATTTTCCGATCCACCTTTTGTATTTCAATAGATTTCTGCTAATATTCAATTTTTTTGTTGCAGAAAAGTGGAGTTTGCATAGAAAAAATAAAATCACATGGTCAGCGTGAAAAAGAGAAGACTAATCTCAATATACCCTACAATCCGTAGGGTAATAAACAATTACTTTTTTATTTTCATATTGCTTAGTGGGCGCTCTTTGTCGGATCTTCTTACTGATCGGGGCCTTTAATCCGGCCTAGTCTTTACAACATCTATCATCCATCTACCCAGCACAAAATTTAAACACCGCTTAACAGTTTACCTGTGAGCTTCGTACTGGCGAGTCAGGCCTGTAATTTCATTATTAATTTCAGCTCTGAACTATAAAAATTTTGTATAATTTTCAAACCACCGCTGAATCAGTCACATAAACTTAATAGTAAGAATGATTTAAATATTCAGGCCTAAAAACAGATGTTGAAATATCACAAAAGTGTCCGACTAATAAGGCCTGAAATTGATCGTCTAACTTTAGTGATAAAGTTTACCAGTCAGATCCGAATTCACAGATTCAATGAACTTGAAATTTTCTGCTGGTCATGTCTGTATGTGTATGCAAATTGGACTCTGCGCGAGTCGCAACGACTCTACACAGTGACCTGCCTGCGGCTTGTTGCCGCTTTGACTTCGATCTGCCCTGATTGCATTTGAAATTGAATCAAATTCGCTTTAAGTGTTGTTAAATTGATTAAATTTATTTGTTGATGTGTCTTTAGTGTCTGCGAAGACTTGAGCTCAAGCCCCTCTGCTACACAAGCTGTTTACTGTTGTCTGCTGTTTCGCTCTCAGCGTATTCAAGTCGTCCCTGAGATTCCGAATGTTATGGAAACGTAAAGATTGAGTTAAGAAAAACAATGCCTTTCATAGTAAGCGAGCTTAAGTTGATGACAAAATGAGATCAAGTACGATTTGTTCAATGTGCAAATTATAGATGCATACTCGTACGTACATACGTACGTACTATGTATATTATATATAGAATAGTGTACTTGATCGAATCAACGACTAGATTTTTGTGTTTGGGACTTTGCTTGGATTTGTCATGATGCATAAGCGCAAGTTGACTTCTTGCTCTATTTTCTTAGAACAAGGCTTATTAAATATGCCGGAACAATTTATAAAAATTTATTCATCGAAATTGTAATTACTTGTACCAGTCGAAGATTATGTTCAATTTTACAGAATATTTCAAATGCACTACCACGATGATTATTATGATTATAAGTTTGTTCACTCTAGTCAAATGAACGTCTTTACGATCGTAATGAAAATACGATAATAACTTAAAGATATTTTAAAATTTCTTTAGTTTGTAAATTGTCAAGGGTTTCTTACGAAAAATTACTTATTCAAATAAACCAAGTATTAATTTATTTATTTTACTCCTAATACATATAACAAAATAATCAAAATGTATTATTTAAGTGAAGGTAATAATTATTTATATTTACTTTACACACTCGCATCGATCAGAATATCCTTTAAGTATTTAATTAAAACAGTTGAGTATATCAGACTTAAATCAAAAAGTTTGGACTTATAATATGAAAGAAAAAAAACAAACAACAATCTGCAAGAACAACGTATTTTTTTAAGCATTAGCATTATCAATAATATTGCATAAGTATACATTAAAGATGCAGCGCGTTCATTCCGGTGCGAATCTACTATAATATTCTGATACTTATACTAATTTACGAGTACTTCAAAGTGCTCCCGGAGAGTTTAATACAAAATCCTCATTAAATGGTAAGTGTGCTATACATATATCTCTATTATAAGTAGACGTTGTTCTAATCCGATCAAGCAAATTTGTATGAGTAATTTTATCTTACTATAAAAGCATTTAATTCTGAATCTCAACTGGTTACCTATACTGGAACTATTTTTTTCTCTTAAAAAACGGGGGAATTTGTATGGGTGGATAGAGTAAATTTGGACCGATCTTGCTCATCTTAGAACTTAACCTCCGCTGCGACTGCAATCGCTGGGACAGACGGATGGACATTGTTAAATCATTCTCGTTCTGCAGCAAAGTGATGAATACTGCAGCCAAAAGTTTCGACTTAAAACCTTTTAAAAATTTATGTGTCCACTCAAAGTATTAAAAATTTAACAAAATAAAGTTCATTATTTACAAGTAATTTTACTATAAAAAAAAGTTCTAATAATTTTTGAAAAGAGATTCTTGACTTAAAAAATTGGTAATAAATATTTTCTTGAATCAATTTTCGATCCTTTTGTAATAAACTTGTAAGATATGTTTATCATTTTAAAACACTCTAATTTATCTTACATAAACAACAACCATCCGGAACATCACAGGAACACATGGTGTGGATAGTTTCAGTGGTTCATTCGAGATGGGCAACCAAACATACGCACCATCGTTTTTATACCCTTCGCCAAGTGCAAACGCATGTACCGAATGGTATATTGAGTTTGTTCTTCTATTTGTAACGCCTTGAAGGGGGCGTGGTAGGTATGACAAAGTATATATGAATGATCAGCGTCGGATTCTGAGTTGATTTAACGATGTCCGTCCGTCCGTCCGTCTGTCCCAACGATTATAACCGTAGTTTAAGAGCTATTGAGCTAAAATATGGTATGTGAGCTCCTATTCTCCAAGCGGAGACTAAGTTCTTAGATGCGTAAGAACAAAACTTGTACCCCTCCCATACCCCTTTCCATGCTAAAAAAAATAATAAAAAATAGTTCCAGTGCAGATATATACAGATATCCAGATAAAATGATATCGACATAGCCAAAGATAATTCTCTTACTAGATATATATTAAGATCATGTATGTATGCAAATTCAATGAGACTAGTTTCACAAATTAACAAGACATTCCTGCACCTACCCTGCTCATGTTAAATTTAGGCATCGAAGGATATTTCGGGCATCTTCCGAATCCGTAGCTCTGTCCATAGTCTGCAAGTAACGCTACTAGAACAGCTGTTGCGCATACATAACCGAGCGATATTCGACTTCTGCACATCTTTTGTGTCGCTCGCGCTCGCGCTAATTTACTCGCTTAAAGTTTCAAGTGTCGTACACGCTCGCTCAGACGTTGTTTTGCAAATATTTTATGTAAATTGTCTTAAATGCAAATTTTTAGTTTCGTTTTCTTTTTTTGTTTTTGTTTTTGAAGTGTTTGTCAATAACAAATTGGAATTTATTATTTCAAGTGCCAAAAACGATTCGATTTGAATTCGATTTGGATCGTTTTGACTCCATTCGGAAGGTGTTTTCTTCGTTGCAAAAAGTTTATTTGGTCACACACGGTTGATTGGACACACTACAACACTATTTCCTCATTAGACGAACGTTGTCTGTCGGTCGGTCGGTTGGTCGATTGGTTGGCTGGTAGCGTTTGTTTGTCGTGGACGTGAATCGTGATGAGCGTTCGCGGACATTATCACATTTCGAAGCTGTTTGTTGTTGGCTGAAAATAAAATTCCACAAATTTATTTTCTTTCATTACCGATTTCGATTTCGATTTCGTTTCGGTGCAGTAATAATCGCGTAATTTCTCTTTCCACATTTCTGAAGTAGTTATTGACCGAGAGAGCAGCGCGGCCAAGTATTGGTTTCAAACTATTGATTGGGCTGAGTTGGCTACCACGTTGCTGCTTCACAACGAGTGGCTCTGAATCATTTCGAATTCCGTTGATTCCAAGTAAATTGTTTTTTAGAAATTTTTATTTAACCAACAATCCGAGAGCGAGAGCCATAGTGCGCGAATTCGGGCCAGGTGGATGTGACTCAGGCAAGCGAGGCTTGATTGCACGTTATGTAACCGAGTTTGCAATGCAAATAAAATGCAGTTTGCGAAAAGACAAACAGAAGCGAAACATTTACGCCCACGGGTAAAGCGGGTACAATTTCTTCAAGATTTGGTTAAGACCAAAGCGACAGTCTCAACGATAACTAGTTCGATGAGTGCATGAGCATTTCTAAGGAAGGAAGTAAAGTGACCGCTTGAAAGACAAGCGCTGCTCTGCTACGAATGATATGCGGAAATGGCTTGAGCAAAGAGTTTTGCAATGCAGCTTCACTCCAAGTTCAAATAAAAAAAAAACTGGACTTTACACATGCGAATATGGTCAAAATTAGCAAACATAAAAAGCAACAACAAGTAACCAGGAAGGAACGATATTCAATTCGAAGTAGCCTTGGACACGGAGCAGGCGATAAACAACGGACAATATATTCCACAAGATGCCACAACAATTTCTCTTACTCGAGATGATTTTTATCGTTTTTTTTTTCGAAGGTGTTAATTTTTGTTTGTATTTTTATTGTACTTCTTTTGCGTTGTTTTGTTTTGTATTCAAGATTGTGCAAAAGGTGCAAAAAACTTGGCTGCGGTTTGCTCCATTTCAGCCATTCACTCGGCACTCACTCACTCATTCACTTACTGCACTATGGAACAGTAGAGTCGATTGTCGTAATTCGTAAGTCGACGCGCGATCTTCTTTCTATTCAATTTGTTTTCATTTATGTTGAATTTGTAGCACCAAGTCAATTCGAGAAGAGGCGAACCAAGACCGCGAAACACAACTTTACACGACGCGATTCCAAAGAGAACTGATCATAGCAACGACTGTGCTGGTCAGCTCAAGACGGCGCACAATGGGTCGCTGGTATCAAAATAATGAGCTTTTACATACTTTTTATTTATAAAAAAAAGTTTTTTTTCTAAGTTTCAGCTCACCAACTGTGAAGCCAGCTTTAAGACCATTTATCATTTAATGGGTCTGTCAATTTTTTTATAAAATAATAAGAAAGGTGACAGTTTAACAAAACTGACCAAGAATGCATCAAAAGCAAGCTTCTGGTAATAATAGAAGACAATTAGCCGAAAAGTACCTATCCCGATGCAAAACGCATCATGAGATTAGCCTCTGATGAAACTACAATAAAGCAATGAAGTGTTGGTTTAATCCATAAAAGTGGGTCAGAAATGTAAAAAAAATTATATGATCATTTAAAGTCATTACAAATGCACCGAAATGGATCAAACGGAGCAAAAATGGTTTTGCAAAAATTTAATTGACTAGAACTTTTTTGAAGTTCTGTCAGAAAACCAAAACGTAGAAACCAAGTCCCCCTAAATTGAATTTATTAAAAAACGTTACATTCAACATTATCCATCAATTTTTTGTAGTAGGAAGATCAATAAATTTTCAACTATTTGTAAGATTCAAGCTTGTAGGAGTGACAGGCATATTGTATCCCAGGTAATAGATGGATTTTCTAAAATAGGTCTCACAAGCGACATGATCGTATATAGACTTTTTGTATAATTAATTGTTTTTTTATTATTAATCTTAATATATGAGAAAAGATCTTAAAGCTTGTTTCGCGTTCAAACTTTAAGCTAAGTAGGTTCTTCAATCAGTGTTATAAAGGAGTTGAGATTTTTTAAGTTAAATGCAGAAATTACTTCTTTTTTTTTAATTTAAACTTCTTTTTAAATTGAAAGATTTAAATAAAATCATTTCCATCTTTAAAAGCTTAAAATGCTTTTTAGCAAAAAATATTGAATTCGGTGAATAAACTTGTTTTTATAAATCAACAATTTAAAAAAATCTTTTTGTGAAAGAGCTTTAAAGCTGCTAAGCTCTCTTTGTAGACTCAATAAAAAGAAGAACAGAGCTTTTAAGATGCATACACATACAAAATTTCTCTCCATGTTCATCACTGATGTGAGCTTTACTGCATATGGATTAACATTATTGTGTGTGTGTGTGTGCATTATTTATCACCAGAGCGCCCTCTGGTAAGGTGTGTGTACACAATAACTAATATACTTGTTGTTGCTATCTGCCGCCGCATTAAAATGTGCGTCTATATTAATGTAGTCTTTCGTGTGGATTTTAAACCATATCGGGCACTGCTGTAAAAATTTTTGAATTCGGTAGTGAATTTGGGGCCAAGGAATCCAAACCCCGTCGGACAAATTTTACCGGCCGAGATAAGAGGCTGTTCGCTAAGTCGAACAAATGTCGAACTCCACATTTTTTTTTGGCAGATGATTTTTTAAGAGGAGCTTGACAACGGCATGCCAAGATTTTGTTCGCATTATCGAACGCAGAATCGTTTTCCCCTGTTGGTAATGCTTTGTCAGTCTTCAGTGTTGGAAATCCGCTGCGGTTATTCCGGTGGTGCACAACAACATGTGCCAATATTCTTGGGCATTACAAAAATCCTTGTCCAAGGTCTTGATCGAAATTACCAGATGATCCGGCATACAATCGTTAGATGTTTTTTAATTGCTTCTTCAACGGATTTTCATATATTAGTAATACCAAATTACGTTTCTATGTAATTGTTGGAAGATACTTCCTAGCAAATTAGGAAATAAATTCGGGAATACATTGATTACTTTTTGATTAAATTTTTGTCCACCCAGAGATGTTAGATGTAGGAGAATTCTTTCTCTACATGTAAAACTGATTCTCGCTCGAAATGTTATGCCGTGGTAAAAAATGAAAGATTCTGCAAATAATGTAAAAATGTTGGCACTTTTCTTTTTGAATCATTTCTATCAAAAGAAAACAAACTTTTCTGAAAGAGTAGAAAACCTTCAAAGATATCAAACATTTATGTCATCCAGTATATATACAACTTCGGAGGTGGATCGATGAATTTAATTAAATTTGTGGTGATGAAGAACCATCAAGGATCAGTGTTTATCGATGGTTTACTAAATTCAATCGTGGCCGTAGTTCGCTCAACGACGAGATTCGTGAAGATCTCCCAGAATCGGTTGTTGTTCCGAAAAACATTGATTCTGTGCGTGAACTGAACTGATGCTGCAAGATCGTCATGGAACTTATCGTGAGATAGAGTCAACCATGCACATTAGTAGGACCAGCATGTTTTGATATTCATGGAGAATATTTCGAAAAGCAATAAAGCCATTCCCGATGTTAAATATATTTTTGTTTCTCTAACCCCGAAATATAAAAGGCATATAAAATATAAATTAATAATTGTTTACATTTTTCCATATAAATAAAAAATATGATTGGAAGATAATTTTTTCTTTCCGATTTTTGTTTTGTTTTTTAAATTTACCAAACATCTTTTATTTTTGGTATCTGGTTTCCGATCGAGGTTTTTCTTTTATAGTTCTGCCATTTGAGTAGAATCGGTTCTGTGCGATACCAGTTAGTTCCACAAGTAACATCTACAACATTATAGCTTACTTTTATCATAATAAAAACAACTACAAACAAGCTTTTATAACAGTCTCCGATTTTTGTGATATGCTACTCTAATCTCATCTCAAGATATTGAAAATAATATCGTATTTAAAAAACAAATTATTGAATCTAAAGCAAAACATTTATTTAAAGCACATTTATATATATACTCATATATGTATGTATGTTAGAAACAGGCCCTCTTTCGGTACAAAATAAAATTACAAATGTCGGTGGTTTATCTTTGTTCTTTTCAAACCGATTCAATTCCATTTACTTATTTTATGAATATCCTTTTTATGTATTTTAAATTCACAGTAGAAAAACAAACAAAAAATAAAAGAAAAGAAATTACGTACTTGTCAATAAATAAAAACATTTATTGTATATAATTATTATTATAGGTTTATGTTTATATAATATGCTCATATTGCTTGGCGGTATATAAAAATTCCAACTACAATTACGGCTTAATTAGTTGTCGAATTTCGGTTTCTTACTGGTCAGTGTGGATTACAATACTAGACAATATTTAGATACTACGATACTTAAATTTAAGAATTGCAAAATTTTTAATTTTTTTATTTTTGTTGTTTTTGATTTACGCGATTTCATTTGATTTGTGTTTAATTTTTGGCATAATTTAAGGTTTCTCACTCTGCCGTTTTTTTTTATTTTTATTTTGATGTTTTTGCTTCTCATCTTCATTCTCCTCCTTTCATGGCGAAACAGCAGTAAAAGTAATTTATGTTTTTGTTTTTGTTTTATAAAAATATTTAATTAAAAAGCATTTCAAATATTTAGTTGAGAGTGAATTGAATTAAAGAGTAGTGAACATATTTTGAATAGCTCCGGAATGGGGAGAATTATATTTTGTTTGTTTGTTTTTTTTGTTTTGTCGGCGTCTGGCACTTAGATGCGCTCGGTGACGTAAACTTTGGCGGTAGCAGGAGCATTCGATCTTCTCACGGCCACCGAAACAATAATGCCCAGGGCGACCAAAGCTATGCCAAGCGAGTTCATAATGTAATGTTCTATTTCCGAATTTCGAGTGCTGGAAGAAAATTTAAACACGTTTTAGATGGCATAGAAAAAGCGTTGGGTATATACAAATTTGATTCAGAGTAAATTATCATAAACTTTAAGAACCAAGTAGGCGTAGTTGCCCATCTTTGATAATTCCTGAAAGAATTTTGTATTTGATTACTTCCCGCCCTTAAAATATTCAAAAACTAATAGTTATTGAAATTTAAACGGTTTTCGAATTATAATGTCAAGTTTAGTTGATTCATGCATTCAACTCAATCCATTAAGTCCAATTTTTCCTTTTACTCTATCCAGTATTCCAAGTGTATCGAGCTTATCCAATTTAATCTGTCTATTTAGTCCATCGACATAATCTAGTCAATTTCAGGCTATCCAAAGCCAGTGAGTGACTTATTTAATTAGCTCCGATACTTTCGGAAACCTTGAGATTAATATCTTCCA